>VKKW01000272.1:0-223186 GCA_018350135.1 Citrus trifoliata | reverse complement strand
AAGTTCTGTCATAAAGGCGATAAGAGTTTAAGGAGTCTGGGATTTAAGTGAGACCATTATGACCCCTCCAGTCCTTCCTGGTGTGCATTCTCACGCATACTCACAACTATTCAAGGTGGTATACTAGCTTGTGTACCGTATTTATAAAAAAAAATAGTGGCAAAGTATGAATTGAGAAATTTAACGGAAACAATTTTTTGTTATGGAAAATGAAAATGAAAGCTGTATTGAGGAAAAATAATTGCTTAGCAGCAATTGGAGAAAGGCCCATGAAGATAACTAATGACAAGTGGAACGAGATAGATGGCAACGCCATTTCTGATCTACACTAGACACTTGCAGACGGTGTATTATCTAGTGTGGCAGAGAAAAATACAGAGAAGGAAATTTGGGATACTCTCACAAAATTGTATGAGGCCAAGTCACTACACAACAAAATCTTCTTGAAGAGAAAACTCTATACTCTTCAAATGATGGAATTTACAATGGTGATCGACCACATTGATACCTTGAAGACTCTATTTTCACAACTCACAACGTTGGGTCATAATATAGAAGAAAACTAACGTGCAGAGCTTCTACTTCAAAGTCTACCAGATTCGTATGATCAACTCATCATCAATCTGACGAACAATAATCCAGCGGACAGTCTAGTTTTTGACAATGTTGCAACCTCCGTATTAAATGAGGAGAGCAGGCGAAAAAGTAAGGAAGACAGACAAGCAAGTTCACAGCAAGTGGAGGCGCTATCAGTGATGAGAGGGAGATCAACGGAACGTGGCCTCAGTGGGAGTCAAAATCATGGTAGATTAAAATTTAGAAGTAAGAAGAATGTTAAATGCTACAACTGTGGCAAGAAAGGGCACGTCAAGAAAGAGTGTCGGAGTAACCAGAAGAGAAGAGAGGGCAAAGAACCTGAGTCATCAAATGCTCAGGATTGTGTAGCAAGTACCTCGGATGATGGCGAAATTCTCTATATCGAGGTAACAACTGTTTCAGAAGGTAGAAAATGACTATCTGATGTCTGACTTATAGACTCAGGAGCTACCTAGTACATGACCTCTCGGAGAGAATAATTCCACACATATGAGCATATCTCAGGAAGATCTATATATATGGAAGATGATCATGCCTTAGAGACCGCTAGTATTGGTACTATCAAAATAAAAATATTTGATGGTACAATTCGCACAATTGGGGAGGTACGACATGTCAATTGCCTGAAGAAAAATTTATTATCTTTGGGACAAATAAACAATCATGGGTGCAAAACTCATGTGGAGAATGAAATTATGAAGATTGTTAAAAGAGCGCTTGTATTGATGAAGGAAGAAAAGATCGGTGCTAATTTATTCATGCTTAAAAGAGAAACACTACAGGAGGCTGATGCGTGTGTCGCATCAAATGGAGAAAAGTAAACGATGATGTGACATCTCAAACTTGGTCACATGTCAGAACAAGGTTTGAAGATTCTCTCTAAGCAAAAATTACTTCCAGGGCTCAAATCGGTAAGTTTATCATTTTGCGAGCATTGTGTTACAAGTAAGCAGTATAGATTAAAGTTCAGTAGATCTATTGATAGAAGTAAATGCATTCTAGACTTGATTTATTCTGATATTTGGGAATCGCCGGATATATCCATGAGAGGTGCAAAGTACATGGTGACTTTCATTGATGATTATTCAAGGAGATGTTGGGTGTATCCAATTAAGAAAAAGTCAAATGTATTTTCAGTGTTTAAAGAATACAAAGCGCGGGTGGAACTTGAATCTGATAAAATGATCAAGTGCTTGGAGATAGATAATGGTGGAGAGTATATAGACGGTGAATTTTTTACTTTCTGTAAGTAAGAAGGTATTCAGAGGTAGTTCACGGTGGCATACATTCCTTAACAAAATAGAGTGGCAGAGCGGATGAACATGACTCTTACAGAAATGATAAGAGTTATGTTGAGGACTGCTGGTCTACCCAATTCATTCTGGGCTGAAGCAGCCAAAACTGCCTGTTATATAGTAAATCGGTTGCCATCTATAGCAATTAGGCTGAAGACAGCGATGGAGATGTGGACTGGAAAGCCAGCTGATTACTCCTACCTACATGCATTTGGATGTCATGTGTACGTGATATACAATGCCCAAGAAAGAACAAAGCTGGATGCAAAATCTAGAAGATGTATCTTTTTGAGATATGTTGATGGAGTAAAGGGGTATCGTCTGTAGGACCCCACTGCTCACAAGATCGTCATTAGCAGAAATGTTATCTTTATAGAAGATCAACTGCAAATGAGAAATGAGGATGATAGCAGTGTAAAAGAAAAGTCAGAGACTATACCGGTATATGTGGAAAATAATCCAGAAGATTTAGATTCTTTTGAAGCAGCACCAGAACACGAAAAACAAGAACCAGTCGAGTTCGAGGCTCTAGAAATTCGTCGGTTAACTTGTGAGAGACGACCGTCAATGTGGCACTCGAAGTATGTCACAGAGATAAACGTTGCATATTGTCTTCTAACAGAGGATGAAGAGCCTTTAACTTTCCATGAAACTTTAAACAGCTCAGATGTTGCTTTGTGGATGACAGCAATGCAGAAAAAAATTGAAACTCTACACAAGAACAAGATGTTAGAGTGCAATTTATACACTAGTTTTGCATTGTTTACTTCCCTTAATATCGATGTTTTGCACTTAATAATAGTGATTTACTTGTGTTTTACTTTTGTAGGTGCAATTCTATTGATTGGTGATAAAATTAAGCTACAAGATGATGTTTAAGGATGATTGTTCTCTTGGAAAAATTATGAGTGGCAGAAAAACTTTGTTAATAAGGCGTGTGTGTGTGCTATCAACTGCGCACTTACAGTTTTTAGTTTAACGTGTTTTGTATTTTTGTAATTACAAATTCAATATTTCAGATATTAGTATTTTATTTTAAATAGAACTCTAAAAGAGAAGAGAGAGAGAGTATTTAAGGGAGGAATCTATTGTGAAAAAGGGCGATTGGAGAAAAAGAAAGAGACCCTAAATTTAAACTTTTCTCTTCTCTTTATGAAGAACTAAACCTATTTTTTTGGTTGAAGGTTAATGAAACTTTGATTAATCACTACTGTGAGATCTCTCTTATGCTTTAATTGTTTTATTCCTCTTTGGGTATTTGTTTATTCTCTGAATTATTTTCATGATTATGTTTGTTAATTAGGTAACTGACCACTATTTAATTATCAATTTAATCTATTGTCAATTAAAGGATTCATCGTATGAAGAATTTAATGTTTGTGACAAATAACATAGTAGTGAGTTGTGTTATGAGAATAAACAATCTAATTTAAATGAATCATCGTATGTGTTGATTAGGATTTGGGTCTCTCTAGTCTTTCAGGCTGTCAATTGATTAAATCCTATTATCGTATCTAAGGTTGTCTATTGATTAGGGAAATAACCAATGGTCGTACCTTGGTTATCGACTAGTTAAGGAGAGATTGGCTATTAGAGGGTCTCAGTAGCTATAACCGATCTATTCATAAGTAATAATAATCTATATTTAAATCAATGATCAGTAGTCGAATCAAGCTGAGTTAATTCCTTCAACTAGAGCTTTCTCCAATTTGAATTACAACTTTAATTTGCATTCTTGTTATTTTAATTTGATTTTTATTAGTGTCAACAAAACCCTCATTTAATGTTTTACGTTTTAAAAGAATTTAAATAATTACCGATCTTTGTGGACACGACCCTGCTCAATCACTATACACAATTTATTTAGAGTAGAAATTTATTTTTGTTGGCTTCGACAACCATCACAAGACATGGGAACTTATACCACTACCACACAGAAGAAAAGCCATTAGAAACAAATGGGTCTATAAGATCAAACGTTATGGTAATGACCAAGTGGAGCAGTATCGTGCGAGATTGGTGGTGAAAGGATATGCTCAGAAAGAAAGTATTGACTTCAACGAGATATTTTCTCCAGTGGTTCAACTCATGACAGTCAGAGTAGTCTTGGCGATGTGTGCTACATTTGACTTACATCTTGAGCAGTTGGATGTGAAAACTGCATTTCTTCATGGAGAACTTGAAGAAGAAATTTATATGCTCCAACCATAAGGTTTTGCAGAAACAGAAAATGAAAACTTAGTTTGCAGGTTGAACAAATCTCTATACTGTCTCAAACAGGCGCCAAGGTATTGGTATAAGAGATTTGATTCCTTTATCATGAGCCTTGGATACATCAAACTCAGTTTAGACCATTGTGCATATTACAAAAGGTTTAAACATAATAATTTCATTATTTTACTGTTGTATGTGGATGACATGTTGGTAGCAGGCCCCAACAAAGATCAAGTCCAAGAATTAAAGACACAATTGGCTAGGGAGTTTGAAATAAAGGACTTAGGACCAGCAAACAAGATTTTAGGGATGCAAATTCACCGAGACAAAAATAACAGGAATATTTGACTTTCATAGAAGAATTACTTAAGAAAATCTTGCGGCGCTTCAACATGAAAGATTGTAAGTCAATTTCTACCCCACTTCCTGTTAATTTCAAATTATCTTCAAGTATGTGTCCTAGCAATGAAGCAGAGAGGAAAAAGATGTCTCGAGTACCGTATGCATCAGCAATGGGAAGTCTGATGTTCGCTATGAAATGTACAAAATCAGATATTGCACAAGCAGTGGGAGCAGTCAATCGATACATGGCAAATCTTGGTGGAGAGCATTGGATAGTTGTGAAGAGGATTCTAAGGTACATCAGAGGAACCTCAGATGTTGCATTATGTTATGGAGGATCAGAGTTTACTGTCAGAGGCTATGTGGATTCAGATTTTACAGGAGATCTTGATAAAAGAAAATCAACTACTGGTTATGTGTTTACACTTGCAGGAGCAGCTGTAAGCTAGGTTTCTAAATTGTAGACCGTTGTAGCTTTATCTACAACAAAAGCAGAATACATGGTAGCTACACAAGCTTACAAGAAAGTTATTTGGATACAAAGATTATTGGAGGAGCTCGGACACAAACAAGAGAAAATTTCTACAATTTGTGATAGTTAGAGTGCCTTGAACATTGCAAGGAATCCAGCCTTTCATTCCAGGACAAAGCACATAGGAGTTCAGTATCATTTCGTTTGAGAAATAGTGGAAGATGGAAGTGTGGATTTAAGAAAATCCATACAAAGGAGAACCTAGCAGATGTTTTGACCAAGCCGATAAATGCTGAGAAGTTTATTTGGAGTAGATCCTCTTATGGCCTAGTTGAAACATAGGCAATATCATTATGGCGAAGCAGAAAGGATGGTGTGGAGATTGATTGTTTTTCAATCTAATCTCCAAATGGGAGAATGTCAAAGCGAGCACTTAAAAGTCAGCACCAAATTTGGTACTTGACTTTGGTGCCAGCAAATCAAAGAAAATAGAGGACATAGCCCACAAAATTTGAAAGCTAGATTGACAAATTGAAGCCACGCGAATTGACGAAATTGAAGCCATAATTGGTGGGCTAAAATCGTTGATTTTCTTGGCCACTATTTTGCTATAAATAAAAGTGCAGATGAAGAGTTGAAGCATTCCATTAAGAGAAAGAACAATTTAACATTTTGGAGAGAGAGTTTAGAGAGCTTGAAATTATAAGCTCTTGTTATAGTGATTTGAGAGTTTGGGTGTATTGGGGTTTTGGGAAGTGAGTTAAAATACTACAATACTTATAACACCTTTTTACTAGTAAAATATTTCTTTCTGTCTTCGCCCGTGGACGTAGGCTAAAAGCGAACCACGTAATTTTCTGGTGTCCTCTTTGTGTTTGTTCTTTATTTTCTTTCAATTTTATTTTAGTTTCGTGTCTCCTTCACCCACCAATTTCCTAACAATATCCTCATGAGATCCTCATGATTTCTAATAGTCTCTTTACGAATTAATCATATATGTATGAAGAACTCACAGACGCACAAACAAGGACTGAATTAGGATTTTGGTTTGGGGTTGCCGTAATGCACATAAAAATTGTTGCAGTAAAATAAAATAAATGCTTTTCAAGTCTTAAACTAACGAAAATACATTATAATATGTATTACACCATCTAATTCAAATATATATAAAAAATGAACTTATACCAAAAATTAATAAATTAACTATTAATGCACAAATCTTAATACTAGAATAAAAGAGATATTTCGTAAATTAACACATAATAAATTATACTTAAAAATATAAATTGAAAGTTCATAATAGAAGATTTCTTATTAAATAATATGAATTTAAAGAGGTCAATACAAATAATTTAAACTTGAAAAGAAAAGAAGGTGACGAAAGCAAACAGCGAAAGCAAACTTGAATTTTGACCAAGTAAACCTCGGATCCTAGGCAGGAAAGAATTTGAGAAATTAAGAAGAAAGTTGAATTGTACATGCGGACTAAAATGATGAATTCAAAACTTGAAGCAGTTATACGGGATCGTTTTGCTTACTAATTATGTTTTCGATTTGTCACGGGCTGGTCATGCGGCTTACTTAAACATTAAAACGGCAACACGGGATGACGTTTTAAGCAACGCTTAGGTGACGCACTTGAGGCAGTTTCAGCAACAAAAATTAAGCTGAGGCAATCCGGGTTTGTTATCAGCTGTTATATAAGCGGATTGTTGAGGCAGTTTCAGCAAGAATTAGAGAGCTTTCTAGAGAGAATTAGTTTGATTGTTATTTTTTATCAAATTCTTGTGTTTCTGGGCTTAGTATTGTTGTTGCTAAGTTCTTAAACAATCAATGAATAATCAGTTGTTCATAATCATGGGCGGTGTTTGATAGCATGGAGAATTTAAGGCTGTACAGACACCACATTACGTTTAGTTATGTTATGTGAAATAAACTTAAAAGAGGAAATAGAAGATGAAGACGTCAATTTCTTTCCCTTATTGCAATCTTATCTTGGTAGCAACTCCCCAAAGAGAAATTAGATTTTAGTTGAGAATGCTGAAGTTGGATAAAACTTACACAAAGTTAAAGCTTCCTAAGAAATTTGAAGCTCAGGTTCATACAATGAATCTGTTGCTGCATTTTCTGCGTAATGGTTCCGAAATAATTTTATTGTAGACTTGGACAGAATATAAGCCTTTATCTCCTTGAATTATACATTCAGATTAATGCAACGATCTAACTAGTCTATTTAGTTGTAAGGCCAAGATCAAGTTAGTTTTTCTTGCCCGCTGAGGAGACCACTGTAAGTAATTTCAGCACCTATCAACAGAACATTGAATTGGTTATAGCATTGGCTAATTGCCTTAAGCCACAATTTCAATTGCAAAATTCGGTATATTGGGTACTTAAGCTTCAGAAATTTATTGCGATGAAACCTGGAGCTTCCAGAGACAAAGATTCAAGCTAGCAAACCAGGTATAAACAGAGCAACAGCCCTGTTTCCTGTTAGTAGTATCAAAGCGATTCATGTGGAAATGATTCATACATAATATTCTCCATATATATTTTTATATATAGAACTAGTATCTTCATAGAGTAACGGGGTCCTTAAGCATTAAGGCAACTTGGTCTTTCATCAAAAGTGGTTGCGTGTAGCGATCGCCATCCTCATACATAAAGTGGCATACACGAGCAAGATTAAGAAGTCGCTCAAGCAGAGGCAATGACACAGCAGTTGGACTCAGAAGCTCTTCATTTATATCTTTCCACGCATTATCAACTTGTATCTTCAAAGCCTTTTTTGCCTCTTCCTCCGATACACCATGTTGCTTCATGTAGCATTCAACAGCTGAGGGAATATGTCCTCTCTTTTGCTCAAACTACGTCCACCATCATCAATTCATGCAAATTCGTTGTAATAAATTAATTTATATGAAGATATTAAATTTTTATTAACCTCAGCCGATGCGGGATATTGTCCCTAACACGTACCTCATGGCTAGCTATGTCATCCATCAGTCTGCCAATGGTTTGCGCAGCGACTACAATCTTAGGCTTTTTGATTAAGCCATTCAAAAGCCTCCTTAGTTGCAATATCACCCATGTCAACAAAGGAAGCCGTTGCAAGCGTTAAAACACCGCTACTCCCTAAGGCAACACCTTCATATTCCTCTATTTTTGGGAGAAAACCTTCATCTAACCACTTGGCTTCGCTAAAGTACATCATAATTGATTCTTCCATCTGAGGAACATCAATATATATATATATATATATATACAGCCCAAGCCAAATAGTCAATAGCAATCCCCAATGTATAGGCATGCCCAACAATAAATGAAAGATGGAGAAATTGATAGCGAAATGATACCGTCTGTTTTACATATTTTACGCCATATGACGATCTTCCTTCCTTGGCCAAGCTTTCCTCAGCTTTGTCGTAAACATCTAAGAGTGACTTATAAATGAATTTCATGTATTCTGGTAGTGTGTCTATGGCGCCAATGTCCCATCTGAATTGGAAATCAAATAAGCATCCTAAGTCGGACTTGGGTGGCTAGCCAAATAATGAGACCAAAGGCCACTTGGCCATGCCGGAGGGGCAACTATGCTTTAAGTCTAGTAATAAATAAATAAATAATTCAAAATATTTAAACAGAAACTCAAACCTTTTGACTGCCTCTACGAAGAGCTTGAGCTCGTCATAAGTACCGTAGGCGTCGAATGTATCGTCTAGGATGGATATCATGCTTATTAATTTGGACATAAAAATTCTGCCAAAGCCATATTTGGGCTCATAGTATGCTCCCATCAATATCCAAAAATATAATTCTACTATTCTGTCTCTTGCATAAGGCAGCTTGGTAGAGAAATCTAAATCTATCCACCACCTGAAATAAATTTTGTGTAAAAGATTCTCTTTCTTCTAAGTTACGGAAAATAGAATCTATTGCGACCAATGCATAAGAAATACAAAGAAACGAATAATTTGGCTTCGTCGTTTAATATATATAAGATTGGGTGATAAAATTAATCCTCCCAAGTTTATATAAGGACATTCTATTTAGGGTGAATAACACTTAACTTTCTAAGTTTTATTTTAAAACTTTTGCCATTTAGATAGGTTCCCGATATTTTTACCTACTCTTTGTAATGCTGACGTTAAAGTAGTGACAGGAAAAACATTTTTGTTTTGTTAGAATAAGATCATACCTGGTCATGTCACTTACTTCCTTCTGATGTGTTGCTTGTAACAAATTAAAGTCCAACTTTGCAAACTTGAGCAAAGATTTATCATGCATGTCACCTCTTGAATAGACATCCAAAAAATATCTTGCCTCTAACCTTGGTAGGGCTTTACGGAGTGGGAGTTTGAGAGCATGATTTATTTGCTCAGCAAGATTAGGGCTAGCGTGAGACACCATTGACTTAAGGTGAGTGGTAGTGAAAACTATGGCTTCATCTAAAATATCTTCTCCGTTAATGGCTAGGTGTGCTGCCTCATACAAACTTAGCATGACTTGAACGTCGTCGATCATTGATGCCTTGAATTTACCTTCATTATTTTTAAACTTCTCAAACACATCTGCGGAGATCACATCCGAAAATATAAAATAAATGTGAGTCTCGATTAGAAAATAATCTAACAATTATATAAGCTTAATCAAAATAGCCTAGTGAGCGCCAGTGCCTACCATATGGTGAGCATGTGCAGACATTGTAAAATGTCATAACATTTTATGAATATTATTTAAACTGTAGATTAATCAGACGACATCAAGTGAAACTATTGGTCACCATGATGTGAACACTGTTGCCCACTAGATTATTACTCAAAAGCTTAAGTCACAAATATTAATTACATACCACATGAAATCTTAACTCCTTGCTGCCTAAGAAGTCGAAAACTAAGAGAAAGGGTGTAAAAATCATCATCACCGATACTGTCATTGTCAAGGTGGTCAAGTATTTTTTCCAATTCATCTTCAATCTCTTTTTCGAAGTGATAAGCTACACCTAACCGCTGTACTGCATCAATCAAGTGTAGTTTATCGGCAATTTTATCCGCGGTAGCCGTTATCATCATCCTGACCTCTTGTTTCAGCGCTTCATATTGTTCCTGGGTCGTAGCATCAATTGCCTGCATGCACAAATTAAGAATAATTACTACTGGTCGAAATGAAAATAATTTTTACGAATCCCATGATTTTAGTTTGTCTTAATATTCATACGATACATGTTCCTTACAAATTACAGCACATGCGCACGAGCGCACACATGCATACGCATGGCTGTCTTTACATGTCGGACAAGTCTGGTGATGAAATATTTATAATTTATACAGAACTCTGCCTGTATATATCACCTTGAAATCAGAAGCAGATTTCAGGAAATGGTTTCCCCATACAGTAGGACTAAAACCTGCAATCGGACGAACAGTTTCTTCAACTACTGTTGGAACTGGAGTAGACATCTTCCTTACAGACAAAACAAATCTGCCTTTTTTTTTTTTTTTTTCTTGAGCAAACCACGGTGAGGTCAAATCTAAATTGATTAATGTTATACTGAATCGTTAGCCAGGATCATTTTAAAAAGAAAAAGGTTTGTATTAAATAACAGGTTGCAGAAACCTTGAAACACCTCTGCTCTATTTATAGAAAACTCAAGAAGCCTGTTCATTCTATTCGTGCATATCCACCTTCGAATGGGACGTGCAGGGGTCGGTGTTAAAAACAATTTGTGGTAGGCGCCGTCTTTTGTTGATTTTTTTTGCAAATATTTGACTATAAATATTAAATTCAAGAGAAGAAGAAGAAGGGCAATGCATAAAATTTTTAGGATCCCATAGTAACAAGGGCTAAAGAAAGAGCTAGAGATCAGAAAGAGGAAAAATATTTCTTTCCTAAAGATATTTTCCTGTGTTTGAATCGCAGAAGCACACTCTACTAGGCAACAATAAATCAAAGGATCCTTAGTGTATATGGACCCCTATAACTCACGTTTGTATACAAGAAAAACAAATAAATTTAAAGTTTTTCATAATAATTTCAAATCATTATGGCGTCAGATCTGAACCAACTCTTTCTCAAGGGGCAATTGATTCACTGAATGTGCATGCTGATACAATAATGTTCACTAAAATAATTAAGGTCTTCGCAATAAAATTTTCATTAGACGATTAGAATTGACTCGTAAAATGTCACTTTCCACGACCAAAGATAAGATTGTCTGAAATGTTGTATATTTTGCGTCTAAATTTATTTTTGTTGCTATATATATGTGTTTTGCGACCAGATTATGATTGACCGCAAAAGAGTTTATTATTTTTCTTTTTAATTTTTTAAGCATTTACCGACCACATTCTTATTCGTAGTAGAAAATGTTTGTATAACATTAAAAATTTATTTTCTTTTTATGACCAAATACAATTTTTGTCCGAAAATATCTACCGTTTTACGCTCATGGCAAAATGTTAGATTTTTTGGCGGTATATTTCCCAACTTACACTATTTTAACAATATTGTATTATAGTTTTTTCACAACCACTTATAAATGTGATTGTAAAAGATAAAAAATGTTAGCATATTTACTGACCACCAACATAAAATTGTTTTCAAATTTAGTCAAAAAGGGAAGCACAGCACAAGATTATATTATATTTCCAACCTTACGCTATTTTAACAATATTATATTATAGTTTTTTCACAACCACTTATAAATGTGATTGCAAAAGATAAACAAATGTTAGCATATTTAGTGACCACCAACATAAAATTGTTTTCAGATTTAGTCAAAAACCAAAGCATAGCACAAGATTATATTATATTTCCAACCTTACGCTATTTTAACAATATTATACTGTAGTGTTTTCACGACTACTTGAAATGTGACCGTAAAAGATAAAAAACATTTGGCATATTAGTGACGTAAGTGTTTTCAGATTTAATAAAAAAGAAGCAAAGCACAAGATTATCACTCCAATTTTTCACATTTACTATTTCGTTGTAGAGTTAATAATTATGAATTATATATTATTACAAAGCAACATACGTTTAGGTTTTAAAGAACTTTATGGAATCAAATTTAAACTTCTCTTCTTAAACATATTCAAGATATAGTTAGTAAAGGTCAAAACTATACGAATTTTGCATAATGTTGAAAGTTGTGAATTAACTGGCATCAATTTGTCTAGAATCATGAAAGTGCATGTATATCACTGGAAATCTCTGTGAGTCAAGAGTTTAATAAACTTTATGGTGTTTGATTTGGTGTTTTTTACATCAAAATATGATTAAATATGTGGTGACTAAAAGATAATTTGATATAGATTAAATAGCTAAAGGAAAGTATTATTTCTTCTTCACTTCTTTTCTTTTCATGATCCTATACAATTTATACAAAGATAAGGAGGTATTTTAGGACTATGTTATGGCTTGACATAGGAGAGTTTCCTATTATATCCACGGAGATTGTGATTTGAGAAAGTTTAGGCTAAAACTAATACTAGCCGTTGTTGTCAAGTCTTGAACTTAGTAAGCCTTTAGCTGGAAAATTTATTCCTTCCTTTTGTAGAGTTCATGATTGCCTTGCTGTCATTGTCTTGATTGTTGTTGATTTGAAATTGATTCTTATCAGCCCCCTTCAAACTAGGAATTGCCACGGGGTGTATTCCAAGTTTGTGCCGAAATTTTGAGAACAATGCTTTGGACAATGGTTTAGTGAATAAATCTTCGTTTGCTGTGAGGATGGAATATATCTTGTGTTGAGCAATCCACTTGTTACTTTTTCACGAACAAAATGATAATCAAGCTCAATGTGCTTGGTCCGTGCATGGAAAACAGGATTTTTTGACATATGGAGGGCGCTGATATTGTCACAAATAAGAACTGGAGGCTTTATCAGGTTTATGCCAATCTCTTTGAATATGTTCGTAAGCCAAGTGAGTTCGACTGCCGTAGATGCCATGCAACGATATTCAACTTCTGCACTCGAACGAGCAATGGTGGTTTGCTTTTTTGAACTCCATGAGATACAATTTGATCCAAGGTAAATGCAGAAGCCACTAGTACTTTGTCGAGTTAAAGGGCAACCCGCCCAATCTGAATCTGAGAACCCATAAAGAGTTAAGGAACTTTGTTTCAAGTAGCGAAGTCCAAAGTTAAGTGTCCCTTTGAGGTACTGCAATATCCGTTTGACAGCTCGAAGATCAGCCTTCGTTGGTTGTTGGAATTTTTGACACACTTTGTTGACTGCATGTGTGATATTTGGTCTGGTGAAAGTGAGGTATTGAAGACTTCCCACTATTTGTCGATACTCAGTCGCATTGACGGGTTGTGCATCATCAAATCTTGGTACCTCTTTCACAGCCATTGGTGTGGCAACGACTGTACTATCTTGCATCTTTGTTTTGTCAAGTAAATCCCTTGCGTATTTGGCCTGCAAAAGAAAGATACCTTGTTTAAATTTCTTGATTTCAATACCTAAGAAATAATTTAATGAGCCAAGATCTTTTAAGGCAAATTGAGAACTAAGACTATGAATGATGTGTTGAATTATTTTGCTATTATTGCTCGTTATTATCACATCATCAACATAAACCAATAATAAAACAATATTAGATTCAAAATGCAGTATAAAAAGGGAAGTATCAGCCTTGCTATTTTGGAAGCCAAGATTAAGAAGTGCACGACACAAGCAATCAAACCATGCTCGCGGGGCTTGTTTAAGCCCGTAGAGCGATTTGTTCAATTTGCACACATGCGATGGTAGTTTAGGATTGATAAAACCTGGTGGCTGTTCCATGTACACCGTTTCATTTAAATGGCCATGAAGATTCATGTCAAGTTGTTTCATTGACCAGTTGAGATTCATGGCAAGGGCTAAGACAAGTCTAATTGTTGTGTGCTTGATGACTGGAATAAAAGTTTCTTCATAGTCAATTCCAGGAACTTGTGTAAACCCTTTTGCTACAAGCCGTGCTTTGAATCTTTCAATGGCTCCCGTATCTGTGTACTTAATTCGATACACCCACTTGGACCCAATAATATTTGCATTTTTTGGTCTAGGAACAAGAGTCCATGTGTTATTTTGATTTAAGGCTTGAAGTTCTTTATTCATTGCAGTAACCCACTGAGGATATTTGAGTGCACTTTTCAATGTTTTTGGCTCAGTAGTAATAGATGTTTGCAATGCTAAACTAGGGTTATTTTTTAACTTATGACGGGTGACCATTGGGTGTGTATTTGTAATTGTTTCGGTTGAGGTCACATGATGATTGTTTGTGGTGGCTTTTGTTTGGGATAATGCATTCACAGGTTGAATTGGTAATTCAATGGAAAGTCGATTAGATATATCAGGGAAGTCATGGTTGGTAATTTCAATCAAATTTTGGGGTTGAGTTGGCATGGCTATTGGCTGTATGACAATTTCTTTGCTAGTGTTGGAGACATTTTCTCTAGTATCCTCAGAGCTGTTATTGCCTTTAGAGTTGCCTTTTTCAGCTCTAGATGGTAAGTTTGGCGTCATCACAACTTTTGAAATGTCCATGCTTTCAACAATTGTGGGCCTTTCACATGACTCTAAGCAACATCGTGGAAGTAAAGATGAAGAATTTGATGGCATCAAATTGTCTTGCATTAAATTGTTTTCTTCACTGCTAGGAAATTCTTCATTGTTAAGTTTTTCCTGCAAATTCATTAAAGGAGATAATTCAGCAAAAGGAAATACACTTTCATCAAATTTCACATGTCTAGATATATAGACACGTTTGGTGTCCGGATCCAAACAACGATAGCCCTTGTGTATGGGGTTGTACCCAAGGAAAACACATGGAAGAGATTTTTTTTCAAATTTATTTTTATTGTAATCCCTTAAGTAAGGGAAACACCTACATCCAAAAATTCTTAATTGCTTGTAATCAGGAGCCTTTTTGAAAAGCTTTTCATAAGGAGATTTCATAGAAACAGTAGAGAGAGGCATGAGATTAATTAGATATGTGGCTGTCATAAATGCTTCAACCCAAAGAGTCAAAGGTATTTGAGCTTAGAACATTAATGTCATTGCCGTCTCTGAAATATGCCGATGTTTTCTCTCTGCCACTCTATTTTGCTGTGGTGTGTAAGGACATGAAATTTGTCTTGCAATACCGCAAATCTACAGATGATCAATAAATATTTTTGAATTAAATTCACCACCCCCATCACATTGGAAAATTTTGATTTTCCTTTCCAATTGATTCTCCACTTGACGCTGAAACCTTAAAAAACAATCAAAGAAGTCAGATTTTCGTTTTAAAGGAAATAACCATGAGAATCTAGTGCAATCATCAATGAAAAGCACATAAAATCTAAAGTTTTGATTCGAATTAACTGGTGCAGGACCCCACAAATCACAATGAACTTTTTGTAATGGAAATTCTGATATTTTATTAGACAAATTAAATGGAAGTTTACAACTTTTTCCTAATTGACATGAAGCACAAATACTAGATATTTTATTCCAACTAGAAAAGTTTATCTCCTTCCTTGATTTTAAAATACGTAAAACTTCAAGACTTGGATGTCCAAGCCGTTTGTGCCAAAGTTCTATTGTATCAAAATGTCCTTTTATTGCATTTAATGCTTTCTTATTGCTTTCCTCCAAAACATAGAGATTGCCGCTTCTACTGCCTTTCGCCAGCACCTTGTTCTGTTTATCTTAACAATAAAGCCGTTAGCATCAAATTCAAGAGAACAAGGAAAATCATTAGTAAGTTGTGCCACAGATAGTAAATTCTTTTTCAATTGAGGGACAACAAGTACATCTTTTAGTAATAAAGGGCCATATTTAGTTTTCATAGAAATATTTCCAATATGTGATATATCAAGTTTTTGTCCGTTACCTACAAAAATCTTATCATGGCCTTTATAACTAAAAATTTTGTCGAGTTTACCTGGATCATTGACCATGTGTGCAGAAGCCCCCGAGTCCACATACAAATGTTGATCGTTTGATTCATTGAAGTTCATCGCAACAAGGGCTTGTGGCACTTCTTCTTGATCCAGATATTCATATCGGCTCCAACATACAGCAGTACTGTGGCCCTTTTTTCCACATATTTGACAAATAATGATGTCTTCTTTTTCTTGATGGTTGGCATTGCTTTTTGGAGCAGTTTGAGCATTTGAGCTAGTTTGTCTTTTTTGAGAATTAATGACTTTATTTTCGTTTTGATATGAATGGCTTCCATTTTTGTTTGGGCCCCCATCATTTTGCACAAAACCTCTTCCACGACCACCGTTTCTACCTCCTATTTGGTTTCTTCCCCTTCCTCTAGCGCCAAAGAACGCCTGATTTTGATTAACAAGCGTAACATCTTCTTGTTTTTGTACCATTATGGTTTGTTCATGATTCTGAAGAGCAAGGATGAACTGCTTTAAAGTTGGATATGGAGGCTTAGTTAGCATGGCAGACTTGAAGTCTGCGTACTTAGGCCCCAAGGATCGTGCAAGTTGGAAGACTTTGTCTTCATCAGAAATTGGTTTCCCAATTGCTGTCAAGTTGTCGCACAATGATTTGAATTTCTTAAGAAATTCTTCGAGCTTGGTATTTCCCTTTTTAAGGGAGTAGAGGCTATCCTTCAACCAAGATTCTTGTTCCTTGGTGGCTGGAAGCATCTGCTCTTCAATGGAGAGCCATACTTCACAAGCGGTTTGGCCTTCTACAATCAAGCTCAAAACATCTTCAACCATCATCCCTCTAAGCCATGTCATCAATAATCCATCATTATTCATCCATCGGATAAATTCCAGATTTATTATTTCTTTCCCATCTTGTGTAACCATCTTCGTTGGAGTCTTGTCTTTTGCAATGTGATGCTCCATCTCAAGGCTTTTGATTAAAGGAAGGACTTGAGACTTCCATAGAAGATAATTATTTGATGTGAGTTTAATAGAAACAAGACTGACACATTGATGAAAGGATTGAATGGTGAGTTTTGGTTCTGCAAAATTTTCAGCCATCAGCTCTGATACCATAAAAGATAATTTGATATAGATTAAATAGCTGAAGGAAAATATTATTTCTTCTTCACTTCTTTTCTTTTCATGATCCTATACAATTTATACAAAGATAAGGAGGTATTTTAGGACTATGTTATGGCTTGACATAGGAGAGTTTCCTATTATATCCACGGAGATTGTGATTTGAGAAAGTTTAAGCTAAAACTAATACTAGCCGTTGTTGTCAAGTCTTGAACTTGGTAAGCCTTTAGCTGGAAAATTTATTCCTTCCTTTTGTAGAGTTCATGATTGCCTTGCGGTCATTGTCTTGATTGTTGTTGATTTGAAATTGATTCTTATCAGTGACTACTTAAATTTGCTATTGAAACCGACTTTGAAATTAAATAATGTTTTGCTTTGCTCTCTTCTTCCTTATTATAGATAAGACCTTCAATTCAAGTTTGATTTGATTTCTAATGAAAATCATATCCTAAGTTTGGAGGAATATTTCAAGTTGTCTATATAAAGGTAATAGGTAGTAATTTTAAGATGAGTGCATGATTTTTAGATGTAACTTAAAAGGGTGCTTTTGTGTTTAGAGTTCTTTTTATGTAACTCTATATTGCTTGGGTGAATTTCTTAGAGCGATAAGTTAAAAAACCCTATATCTCTTGTAGGAAATCATATTGGGTGGTGACTATCTGTATCTCTTTATAATACTCTTGAATAATGAGATTTGGTGAGTCTAAGGGCTTTATATCTCTCACAGGATATCTTTGAGTGGTGAATATCCATATCTCTTTGTAATCCTCTTAAATAGTGAGCTTTGGTGAGTCAAAGAGTCTAGTTATCTCTTCCAAGTCATCTTTGAGTAGTGAGTTTTATGTATCCTATTGTAATCGTCCAGAATATTGAGGTTTTATTCTTGTATTGTGGTTTATTTTAATAATAAAAATTTATTTTTATCTTTAGTTCAGTGTCAACTACTTTAAAATGTGGTTGCAAAAGATCAAAAATTTTGGCGAAAAGTTTACCGACTTAAGTAACTGAAATTAATTATTGTAATCTTTTTTGCGATGAAATTATAGATTTCATCACAAGACTTCATTTGTCCTCTTATCTTCTTAAATCTCACTCTCATCAATCTCTCTATGTTATCAACTTATTTTTTCTTATAATCTTTTTAATCTTTTTTTCCCTTGATTCATCTTATTCATGTTATACATTTTATTTAATTATTGTGTTTATAAAAGTTATTTTACTTTTTTTCTTTATTTGTAGGAATTAAACATCGAGGATCATTATGCAATAAGATGAAGAAAATGAAGAAATTTATGAATATTATGTAATTGTAATATTACATTGTTATTAAAGATTATTATGTAATTTTTCTAAATCCTACAATCTCATTTGTGAGAGTTTTTTTGTATTATCAATTAATAATAAGTTAATTTAAATTAATTCTTCTACTTTCATAATGTTAGTTATTATTGTTTTCAATTCTTAAAGAAAAAATTAATTTTTTTAAAATAAAATGAATTCCAACAAATTACATCAAAACATAATATTATTTTTTAAAAAGAAATTATAATTTGCAACCAATATAAGTACACAAAAAATATAAATTGTGACAATTAAATGGTCATAAAATAAATAACTAAGACCAAAATTGTTGATTCTAGACCGATAAAAGTTTTATCTAAAATCACCAAGATCTGACTAAACTCTTTAATTGACGATTTAGAAATAACAACAAATCACAAGTAAGAACTGAAGACAGAAACAAGTAAACTGGAGTCTGGAGACACAACTTAAAGTGGTTCGATTTGGAAATAGCCTACATCGAAAAATATGAGTAGCAATCTTATTTCAATCACAGAGAACAAGCTACAAGTCTCAAGAAGAAGATACAAGCTTTTCAAATTAATTGTAACTATAGCCTCTAAGACTATATATACAGATCTTGAAGACTCTAGAAAAGTCCCCCACTTGCTAGCTGCGTTCTTGGTTTGTTATAACAAACCCAGCATTTTCCTGCCTTGTAACTATCAGTTAACAACCTTCAATCACATGCTTAACTCACCCTTCAAATTAGTGATCAAAACGACTGCCAATATAGAGTAAGTGAAATCACGTGAAGAACATGTGATTTACTTACTAGAAATGACTGTCATTATGTGGATGTCATATTCTCCAATTTGACTCAGCAATTGACAAGTCATACATGAGAAAATGCTTGGTGTAGAAAAAAATAAGAGAAAAATTAGAGAAATAAAGAAGGAAAGGGAAGAGAGAGAGAGGACAAATTTCTCTCATTTGTCTCTCATCTTTCTCTACACAAAACAATACTCCATACATGATCGAGGCCACAAATCAACATATCAGCACCTCCTAAAATTCAGTTTCAAGCTCACACTTCAACATAAACAAAATGATATTTAGCGACCACTATATTCGTTCTTAAAAGTGTTAGTTTGCAACCAAATTATACAGTGGTCGCTAATAATTTTTCATGAACTTGAAACAATATTTTTTTGTCTTTTTTTTTAGCAACAAATTATATACTATTTGTGGCGAATATATTGGTCGCAATTGACCATAATTCTCGTAGTGGTGTTTTGCTATGGCTTCTATCTCAAAATTTGAACCAATTTTTGTAGTGGTTTTTTACTATTGCTTCTAGCTCAAAATTGAACCAATTCTTTCACTTCAAAATTTTCAATGAAATTGATTGGTCGTGAACAGCGATGATAAAGTTTTGCATCTGCCATCACTACTAGAAAACTGAGCTTTACTGACACTTTGCAAAAAGTGTCAGTAATTATGTACATATGCACCATTTTCCGCTTTTGACAAATAGAAATCAGAGATTAATGATACTAGGGTGTCAGTAAACTAAACATAAAAAATCGCTAACACTAAAGTATCAATGATAAAAAAAATTCATAAAAATTTTGTGTTAGTTCCAACTCGAACCTGAGAGCTCTAAGATTTAAAGCTTTAATGTTTGGAGTACAGACCATCAAATCTCGATGAGTCAAAGTCATAATAATATTTAAATTATTAAAAAATGAAAATATAAATAACAACAACATAAAACACACTTGTTTTCCCCATCTAGACTATATCGACTGTCTCTATCTTGCTTTCATCGTTCGCTTTCGCTTTCGCTTTCGTTTTTCTCTTCTCGATCTCTTCTGTTTTGCACTATCCATTTACAAATTAAATTCAATTAATTTAGATAGATAATGAAAAGCTAAAACTCTGTTTCGTTTTTTCATTTTCCCCAAATTGAAACACAAACCAAAACCCTAATTGCTTGTTATCGAAGGGGTTTTTCTCCAACTTAACCATCCAATGCCTATACTAGGCAAGCAAGTAAAAGCCATCGACAAGGGGTGAAGTGGCACCATCGGTTCGGTATTCAGGTAATCTCATTCTCCATGATAAGTTAAGTCCAGAGAAAGAACTGTAGAGAAAGTTATCAGCTGGTAATGGCAAAATATTTTATTTTTTTGTGCAATTTAATTATTGGGTTTGTTTTAATTTGGCTTATGAATAATATTTTTGAATTTTTATTTTTGGGTTGTTTCAGATATTCAGAAATTAAACAGTCGTGCAACCCTGGTGGGTTTTGTTTTCCAAATCTTTTTTTTCTTTTATTTATTCGTAACTTGAAATTTTTGTTCTTATTTTTCTATATCTTCACTCACATGCAGTCCAAAAATACAGGCATTTTAAGTGGTGCATTACTTAAACTCAAAACACTTGCTGCTGCGACTCTGTTTTTTCTACTACATTTGAGGTCAGTTTCAAACTTTTGTGCATGTGATTTACTGTCATTGTTATTTAAAACTAAGAATGTGTATTTTTTTTAGTTTCTGAAATAAACTGTTAACTCGTTTCTTAACTTTGAGCAATAAGTTAGTTGATTTTGAATGTACTAAAATATGAAATTTGATTTTAGCTTTTGCCTTTGTGATTAGGAGATCATTGTTTGGGTGTTATATTGGCTGAATGACTATGTATTTAGTGGTTACAAACTATTTATGTCTCTATTTCATGTAAAGAGAGGAAAATTTTGTTATATAATCCTACTTGTTTATTTATTCTGTTTTAGTTGGACAATTTGTAATAGAGACAATGACTATGATATGAATTAATTAAGTTCGTGGTTGTGAGTACTTTGAGATTGTATAAAGTTGATGATTTGTGTTTGATTCAATAAAGAAATGCTTGTTTTAAAGTAGTTCTGCATGCTGTATTTGAAGTTAAAAAATGATTTATAGAATCTTAAAAAATGGCTTGCAAAGTGGTATGAAGACATTATTTATTTGAACTCTTAACTTTTGTTAGTTACTTGACTTATGAATTAGTTCGACTACTTAAAAAGCCATTAATCATGCAATTTAATTAAACTTAAACTGACATTACATATATGAACAGGTAAAATATTTGAAATGGACAGAAGTTGGATAACTTCTGATAGATTGTCTGTAGAGTATCATTCTGGAGTTGCTGATTTCTTAGATTTTGCCATTTTGAATGCTGAAAATCGAATGTCAATTAGATGTCCTTGCGCCTTTTGTTGTAATATGGAGTTTCATACTCCTCAATAGGTGAAGGATCATTTATTTGAAAAAGGTTTTCTCCCAAGATATATTGTTTGGACTTGGCATGGTGAGACTGACTCTAAATCTACATTTACAAACTGTGAAGACCATTCACATAGTCAAAGATTTAGATGTCATGATTACAGTAATATAATTGACATGGTCGAAGATGCTTACGAGCATTGTGATAGAGATCCCAGTTCTTTTAAGGATATGCTTGAAGATGCTAAAAAGCCTTTGTACCCGGGTGCAAAACATTCAAAGTTATCTAGTTTAATGAGACTTTACAATGTGAAAGGGAACTATGGGTGGTCCGATAAAGGGTTTTCTGCTTTGTTAGAAGTCCTTGCTGATATTTTGCCAAATAATAATACTCTACCCATGTCAATGTACGAGGTTAAGAAAATAATGAAAGTGCTAGGCTTAGAGTATGAAAAAATACATGCATTTCCAAATGACTGCATTTTGTATAGGAATGAATTTGCTGATCTTGCTGAATGCCCAAATTGTGGACCATCTAGGTATAAAAAAAAAAAAAGATAGCTCAACAAAATTTAGGAAAGGGGTTCCTAAAAAGGTATTATGGTATTTTCCACCTATTCTAGGTTGAAAAGATTGTTTCAATCACCACAAACAGCTCAAAATTTAACATGGCATGCTAATAAAAGAATTAGAGATGGCAAACTTCGCCACCCAGCAGACTCACCAGCCTGGCAACTAATTGACAATAAGTGGCCAAAATTTGCACAAGAACCTAGAAATCTCCGTTTAGCTCTCTCAACTGATGGGGTTAACCCACATAGTACACTTAGCACTACTTATAGTTGTTGGCCTGTTATATTAATAACATATAATCTTCCTCCATGGTTGTATATGAAGAGAAAGTTTTTTATGTTGTCACTTTTGATATCTAGCCCTAAACAACCTAGAAATGATCTAGATGTATACCTAGCACCTTTGATTGAGGACTTAAAAACTCTATGGGATGTAGGTATTGATGTTTATGATTCTTATAGAAAAGAAACCTTTAATTTACGGGCTGACTTGATGTGGACAATCAGTGACTTTCCAGCATACGGAAACCTCTCTGGTTGTACTGTTAAGGGCTATTATGCTTGCCAATTTGTGGGATAGACACTTGTGCATGTTGGCTGCCACATAGTAGGAAAATGTCATATATGGGTCATTGCTGCTTTTTACCACTCGTTCACCTATTTTGGAAACTGAAAAATGTTTTTAATGGGAAGCAAGAGTGGAATGAGCCTCCTAAAACTTTGTCTGGTGAGGAAATCTTTAATATGGTGGAAGATATAGATATTAAGTTCGGGAAAAAGAAGGCCAAAAAGCGGAAACATGATGGCGGTGATGGTGATGAGAACATAACTAAAAAATTGTACAAAAAAAAGTCAATCTTTTTTTAGTTAGATTATTGGAAGCATTTATTAGTTTGCCATCAATTAGATGTGATGCACATTGAAAAAAATGTGTGCGAGAACATATATGGCACATTACTTCATCAACTAGGCAAAACAAAAAATGGGATTAATGCTAGAAAAGATCTTGAGTCTTTGAAGATCGGGGGAAAACTAGTTCCTGATGAAACAAACAAAAAAAACAAAGTCCTACCTCCAGCTCCTTATACTTTGAGTAAAAAAGAAAAAAAACAGTTTTGTGAAACCTTACTGAGTGTGAAAGTCCCTGATGGGTATTCTTCCAATGTCCAAAACCTTGTTTCAATAGATGATTGTCGGCTTCAAGGCCTTAAGTCCCATGACTGTCATACTTTGATGCAACAATTTCTACCAATAGCCATTCGAAACTGTTTGCCTATAAATGTGAGAAGGGCCATAATCAGGATGTGCTTCTTTTTTAATACATTGTGCTGTAAAGTGGTAGATCCTAATACTCTTGACCAATTGCAAGAGGAACTTGTAATCACTTTATGCTTACTACATCAGTACTTCCCACCTATCTTTTTTGACATAATGATCCATTTAACAGTACACTTAGTTGAACAAGTTAGGTTATGTGGGCCTGTTTATCTTCGATGGACGTATCCTTTTGAGAGATAAATGAAAACTCTCAAGGATTATGTTCGTAATCGCTACCACCCTGAGGGTTGTATTGTAGAAAGTTATATTGCAGAAGAAGCACTTGCATTTTGTGCTGAGCACCTCTCAAATTGTGATGTTATTGGGCTGCCTACTGGTTGTCCAACTAATTTATCTATCGAAAAGCCTTTGGGAGGTGCAAACATAAAGGTGGTTGATGATCCTTTGTTGGCACAAGCACACTGGTGTGTTCTAATGAACACCCCTGAAATCCAAATATATATCGAGTAAGTTGTTAATTTTTCCAAAAAAATATTACTATTGTATTATTAGATTAATATACTAGTTTTTAAATCTTAATATGTCTCACTGTAGGGAGCATATGCATTATTTAGCATCAAGAAACCCCTATAAACTTAACAAGATTTTTCTACATGTTACTAATTACTGTACTTGTTTAATTAATTTATGGTGGCACATGATAAAGTAAATAATGTGCCGATTGACGAAATAGTGTGCTGGTTGGCAAACAAACCACGCTCAAGCGTGGTGACCTTCTCTGGCTACGAGATAAATGACTTCAATTTTACAACGAGGGACCGGGACTGTAATTGTGTGACCCAAAATAGTGGTGTTAGGGTTGTTGCTAAAACTCTACAGATTTCAAGTTCAAAAGATAAAAGTCCTCATTTTGGAGACATGACGTTTTATGGAGTCATTGATGAGATTTGGCAGCTTGATTATCTAATGGTTAAAAAAACACTTTTCAAGTGTGATTAGGTAGATGATAGAGGGGTTTGCACTGACAATTTAGGTTTCACTTTAGTTGATTTAAATCGGATTGGCTATAAATCTGATTACTTTATTCTGGCTTGTCACGCAAAACAAGTATTTTATGTAAAGGACCAGCTAGATAATAATAAATCAATAGTTTGTTCAGTGACCGACAAAGCTTATAAGTTAAATGGGGAAAGATGTGAAGACATGGATGTATTTTCTCCATTATCTAACAAACTTCCAGTATGTGAGTTGGATGAGAAAGATGATGAAGGAATTTATGACAGAAAAGATTGTGATGCTATTCCAATAGATATTGATTTAGAAAATCAGTGAATGCATTATTGTAGTTAGTTTCCAGCACCAATTTTCACAGTTTTCTAGTAAGTGATTTATTTATTTCATTATATGCTATTGCTCTCGTATTAACTTATTAATCTAAATGATATACTTATTTATTTCAATTATTTTCAGGATTGTAGGAGATGGTTGACGATGTTGAGTTCACTCTTCCGGAGCTCGACGGAAGACCAAGGAGAAGAAAACAAACAAAAAAAAAGGTTTGCAAAAACAAGAAGTTAGTCATGAAGCTGCAATTGAGTACAATTCTTATGGTGTTCCAGTCGGAAAGGGAAGAAATGATCTTAGGAGTTACATTGGAGTCATTGTACGTGAAACAATTTCAATTTTACTTGATGATTGGAGGCGTGTGCCACTGGAGATGAAGGAAACTTTGTGGGTTCATTTTCAGGTTTTGTTTTCTTGTTTCATAGTATGTTTAAAGATTTTATATAACTTCCAAATTTGTTTAAAGTTGTTTCTAATCCATGTTATTGGTTTACAGAAAAAATCAAATTGAGCTTGAAATGCAAAAGCCAAGTATTAAAGTGGATGGGGGTTGCATCAAGAAACTTTCGATGTGAACTGGCAACTGAATTCGTTCTACCTAACAAGGACGATCGAAAGTCACTCAGGTTGCCTCCTATTGAATATCCAAGCATTAAAAAAGAAGATTAGAAACTTTTTGTTGACAAAGTTTTGTCTGAACAATTTCAGGTGTGTTGTTTGTTAATATTACCTGATTTAATTGTTGGTAGTTACTAATAATCAGTGGTAACTTTTTGTTCTTCATATAAACAGTTTGTACAGGAAAAAAGTAAGAAGGCAAAAGACAAAAGAGCAAAGAATGTCTACAATCATTGCTTGGGTAGCACAGGATATGGTGGCATATTGTATAGAAAAGTAAGTGTGGTAATATGGAGTAATTACAGTAACATAAGTAATCTAATGCGCATAATATAATATAATCAATTATTTATGTTTTATGTCACCTTGTAACAGAAAAAGGAGAGTGGAGTTTCTGAGCGGGAAATTGATCGCAGTGAAGCTTGGTTATTGGCACGAGCAGACCGAGATGGCAAATATGCTTCTGATGTGACGCCAATTGCTGAGAAAATAGTAAGTCACTTGTATACATAATTCTTATGAATTTTCTTTATAATATGTGTATATGGGGGTAGATATTTACGTACATATATACTGTTTTTTGTAATAATTGTATGGCAACATTTACAATTGGCAGAAACTCAGTAAGATTTCATCAAAACTTATTTCTTCGCATATAAAAAGGTTAAAACTTGTGTGAGGTGTTTTCTTGTAATATTTTTTGTAGTTTCAATTTGAACTGTATATGGATTTGCTCTTTGTTAAAGATTCAAGAAGGATATTAGTTTAGTTTAGCTTATGTCTTGTACTCGTAATTGCGGATTTACAATATTTTTTTTTGTAGAATGAGCTGAAGAGTCAGGTTGAACAAGGAACATTCCAATCACAAGGGTCACATGACATTCTAGGTGAAGCTCTTTAGAAGCAGCCAAATGGAAGCAGGGTGCAAGGAGTGGGGCAATTCGTCACCCCATCTATGTACTTTCATGTCCATGATGCCACTGAGTTAGCAAGAGAAAGAAAGATGTATCAAGAGAGTTTCCAATTCATGTCAGCTCAATTAGAACGCATGAATGCAAGGTTAAATGCATACAGCAATGCTGAAGTTGGAAGTTCTAACTTTCCTAAGCCCAAAACTTCCACTGGTGTTCAGATTGACAATGATCAACAATCCCCTGAAACTCTTGGAAAAAGAAAGGTATATGGCTTGTTACATGTCATTATTTTATTTCCATTTGTATATGCATGTATTACTACTAATGGTATGTATTTTGATTATTGCATAGGCTGATTTCCCATCGGGTAAGTCGACTCCAAAATCTGTGAAGAGTAAAATCAAGGACAGTCCCACCACAATTTCCCAAGCAACTCCTCAACAAACCCCCGAAAAAGTAGAGTGTGAAATTACTTCAAAGCCCACACCGAGAAGATCTCCTCGACTAACTCCTAAAGTACTAGATAGGCAGTTCTCTTGTCATGACAAAGTACCCAACAATGAACCACCAGTCATCAGACCAGCAGAAGTAGCCAAAAAAGAACCCACAGTTATCAGACCAGCAGAAGTAGCCAAAAAAGAACCCACAGTCATCAGACCAGCAGAAGTAGCCAAAAAAGAACCCCGAGTCATCAGACCAGCAGCAAAAGACCTCAATGTACATGTGAAGAATACACGGGCAGCAGCATGATCAAGAAAGAATGACAGGAGTGAATATATGAACATGTTTACCATGTTCATCGAGAATTCTTTACCTCGGTTGATCAGAATTCGGCATGACACAGCAACCTTTGGTGAAATTTGGGAAACACACTTGGACAAAATGATTTGTACTGAAATCATTGAGTTTAAAGAGGTCTCCAACTGCATAATTAACATATGGATCAAGTACGGTAAATCATAACTTATGTTTTAGTAAACTTGGCCCTATTATTTTGTTTCCTATATTCAAACTTACTTCGTTATATATATTTGTTTCCTCTTAAACACCTGTATGAGGAGATGGAGAGCAATGGAAGTATTAAACCAGTTCAGTTTGGGCTTTTTGAGAAGCTATATCCAAGGGTCAGCTTCAAAGACAGGACTCAATACATTTCAAAACTGTTAGGCTTGGCAGAATTGGGACAAGTCATCGTATTCCCTGGGTATAACCTTTTTCATTTGCTAGTTATATTCTTTAATTTGTAGATTAATCACGAAGTTAAAAACTTTTACTTGTAATTCATGTGTGAGAACAATTTTTACTTTGTTTAGTGTCCACTGGGTGTTATTGGCAATTGATATGGTGAGACGTACAACCTATTACCTTGATCCTTTGAAAGGTAGTCCTGATGAAGAGCTAATGCAGATTGTCAATTAGTTAAGTTTGTTATTTGTATCTTTGATCATGCTATTTTATTTTTATGTTTTATGCTAATTATTTGCTAACGTTAGCTATGTCTCTTAATTGTAGGGGGATTCGAATACATCAGAGTTTAAATTCTGATATAAAGGCCAATGTTCAATGGATACCTGTCAAGGTAAAATCAGACAAACCTAACTAATTATTGTTAATGTACAGTAAAAAATTAATGTAATTTTGATCTTGTAGTGTCTGAGGCAGCCGAGCAGCTTTGAATGTGGTTACTATGTGATGAAATACATGCAAGATATCATCACAAATGTGAACGTTCTGAAAAATAATGTAAGTATTGAAAATGATTTTTACAATACTGCATCATATTGTTTTAATTTATTGTGAAATGAATCAGCTCAAATACCTGTGTGCTTCTTTACAGTTATCTTTTTATTGCGTATTGTATGCATTTTATAAACTGTGAAGGTACTTATAATGGTGACTATGTTGCATACTGTTGAATAGATTATATGAATATCCATGAATTAGGAGTTGGGATATGCACAATGTACTGCATATCCCAACACAAAACAATTGTTTAGGTTGCAAAGTAGTTGTTAGTGGGGATGTGCTATGGTGTCGTTGATTGTACTTTACTTTGATGAGGATAAGTTGTCATCCTAATTAAGGTTTTGTATCTACATCCATATTTGTATTAAATCGCGTACTGTTGGGGTTCACAAGTTGTTTCGGCTATCAAATATTGTTGCTGTTGGGGTTCACAAGTTGGTTTTTTTTTTTGAATTACCATGATTAGGATGTTCAGTACTTACCTATATAATTTTGGATAAAACAGTAACATTGTTGGAGTTTATTTGTTGGCTTTAATTGTTAACACACAAATATATTTAAATGAATGATAATTAAGTAGTTGAGTCAAGGATTTTCGGTGAATAACTTGTTGTTTTAAAATTAAAGTTCAAGGGAGTTGAGGAATACACTGTCAAGGACCTCTCGCGACTTCGTGATCAGTGGGCTACATACGTTGCCAAGTTAATTACATCCTACAATCGCGAGGTAACATACAAGTAATTTATGATTATTTTTCCTTAAAAAAAATCTGTGATTTATTTTTTGTGGTGTGCTAATTGATTTTATATACTTGTAGGTGGAAAAAAAATGAAGGCATATGCAGACTCCAAAATCAGTGACTCCAAAATCAGTGACATTATTATCTGTTTTTTCTTCTTGGCTAAATTTTCCAAAATTAATTTAGTACTTTATCATGTACACTACTTGTTCAAAGCTTAATTTAGTACTTGAACTTGTTTTTTACCCCCAAACAATGATGTATTTGAACTATTTTAATTTAACTGATGTATTTGAAATGTGTATTATGTGAATTGCATTACAAGATTTGGTATGTTTAATATATTTTGGGTTTATTTTAATTGTAAAATAAACATGAATAATGTGATTAAAAAAAATAAAACACAACCGGTATAGCACCGTTAATACTGACACCAATTATTTAAATGACGACAAAAATTTTTGATGTTACAGAGTCAGTGAATTCCTGATACTGTAGTCACATAAATCAGTGACATGTAAATAGTATCATTAAATGCTAACGCGATTGAGTCACTATCCTTGTGACTCTTTAGTGACACAAAATACTGACATAAAAATAAGTTTTAACAGGAACTAATGTGCCATTATGTCATTTGTTTGTTTATTTGTTTATTAAGGATGGTACGCCATTATTACAGTAGGAAATGATAAATGGTTTTCGATTTATTTTCATTTAAAGAAAAAGTATTTTCTTCCAAAGACACTTTAGTGGATTTAAGAGAGATTGGCACTTTCCTTCTTGACATGTTCAGCTTTTTAAAATAATATCTCAGTTCCTCTTTATAAAGTATTATCCTCAGTTTTTATTGTGCTTATAAAAGTTAATTAACTCTTTTGCGTTATTTATTTAGTAGGGGTTAAACTTTGAGGAGTATTACTTTCTAAAAAGTCAAAATATTAAATGCCTTCACAATTTTTCCTGCAATTTTTGTTCGGTCGAGTTGTGGGTAAAGAAGGTCATCTTGAAATGAAAAAGCTAAAAGTTCGAAAATTTGAAAAAATTGTTTGTAAACAGATTTCTTGGTGAAAACTGAAAGAGTTAAATCTTTTATTAAAATATATTTTGATTTGAGTAATCTATATTAATTTCATAATACATATAAAATAATTAATTTTTTAATAGAATTTATAAAGATTAATGAAGTCATGTGTAATTTTTATAATGAGTTAATATAAAAAATAAAAAAGATTGCCAATTTTTTCTCTACCATAATTAATTTATATCATTTATTCACTTATTATTTTTATAATAACCAATAATCTTGACAGCCCACAACATTTCTGCATAAGGAGGACTTGTGTGAGGCCAGCGGCATGTCACGGGACGAGAGGTTTCGAGCCCGTGCAGCACTCCCGCATCCCATACTACGAGAATAAGCCTAGTGGAAGTGGCACAATGTCGACTGGTTTCGCCCTGCCTTGGGCTCGTCAGGAGAATGGCATCAGTTCCCAACCAGTGTGCGTCAGGATTTTCCTAGACCTCTCTTCAGCATTAAGTCCTCAACTAGCGACAAGCTCCCCAAACTCAACCGGGTCGGCCTGTCTGAACTCCAAAGAGTTTAGGGCCATTGTATTCCCCACACGCACGCCCCTGAAGCACGTCTCCAACAATCAGCACAACCATCATCGACACTAGCGTACAAGCGCATATCTTGGGTGCCACGATTGCGGTCCGTGACATTCTCCCACCGCCATAACCATGCACGTCCTCGTGCATGAGGAGTACGCCTCGCAAGTGTGCACTTCCGCGCGAAAACGTGAAGATCGGCTTGCCAATCTCAACCCATGAACTCCCTGCCTACTCGTCCTTGATCCGTGGAGAGGACGCGCATGCAGACACTATCCAGTTAGTATGAACGCTTGGGGGTGTGAGAACCCGCCTGTTCCTCCCGCTTGTCGACCCTTGCGCTCAAAAGGGTGGGGACCTGCGTGGTGCGGCATTGGAGCGCTTGGCAAGCTCGCGACGAGGGCTTCGAGAGATGACAAGCGCGGCTCTGATACCATTTGTCACGGGACGAGAGGTTTCGAGCCCGTGCGGCACTCCCGCATCCCATACTACGAGAGTAAGCCTAGTGGAAGTGGCACAATGTCGACTGGTTTCGCCCTGCCTTGGGCTCGTCAAGAGAACGGCTTCAGTTCCCAACCAGTGTACGTCAGGATTTTTCTAAACCCCTCTTCAGCATTAAGTTCTCGACTAGCGACAAGATCCCCAAACTCAACCGGGTCGGCTTGCCTGAACTCCAAAGAGTTTAGGGCCATTGTATTCCCCACACGCACGCCCCTGAAGCACGTCTCCAACAATCAGCACAACCATCATCGACACTAGCGTACAAGTGCATATCTTGGGTGCCACGATTGCGGTCCGTGACAGGCAGCTCAGTCCACTTGTGCTCTATTGGCAGAAAAGTGAGTTGTAAAATGGAATTAAATTGGGACTCGCTAAATTTAACATTAAAAAATCGGTGGGTCTAAATATTGTAAAGCAGAGAAATGCTAGTGTGATGTTTTTCCAGGTTAACATAAGACTAGGTTTAAATAATTTTTTAATATTAAATTTAATCGGTAAAAGCTCGTTTAATTCTTATATTTTGAAGTTAGTATTCGTTTACTCCTTATATTTTTAAAAATACCTCAAATCATCTCTAACCATTATCTTTTGTTCCTTTTAATTTATTTTTACAATATTACCCTATTATAATAATTTTTAGACATTATTAAAAAGAAAAAAAATAAATTACCAGTTTAACACCCAATATATATATATATATATATATAATTGGGGGTCAAAATAAATCAAGAGCACTAATGTTGTTTCAATTGTTGTAGCAGTTTGCGTATTTTTTTATGTTATATTGTGTAGTACTCTCGTTTGTCAAATATGAGAATTTTTTCAATTTAACTTTTTAAAGATGAAATTTGATGTTAAAGCCTGTAATATATGCATGAGAACTCATTGGCTTTCCCTTTTGATTTATGTAAATTTTGATGTCAAAGCTTGTGATATATACTCTAGTTTTATAAGATATGAACTTCTTGGTAGATGCCACTACACAGCACTGGTGCTTTGGCAAAAGTGACCAAACTGCAAACAAATATCAATCCAAATTGTGTTTTAATTTCCATTACAAGCCTAAAAGACGTGGAACTGTGGAAGCACCTACTGTAAAAGCCATAAAATTGTGCACTCATCATAAAAGCCAAATGCACAACGGAAAGTACAATATATGCACCAACAATTCGATTTGCAACCAGCATGAAGGAAATCCCATTAAAAAATGCCACACATTTGAACTGATACAAATTTCTAGGATAAAGTTAAAAATCAATAAACATGAAAATTTCAAAAAGCTGTATTTTCGCTTCAGTTCTGGGTTAAGTAGTTCAGTTTAGGATTTAATTTGTTAAATTTGCCAAACTAAATTTAATTTGTTCAATTTGGAATTTTTTATTTCCAACTGCAAATTGCTTAAATGGTGTTGTGTAAAAGTTTTTTTTAGTTTTCTCTCTCTAGAACTGTGACTATTGAGCTTCCTTTTTTATTTTATCAGTTTTCAAAAATTATAAAAACTCTGCAATGTGGGTCCATATGTCGGAAAGCAGTGCTGTATAAAGAAAATATAAAGTGACCGTTGGATCAAATCCAACGGCCACAAACACTCTCGGATTATTATTATGATCCAGGATCCTGGATTAGAAAAACACTCTATATATGTATATATATATATATATATTAAGTTTTGTAGAACACTCTCTTGAGTTAAAATATTAATTTTTCTAAAAAAATTGGTTATGTAATTTTTTACAATATTAATTTTTTAGACATACGTGAGTTTCCACAAAAATTAATATATACCTTTTTGTTTTTATTTTATTTTTGAGTTTAATTTGATAATCTAATTTTTTATTAATATAAAAAAAAGAAACATTATTGTAAGAGTGTACTATTGTAAAAACAAGTTAAAAAGAATGAAAAATAATAGCATGAGTGTCAATATTTAGTAATAGGGACGTTTTAAAGTGTTTTTAAAAATATGAGTAAATGGGCACTAACCTCATAATATAAGAAGTAAATAAGCTTTTACCCTAAATTTAATATATCCCAAAGTAGGACGTACCCCACTATGAGAAAAATTTCTTGGTTACAGTCTAATTGAGCATGTTGAGGTGGAAATTAAGCTTGTCTCATACAAATTCTTTCCTACAAATCATCATAATATTGGAACGCTAGTGTACTGTATCACGCAAATTCTTTTCTCCAAATCATGGTTATAGTGAAACACTAGTATAGTGTGCTCAGTGTACTGTGTATCAAGCAAATCATGATTATAGATAGCGAAAGACTAATTTACTGTATAAGCCTAGCCCCGTAAGTTGCATTGAAAAACTCCCTCTCACGTTTTGAAACACCGGTCGTATCACTTCAACCTCTCTCTTTCCACTTCCCAACAACTTCAATTTGATATTCAATTATTTAGGTAGGACTTCATCAACATTTATCTAATTACTTTTAATTTCCAGCGTTCAATTTGGTATTCAATAATTTTAGTAGGACGTAAGCCACTATGATAATTTAATAAAAAAACTATTAATATTTATAATCAGATAACTATCGGTAAGAGTGGACTTAGGAATTTATACTGTATGAAGCTAAATTAAAAAAATTATATTTTGATGTGAACATAAAAATTCATAAGTAGAAAAAAATACATCAATTAGGGGGGATATGAAGAACTTTATCCATGTAATTATGTACTCTAATAAAAAATAGTTATAAAAAGAATACAAAACAAAGGCAATTCAAATATAAAAACACTATTTTTTAATTATGGAATCTAACTCTAATAACATGGAGTCATATAAGGATTAATAAGTCAATTAAGAATTTTAAGTTGGAATAAATAATTACGTGTAATTACAATTAATTAAAAATTGTAAGTAAAACTTTAATGTTTGAAGTCGAGTACTTAATTAGCTGGCTTAAATAAATTAAATAATTAAATTTATTCATCTTTTTAAATTATAAAAATATTTTTAGTCAAAAGTTTCAATAATAAACTAAACTCAACCCAGCAAAAATGTATTTAGGTGTCCTTGTTCCTTTGCTAGTGCTCCGACTCTCTTTAAAGAACCAAATGTTGATGACTCTTCATCAAATTAAAGCTTCTCAAAATACTCAAATTTTATTTTCTAACTTGTCCTCTTAATAAATGTATTTAATAAATGAAATCTCAAAATTCACGTAAAAAAACTATGAAAAAGTTGATAATTGTTATTATATGTTGTTTTCTTAACTAGCTTAATACCAGTGACAATTTTATATTATATTGACATACTTTTTAAATTAGAAATTTTAAAATAAATTAAAGAGTGATAAAATTTTACTCCCTAATTTTTTTAATCTATTCAATAAATATATAATTTGCTCAAGTAATAAAATAAGTCACTAATTTCAATTGAAGAAAAATATAATTCAATTAAAATATAATTGAATTAAGAACATATTTGAAAATAAAAATAAAAACTCTACTATAACATAAAATTTAAAAAAATATAAGGGTAATTGAATTAGGTACATATATGAAAACAAAATAAAATATCTATTGTTGTATAAAATTAATTAAAAACAATAAGGGAACAAATGATTTTTTCCAGCTAGACCGGGCTACAACCTAGATTTACGACTAACTACTAGGACTATTAGTTTATATAAATCTTATGAAATGTTATTCAAATTATCTGTCTTTATTAATATTTAATAAATGTCTACTCTACTTATATTTCTTGTGGGAGAACGACTGAAGTTACTTCTATTCAGTTATTTTCTATTGAAGAAAAAATTGAGTACTTAAATTTCAAAATAGACTCAAACTGTAGTAGCTCAACACATGGCCAAAGGCCAAATGGGTAGGATCTATAGATTTATCGCTATTTACCATACAATTTGATTTAATTTTCTCCCACCAGTTTTTAACATTTGTAATTTACCTTTTTACAGTTTTCATAATACTCTTTTACTCTTATAATATTAAGACTTTCACAAAAACTCATTGCAACAATTAAATAACATCTTTTTTTTTTAAAGTTTAATGTCAAAAGAGTAATGAGGTGCCTTTAGGGACAATGAAATCAAAAGCAGATTTAACTTCAACAGAGTTAATTAATTAACTTCAACAGATTTAACTTTAATGAACATTTTTTTGTGGCCAACAATTTGGTAGTTAGTTTATTTGAATTAAAAATAAAATAAATTCTGAAGAATGAGTTTTTCTTTGGTAACATTAAATTTCATTGTAGAAAAAATCGCGTGGATAGTTATAATATCGATATGACAGATTTTATTTTATTTTGATTGAAAACAGCAATGCCACGAACAGTTTCTTCAACTAGAACTGGAGTAGACAACTTCCTTAATTAATTAAATCTGTATTGAATCAAGAGGGAGGATGATTTTAAAACATTAGAAAAGGAATTCTTTTTTTTGGGCAATTCCTCAGTGGGGACATTGAAAAAATGTTAGTACATAACACGTTGCAGAAACATCAAGACACTTCTACCAAGTTAAGCAGCCTATTCACTCTATGTCAGCCACCTTTGAAAATTAAAGAAAAGTTGTGTGGGGCATATTTTTCACGTTAACTAAGAAATATTTTAGAGAACTTGTACTTATTCTAAAAGTTTGTCCGGACATCCGCATTCCAGAATAATTACACACACACGTACATCATTCTAAGTTAGCCACCTTTGGAAATTACGAAAAGTTCTAAGAGATATTTGTGAAAATTTTTACTCATTTTCAAAATTTGTGCGGACATCGGCAATCTGGCAATAATTATATGTAGGAAAAGAGGCTTTTATAATTTTAAAATTTAGAGAAATAATCAAGTTTTAGGGTCAAGTTACAGTGCAACTGTGGTACCGTGCCACAATTGCACCAGCCGTTGGATCCACTCAAATGAGTGGGGTTCACTTAAATAAGTGGAAATCCAACGGTTGGGTGCAACTGTGGCACGGTACCACAGTTGCACCACAGTTTTATCCCAAGTTTTAATAAGGGATACTAAGACTTTCTTTCTCAATTAGAGATATTTAACTATATTAAAATCATGAGTAAGAGAAAAAAAAACATAGACTCTAATAAAATGTGTTTTGTTTTGTAATGTATAAAATTTGTATTTACTTATTTTTTAGCTTGTTGTTCACTCTATATATATAATAATTTTACAATAAGAAAATCTCTTCTTTTAATATTGTAAGGGACAGTCTAAAAAACAATAAAACACACACTCCAATACAATATATATAGTCATTTAATATATTAAAATATGTACTTTTTATTTTTTAATTTATCAATTACTCTAATAAAATATGAAATTCTCTTATTATAAAATTAGTGTGTGTCTCTCTCTCTCTCTGTTTATATATATATATATAACTACTCTAATTTTCTTTCTATACAGATACGCTCTTAAATGATGAGGTTTAAGAAATTTAATTTTTTACTCTTTTAAATTTTATAATTTAAAAATTACTTTTTTAAAACCGTATAATTTAAGAACATATTTGCGTTTATAAAAATGAAGTTGTCTACACTTTAGAATGATTATTTGTGTATCTACGTTGGTGTGCGCACTTGCGCGCAGGGCAATAAACTAGTGTTGTAAATTAAGGTGAACCAGTTGCTGTAGCGCCTTGGGGATCCGACTGAATTGGGTCGGGTTTCAGTGCCAAATCTGCTTAGAATTTGATTGGACTTGGTCGGGCCTAAAATCAAGGCCCAGATCTAGATTGGGTTGGTTTTGGGGGTTGCCATGGCCCCGGAAAATTTGATTGGACTTCTGGTCTTTTATAATGGTGTTGAAAATTCGTTGCGAATTCTTGCCATTTCTTTTCTTATAACATTATTCCTTACAATCGTACAATTAATTTCTTTTAAATAATGTAAAATAAGATTTCCTTTCTTTATAACTTTCTTTCTTACAATCAAAAAATTAATTCCTAAATGAAAAATAGAAGGAAATTACAATAAGGAGGAACATGATGCCTAAGCCAACGACAAAGGTCCAAAGAATAATTATATATACCCTGAAACTGACACCGAACAGGCCCCCTAAAAAGGTTAAATCATGGTTAAAAAAATGAAGTGAAAATATTTAGCCTTTCTGGGATCCATTCACAACTATTGTAGGAATCACTTTCCAAGGAAACATTTAAGCACTTACAAAAAAGTTTAATGAACATGCAATTCATAGTTAGATGCAACGGAAAGACAACGTCAGCTTCTTGTTGGGGTCTTTTGTAATAATACGTTATAAATAACCACTATCCTGCAACAAAATTTCCACATGATGCGTTATGAAAAAACTCAAGCAATTCCATGAGGTGTAATATGAAATAATGGAGAAGATGTTGGCTCTTAATTGACTAAATTGAGAAGCTTCTTCATTTTGGTTGGTAATTCACATGATCCTTGATCATATCCTAATGAGATCCTCATGATTTCTAGTAGTCTCTTTACGAATTAATCATATATGTATGAAGAACTCACAGACGCACAAACAAGGACTGAATTAGGATTTTGGTTTGGGGTTGCCGTAATGCATATAAAAATTATTGCAGTAAAATAAAATAAATGCTTTTCAAGTCTTAAACTAACGAAAATACATTATAATATGTATTACACCAACTAATTCAATTATATATAAAAAATGAACTTTTACCTAAAATTAATAATTATAATTAATAAATTAACTATTAATGCACAAATCTTAATACTAAAGTAAAAGAGATATTTCCACTACTACAAAAATGTGTTTTACTGACACCAACTTAGTGTCAGTAATCACTTTTACTGACACTTGTTAATTGTGTCAATAATGCTTAAGCCAGAACGCACTGACACTAATTTTTAGTGTCAGTGATTTTGGTATCAGTAATTCGTGTCATTATAGTATCACAAAAATAATGACACTATAGTATTAGTATTTGATAATACTATTTTACATGTCAGTAATTCGTGTCACTATAATATCGCCAAAACAGTAACACTATAGTGTCAGTATTTAATGATACAATTTACATGTCAATAATTTATGTCAGAATCAAGTGTTGTTATGCTAGTTTTGGTTAATAGGATATTTTTGTTTTAATTATATTTTCTTATTTGTTTTACAATTAAAAAAACTCAAAACCTATAAATCTCGCAAAACAATTCACATAATAAATATATCAAACTCATCACTTAAATTAACATAATTCAATTACACTGTTTGGAGAAAAAAAATAATAAGTACCAAACTAAGTTTTTGACAACAAATTATTAAATTAGTTTCAATAAACATTATCCAACAAAGAAAAAGCTCAAGGTCACTCAATATCAATCTGCAGCTTCATTTTTTCCTCATCTGCAAGTACATAAAATCAATTAGTACACCAAAATATCAATTATTATAATTATAGCTCCAATAATAAATTCATAATTCTAGAAAAATCACTTACAGCTCCTGTAATCAACAAGTCCTATAAATCAATGGATTCCTATAAAGTGAAATAATTTTTCCAGTACACTTATATTTAACAATATTAACCATAGCTATAAAAACTACTAGAGGCCATGAACAGTCAACACAAAATATATTGGACTCAACAATTATATTTCTAAAAGCTAAAATGGATTATATGCATCCACAACCAATATTGAAATAAAATATTAGAAACTGCATTATTACTATTCCAATTTAATAGTCTAGCGACCAAACGCTAATTATTTCGAACGCTTTCACATTGTCAATGTAGTGGTAATTTAAGCTTATTTTAATATTTTAAGCTAGGTCTGTTTATCTAATTCAATGGATTTGGTCATCTATGGCATGCCAAGACTAAATTATTAATCATGAATTCAGTTTGACGAGTATCACAATTTCATAGAACTACTCTAGCAAATATTTTATTCAAATTTATGCAAGAAATAAATATAATACATGTAAACTCAGTTTTTGGTTCTTATATGAAAAACTTATAAATTAATAATAACGTATGTATTAATTTGCAAACATTCCACTCACAATTAATCTTGATCAATCCTAAATCGCTGGAATGTCTTCTAATTGATCAGCAACTGATAGTCCTCCTATAAATTAGAGAAATATTTATAAGAAACTGTGCAATCTTTAAAAAAAAAGGTAAATTCAAAACTGCATATAAAGACAATCCATATTTATTAACTCGCTATATCAAATTAATATGTATCTATCATGCGCATGTTTTTAGGGATTCTTTCCATATTTAACAACTTTAGCTTAAAGATAATTAAACAAAGATGAATGTTATAGTTTCATCCACTATTTTGTCAATCCCTCTTTTAAATAAATAAATAAAGTATATAAAGTAAGCTAAAGTAATAGCCAAGATTAAAGTCAATGAGGAAATTCTTTCAAGCTTTATAAATAAATAAATAAACTATATTGTAATCCAGCTTTAAAATTAGGCATGCACGACACCAGCAATTGGTGCACCATATTAAGTAATAAATAAATAAAATTAAATTTAAACAGGACATTGGCATTTCTAGAAAGTAGCCATATGCTTTAGCATGGTAGGGGCTTTGCTAAATTTTAAGATGCATATTTCTTTCAATTATGTCTCCCTCATTGCAAATTGTCTCTAGAAATATAATCTGTCACAAGAATTAAAGATATATGACAAGTGCTTTCCAGAACATCCTGTGAAAAGTATTATAATAAAAATATAATAAAAATTAGTAGAAACACTTGAAAATTAAGAAAAATTATTAGAAGCCTCTTATCCTTTTCATACCATCCAGGCTTCCAATTTAGAGATTCCCACATATAGACTGGCCATTACTCTGCCTTTTTTGTTCTCACATGAATCACTTCTCTTGGCTTCTCCACCACTCTATCATCATTTCTCTTTCTTTTTTCTCCATTCAATCCCTGCATACCAACTCCCAAAATCAGCACAAAAACTTAATAATTTTATTATGATTTTTACATTTGCACAAAATAAATGATTCAACATGAAAAAGATAGAAATAAATAACTAAATAAAAGAAAGACCAATTAACCTTATTATTTTCACTTAACAACCCAATTTCGGAAGCCTGAGGTGGAGACAAATTCATAAAACTTTCAACAGTAAGCCCCACTGCCTTCTTTCTACTTCTGTTATCATGGCTAATATTTATTTTTATATGAACATAATATATATAGAAAACAACCACATACATGCTTAATACATAGTAGCCTACCCATGTAAAGGCCAGTAAGAAAACACATACAATATTATAAAGAGCCAGATATTTACAAGATGATATTAAAAATTTGATGTATAGTGGAAATAAAAGCTTGTTAAGAAACAATGCAAACTTCTTGACAGTATGACAACATTTATTGATCCTAATAATCAGCTTTCCAGGAATTCAACTATCAGACCTTACATTCCTAAGTTATTTTCTAATCTTATTTCAACACAAATTCTAGCAAACTTGTACATGCATTCATGCGCAATAACACTTGTCAAATCAAATATAATCATCCAACTAAGAAGTAAAACATGCATTTGTGTGGTCAAGGACTTTAACCATTCTCTGTTAAAAAAAATCAATGAAACTCTTAGTCTCTTTAGTTTGATTAAAAATTAAACAAATGAATATTAGTACCTAGTAGAGGTTCTGTACTGCTTTTGTGAAGCAGAGGAAAGATAAAAGTTTGATAGAAAATACTGGGAGAGTGAGTAGGGGAAGGAATTGGGCTGCCAGTAGAAAGAGCCCTGTGAGGATGATGCTTCTGAACATCAAAAAGTTGCAGCCCCACTAATCTTCTACTTTGAAGCTCGAGGGCTTGTTGCAAATCAGCTTGCTCCTCTATTTTTCCCCTTCACAGCATGTCCTGAGTATTATTATTGAACATTCTTGCGTTACAAAGACCAACAAAAGCCAGAAATTAAAGAAAATTCAATTTAGTATTGGAATGAAATAAATGAAAATGAGTTTTTTTTTTTCTTTTGGTTTCTTAATTCTTACCAAGTGGAAGGTCAGAAGGCTCTCTTGAATCAAGCCTAGTTAGGGTTTCACAAAGAGAAAACTCCCCTTTTTCAATTTGTTGCTATTGCTTCATGTAAATAAATATCAAAGTATCTTCTTTTTATTTTTTAAAATAAAAAATAAAACAAAGTTACCAGAATCAAGCATCGCAGCAGCCACAACTCTTTGAGTGGGTTCAGCTATCAACTGGACTTCGCCATTGGAGTTGCGAAGTAGGACTATGCTGCCATCTACAGAGAACTGCAGAGCAGCACCGGATGAGACCACGAGTCTTCGCGTCGAGCAATCCATACAATTGTTTTATTTGCTAGGTTGCTGCTGTCAATGAGCCATATTCCAACCTTGAATCCATTGCCACTAGTGTAAAATTCGAAAGCAAAATGGCCAAAAGGAGAAGGCCAGAAATTTGGAGATGAGTGTAAAGGGTGGAAATAAAAAAGAAACTCAAAAATTTTAAATAACCAGAAATGAAATTCAAAGGAAAAATGAAAAGTACAAAGATTGAAGAGAGCAAAGTGCCTGTACTAGTATGAAACTTTTCTCTCAGCAGTTTCAGTGCCTATAATGCCACTTACCCATGCCTAAAAGAAGATTAAATTACGCCTTTTACCTTGTGCGGTTGACGACAACAAATGAAGCTGGAAGGAGAACGAAACCAGAGGTAGCAAACAAAGCAAATGGAGAACGGCTAGAAGCTACAGCGTCGGTACGTTGGAACGGAAGTGATAGCGGCAGCGGGGAGGGCATGGGCGTTTCATAGCAGCGACAACATGGTCATTCTCCGTCTTTCACGATAGAGAAAAAGAAGTCAAGCAAGGGAAGGGAAATTAGGTGGCTGCGGCACGGGCTCTCTTGCACAATAAAGAAGGGGAATTATGGTTTTGTTTTTTATATGTTAAGTTTTTATATAACATCACGTCTTTAACTTAAGAGTTCTGCTATTTACCCCGGGTCAAATCCCGGGTCAAATCCCGAAAGTTAAAACAAAACGACGTCGTTTTCTCTTCTTCATGAAACGCTACCGTTTCACCCTAGCAAAAAGCAAACGCTCCTCTGTTCTTCGTTTTCCTCTTCCTCTGCTCTTCGTTTTCTCCTCTTCGTTTCCCAGGGAACGACATAACCCAATCCTCTTCCACTCCTCTTCGTATTGTTCGTTTATTGAAGATCTAAATTGGGGAAATTTCCTCTTAAACAAATCTCGCTTTGTATAAAAAGGATTTGGGGGCAAATTAAGATTTTCAACACATCCACAGAAAGAGAGTGAGAATGGTGAGTGAGTTATCAAAAATGGTGAGAGCCCCAACGTATGATGGAAGAGGAATGAAGAAAGTTGCATAGAGTAAAGAAGAAGATGATAAGTTAAGAGCTTATATTCTTAAATATGGCCACTGGAATTGAGCTCAACTTCCCAAGTTTGCTGGTATTAATAAATCACATCAAGTTATAAAAATCACATCAACTAATATCTGGGATCTTTATTTGTTGTTGTTGATAATTGTTGTTTAATTATCAAGGAGTGGCAAGAGTTGCAGGCTGCGATGGATGAACTACCTGAGGCCAGATATAAAACATGGGAACTACACCAAGGAAGAAGAAACCAAAAGGAAACGACTACGTTTTGGAACCAAAAAGAGCAAAAAAAAAAATGAAACTAAAACGACGTCGTTTTGGTTTAATTCGGGGTTTGACCCGGGGTTTGACCCGGTGAAAGTAGCATTTTCCTTAACTTAAATTTACATGGTTCAATGGTTGGTGGTCTACATCTAGAACTTTTAGAGTTTTAGGAGTTCCAGGTTTTGAAATAAAAACAAATTATAATTATTTTGTTTAATCTTTGATACATTAGTATCAGTGATCTCTGATATTTAATTTACTGACACACTAATATCAATAATTTGTGACACCTATTTGTTAAAAGCGGAAAATGGTGCATAGTTAAGTAATTACTGACACTTTTTTTGAAGTGTCAAAAGCAAAGTGTCAGTGAAAGTCATTTTTTTAGTAGTATTCGTAAATAAACACATAATAAATTATACTTAAAAATATAAATTGAAAGTTCATAACAGAAGATTTCTTATTAAATAATATGAATTTAAAGAGGTCAATACAAATAATTTAAACTTGAAAAGAAAAGAAGGTGACGAAAGCAAGCAGCGAAAGCAAACTTGAATCTTGACCAAGTAAACCTTGGATCCTAGGCAGGAAAGAATTTGAGAAATTAAGAAGAAAGTTGAATTGTACATGTGGACTAAAAGGATGAATTCAAAACTTGAAGCATTTATACGGGATCGTTTTGCTTATTAATTATGTTTTCGATTTGTCACGGGCTGGTCATGTGGCTTACTTAAACATTAAAACGGCAACACGGGATGACGTTTTAAGCAATGTTTAAGTGACGCACTTGAGAATGCATGTTTAGAAGAGAATCAAGTTAGGTGTAAAGCCGTTATCCATACGACTGAATCCTGTGCAATCTGGGTTTGTTATCAGCTGTTATATAAGCTGATTGTTGAGGCAGTTTCAGCAAGAATTAGAGAGCTTTTTAGAGAGAATTAGTTTGATTGTTCTTAAACAATCAATGAATAATCATTTGTTCATAATCTTGTATTCTTGTTTGATCTTTCAAAGAATCATGGGCGGTGTTTGATAGCATGGAGAATTTAAGACTGCACAGACACCACAGTAAGTTTAGTTATGTTACGTGAAATAAACTTAAAAGAGGAAATAGAAGATGAAGACGTCAATTTCTTTCCCTTATTGCAATATTATCTTGGTAGCAACTCCCCAAAGAGAAATTAGATTTTAGTTGAGAATGCTGAAGTTGTATCTTTCAACGCATTATCAACTTGTATCCTCAAAGCCTTTTTTGCCTCTTCCTCCGATACACCATGTTGCTTCTTATAGCATTCAACAGCTCCGATACACCATGTTGCGATGAAACCTGGAGCTTCCAGAGACAAAGATTCAAGCTAGCAAACCAGGTATAAACTGAGCAACGGCCCTGTTTCCTGTTATTAGTCTCAAATCGATTCGTGTGGAAATGATTCATACATAATATCCTCCATATATTTTTATATATAGAACTAGTATCTTCATAGAGTAACGGGGTCCTTAAGCACTAAGGCAACTTGGTCTTTCATCAAAAGTGGTTGCGTGTAGCGATCGCCATGCTCATACATAAAGTGGCATACACGAGCAAGATTAAGAATTCGCTCAAGCAGAGGCAATGACACAGCAGTTGGACGCAGAAGCTCTTCATTTATATCTTTCCACGCATTATCAACTTGCATCCTCAAAGCCTTTTTTGCCTCTTCCTCCGATACACCATGTTGCTTCATGTAGCATTCAACAGCTGAGGGAATATGTCCTCCCTTTTGCTCAAACTAGGTCCACCATCATCAATTCATGCAAATTCGTTGTAATTAATTAATTTATATGAAGATATTAAATTTTTATTAACCTCAGCCGATGCGGGATATTGTCCCAAACACGTACCTCATGGCTAGCTATGTCATCCATCAGTCTGCCAATGGTTTGCGCAGCGACTACAATCTTCGGCTTATTGATTAGCCATTCAAAAGCCTCCTTAGTTGCAATATCACCCATGTCAACGAAGGAAGCCGTTGCAAGCGTTAAAACACCGCTACTCCCTAAGGCAACGCCTTCATATTCCTCTATTTTTGGGAGAAAACCTTCATGTAACCACTTGGCTTCGCTAAAGTACATCATAATTGATTCTTCCATCTGAGGAACATCAATATATATATATATATATATATATACAGCCGAAGCCAAATAGTCAATTGCAATCCCCAATGTATAAGCATGCCCAACAACAAATGAAAGATGGAGAAATTGATGGCGAAATGATACCGTCTGTTTTACATATTTTATGCCATATGACGATCTTCCTTCCTTGGCCAAGCTTTCCTCAGCTTTTTCGTAAACATCTAAGAGTGACTTATAAATGAATTTCATGTATTCTGGTAGTGTGTCTATGGCGCCAATGTCCCATCTGAATTGGAAATCAAATAAGCATGCTAAGTCGGACTTGGGTGGCAAGCCAAATAATGAGACCAAAGGCCACTTGGCCATGCCCAAGGGGCAACTATGCTTTAAGTCTAGTAACAAATAAATAAACAATTCAAAATATTTAAACAGAAACTCAAACCTTTTGACTGCCTCTACGAAGAGCTTGAGCTCGTCATAAGTACCGTAGGCGTCGAATGTATCATCTAGGATGGATATCATGCTTATTAATTTGGACATAAAAATTCTGCCAAAGGCATATTTGGGCTCATAGTATGCTCCCATCAATATAATCTACTATTCTGTCTCTTGCATAAGGCAGCTTGGTAGAGAAATCTAAATCTATCCACCACCTGAAATAAATTTCGTGCAAAAGATTCTCTTTCTTCTAAGTTACGGAAATTGGAATCTATTGCGACCAATGCACAAGAAATACAAAGAAACGAATAACTTGGCTTCGTCGTCTATTATATAATATATAAGATTGGATGATAAAATTAATCCTCCCAAGTTTGTATAAGGACATTCTATTTCGGGTGAATAACACTTAACTTTCTAAGATCTGATATATATATATATATTTTTTTTTGTTAGAATAAGATCATACCTGGTAATGTCACTTACTTCCTTCTGATGTGCTGCTTGTAACAAATTAAAGTCCAACTTTGCAAACTTGAGCAAAGATTTATCATGCATGTCACCTCTTGAACAGACATCCAAAAAATATCTTGCCTCTAACCTTGGTAGGGCTTTACGGAGTGGAAGTTTGAGAGCATGATTTATGTAATCAGCAAGATTAGGGCTAGCGTGAGACACCATTGACTTAAGCTGAGTGGTAGTGAAAACTATGGCTTCATCTAAAATATCTTCTCCGTTAATGGCTAGGTGTGCTGCCTCATACAAACTTAGCATGACTTGAACGTCGTCGATCATTGATGCCTTGAATTTACCTTCATTATTTTTAAACTTCTCAAACACATCTGCTCAGATCACATCCGAAAATATAAAATAAATGTGATCTCGATTAGAAAATAATCTAACAATTATATAAGCTTAACCAAAATAGCCTAGTGAGCGCCAGTGCCTACCAAATGGTGAGCATGTGCAGACATTGCAAAATTTCATAACATTTTATGAATATTATTTAAATTGTAGATTAATCAGACAACATCAAGTGAAATTATTGGTCACCATAATGTGAATACTGTTGCCCACTAAATTATTACTCAAAAGCTTAAGTCACAAATATTAACTACGTACAATTAGAATTTGATCAGTTGTTTGGAGTGTTTGGTTACTGAGAAAATTAGAGTGAAAACCAGAAAAAAATTTATTTGAAAAAATTCATTTTATTCAATATACTAACAAATGAGATTACAAGTTTATATACTGTTGTCTAGAATCTTCTTAATACATGCATCAACTTCACGTGTATAACTTCTTTCTAAGATACATAGTAACAAACTAACAAGCTAACAACCTCTTTGCTGACTAGACTGCCACGTCACTATAACTAACTTAACGAATTCAAACAATCATCACATATTTTTAAAATCCCCCCTCAAGCTTAAATTCTGGGAAGAACATTAAGCTTGGTACGAAGATAAGCAAACTGATCAAAAGAGAGGGGCTTGGTGAGAATGTCTGCAATTTGTTCTGAGCTGGAAACATGGCTGACAGTGAGTTATTTCTGTGCAATATGCTCTCAAATAAAGTGAAGATCCAACTCAATATGCTTTGTACGAGAGTGATACTTTGGATTGCTAGCTAAGGCCTCTACACTTTGATTATCACAATACAAAACAAGGACTTTGATTTGGTTGGATTCTCAGTTCTTGAAGTAGGTAAGTAAGCCAAACAATTTTAGAAGTTACTAAAGCAAGAGCTCAATATTCAGACTCTGCTGAGGAACGTGAAACAATAGTCTGCTTCTTAGAAGACCAAGAAATAATATTGTTTCCTAAGAATACACAATACCCTCCATTTGACTTTCGATCATCTGGAGATTGTTGGTTTAACCAGAAACTGACTGAGCTTGTTTACTGTATAAGCTATGTCAGGTCTTGTCAGCAACACATATTGAAGAGATTCCATAATGCTTCTGTATAATGAGGGATTATCAAAAGCTACCCCACTGTCCTTCTTAAGCTTATCACCTAGGCTCATAGGAGTGTTAAAACCTTTGCTATCAAGCATATTTGCTTTTCTAAGTATATCACCAATGTATTTAGTCTGAGATAGATGCAGTCCTTGAACAGAAGGTGTCATTTCAATGCCAATAAAGTAGTTAAACTCTCCCAGATCCTTGAGTGCAAATTCGGAATGTAGATATTGAATGACAACCTCAATATGTTGAGAATTAGAGCCAATAACCAATATGTCATCAACATATATAATAATGAGCAGAATATCATGTCCAATATGTTGAATGAACATAGATGTATCAGATTTTGAAGAATGAAATCCCTTGTTGAGTAAAGAACCTTTTAACCTCTCATACCAAGCTCTAGGAGCTTGTTTGAGTCCATATAAAGCTTTGTTTAATTTGCAAACATATGATGGATGTGCAGAGTCTATAAAACCTTGAGGCTAATGCATGAATACATCTTCTTCGAGCATACCATTTAAGAATGCATTGTTGACATCCAGCTGTCTAATATGCCAATAATGCATCACTACTAGACTTAATACAACTCTGACTGTGTAAGGTTTCACAACTAGGCTGAAGGTTTCAAAGAAATATACCCCTTGTGTTTGATGATAACCCTTGGCAACCAACCTGGCTTTGTACTTGGAGATGCTACCATCAAGGTTTTACTTTACCCTATATACCCACTTACAATTTTAGCAGCACTTTTAGGAGGTACTAAAGTCCAATTTTGGTTTCTTTGCAATGCATCAAATTCCTCCTTTATAGCATGAAACCACTTGGGGTCTTGTAAAGCACTTTTAACACTGGTTGGTTCAAGATTCTCAGTTGCTGCTAGATAGGATTTGGGTTTGAAGATACCAGCTTTAACTCTAGCGATCATTGGGTGAGATGGTAATAAGGATGAGTTAGTTGGTTTATCTGAATGATGAGAAGAAGGAGAAGTCTGTACTGAACTGGAACTTTATGGAAGAGACATTGCAGTATTGAGATTAGTAGATGGTGACTCTACATTGCTACTGTCAACATGAGTAGGACTTTGAAGGAAAGAAAATTGTGATGGTGAAGATGAGACATCAGCATTTGAGACTTTTGAGGTAGAGTGTTTGAGAAGTAATTCTTTGTAAGGAAACTTAGTTTCATTGAAGACAACATGCGTAGTAACAAACACTTTACCAGAAGAATCTAATGAAAATGTACTTTTGAGTGTGAAAGTCAAGTTTATGCTGGTTATAAGGTCTGAGGAATGGAAAACATGAGCAACCAAAAACTTTAGGAAACTGATAATCGGGTAGTTGATTATGTAGTTTATGAAATGGAGATAGATTGTTTAGAACTGATGTGGGCATCCTGTTGATTGGAAAAGAAGCAGTATGAAAGGCTTCCCACCAAAAGGAAAGAGGTAACTATGATTGAACTAGAAGTGTTAAACTTGTCTCAACAATGTGTCTGTGTTTCCTCTCAACAACACCATTTTGATGGTGTGTGTATGGATAGTTATGTCTAAAACATATACCCTCTTGCTGAAGAAAAGTTTTAAAGGCTATAAACTCACCTCCCATATTTGACTGCAGTGTTTTGATAGGTAAAGAAAATTATTTTTCAACAAGAAGTTTAAAGTGTTTGAAAGTTTCTAAGGCTCCTAACTTTAGTGTGAGAGGAAAAATCCAAGAATATCTTGTGAAATCATTCACAAATGAGATATAATATCTGTATCCATTCATTGAATATTCAGGAGCTAGTCCCCATAAATCTGTATATAGCAATTCAAGTTGTGCTTTTATTTTGATGGTAGTAACAGAAAAATAAAGTTGATGCATTTTGCTATATTGACAAGCATCACATAAACTAATGGATTGATTTGAGAGACAATGTGTGGGAAGACTTTTAATGATTGTGTGCAAAGCATGTTTATTAGGGTGACTAAATCTATTATGCAACAACTGAACAAATATTTTTCCAGTTCTAGAAGAATTTTCAGAAACAGAACATGGAAATGCTTCAGAAGTATTTACATTGTTCAACACTAACACACAATTATTTGACTCTTGTAGAGAGTTTACAACTTTATTATCAAAACAAATTGACAACATGGAACTTGATTTAGAGAGATTTGAATTGTAATATGCAGAGTGAAGAGATGAGACATCAAGTGACAGTAGCTTGTAAAGACAACCTTCAACAATCCCCTGTGCCAGCAAGGTTCCCTCCTTCTTGTCCTTAATCAAGCACACGGTGGAACAAAATTCAATGATTATGTTATTATCCAAGAGAAGTTTAGATATAGTGATTAGGGATGGCAAACAGCGGGCTTGGGCCGAGCTTTTTCAAGCTCATGTCCAAGACTACTGTCAGCTAAGCGTGCAGGCTTGGGCCGGGCCAGGCTCGAGCTTTTTTGCCACCCCTAATATTGATGAGGTTTTTGGTTATTTTAGGAACACACAAAGTATTAGCTAAGGATAAGTGTGTGCCGAAAGAAGTAGAAAGATAAGTGCAGCCAATATGTGTAATAATGAGACCTTGACCATTTCCAACAAATGACAGTTGAGTGACATTATAAGGTTTACCTTCAACTAGATTCTACACATTTTTGGTGAGATGATGAGTGGCTCCACTGTTCAGGTACCACCCCTGATCAGCAATTCCTTATGAGGTAGCCATATAAGCAGTACTTGGCCCTTGATTCTGCATTGGAGAATTTGGAAAAAAATTCCTATTGAACCTATTTCTGCAATCAATAGCTGAATGATTTGGTTTAAAACAAATTTGGCAAGTAATGTTTCCTCTGCCACTTCTTTTACCAAAACCACCAGAGAATCCAGGATTTCCACCATTGAAAACACAATTTCCATTGAATCCACCAGTATTTTCATTAAAACCACCAGAGTTTGCACATCTTCCTTGATTTCCAAACCAGTCTCTCCTTGAATTTTGTTCCATATAGCCATCTCTGCCAGATCCATAACCTCTTTTTTTGTTAAAGTTACCATTTCCATTTCTATTCACAAAATTTCCATTCCAATTTCCCGAATTATTAGTATTCCAATTAGTATTATTTCTTGACTTCTTTTGATTATTACCAGTCTGAGTAACATTAGCAGTAAAATTCAACTTAGTTCCCTTAGCTGCATTAGAATGATTACTCTCAAGCCTAACTTCATAAGATAACAACATAAACATTTGCCTCAATATAAACCACAACAGGATAGTAAGGTTGTCCTAGACCAGAGATCAAATGTGTAATGAAGTCAAGAGAGCTAATTGGACTTCCAACCATTGCTAATTCATTAGTTACTGACCTCAGTTTACAAAAGTATTCAGTAATTGACATGGATCCTTTCTTAAGATTATTTAGCAACATCTTTAAATGCACTTTCTTAGCTGCTGTTTCAGAACCAAACTGTTCTTCTAGACTTATCCAAAGTTTACGAGAAGTTTTAGAGTTTACCACAATACTCAAGATCTCCACACTGATTGATGAAAGAAGCCAGCTCAAGATCATCTGATGTTGCCTTTTCCAAATAGTGTAAGCATGATTTTCTGAGATGATAGCAGCATTTGTACTCGTTGATTCATCAGGCAGCAGCTGATTTGGACAAGTACGTGATCCATCAAGAAAGCCTTCCAGATTATTTGCTCGAATAACTGAAAGGATCTGAGATTTCCATATAGTATAATTCGATCTATCAAGCTTGATCGGTGTTGTGAATGTAAATGTTAAAATTGAAGAAGAAAGGTTTTTACTAAGACTTGAAGAAGCCACGAACGTATTGTGATTCAAGGCTCTGATACCAAATTAGAATTTAATCAGTTGTTTTGGAGTGTTTGGTTACTAAGAAAATTAGAGTGAAAACCAGAGAAAAATTTATTTGAGAAAATTCATTTTATTCAATACACTAACAATTGAGATTACAAGTTTATATACTGTTGTCCAGAATCTTCTCAATACATGCATCAACTTCACGTGTATAACTTCTTTCTAAGAAACAGAGTAACAAACTAACAAGCTAACAACTTCTTTGCTGACTGGACTGCCATGTCACTATAACTAACTTAACCAATTCAAACAGTCATCACATATTCTTAACACATACCACATGAAATCTTAACTCCTTGCTGCCTAAGAAGTCGAAAACTAAGAGAAAAGAGTGTAAAAATCATCATCACCGATACTGTCATTCTCAAGGTGGTCAAGTATTTTTTCCAATTCATCTTCAATCTCTTTTTTCAAAGTGATAAGCTACCCCTAACCGTTGTACTGCATCAATCAAGTGTAGTTTACCGGCAATTTTATCCGCAGGAGCCGTTATCATCATCCTGACCTCTTGTTTCAGCGCTTCATATTGTTCCTGGGTCGTAGCAATAATTGCCTGCGTGCACAAATTAACAATAATTACTACTGGTCGAAATGAAAATAATTTTTACGGATCCCATGATTTTAATTTGTCTAAATATTCATATGATACATGTTCCTTACAAATTACAGCAGATGCGCACGAGCGCACATACGTATGGCTGTCTTTACATATCGGACAAGTCTGGTAATGAAATTCATATGATCAGAAGCAGATTTCAGGAAATGGTTTCCCCATACAGTAGGACTAAAACCTGCAATCGGACGAACAGTTTCTTCAACTACTGTTGGAACTGGAGTAGACATCTTCCTTACAGACAAATCATGTTAGGAAATTGAGCTTCCGGGCGGTGCCAGCAATTGCCACTTTTCACAAATCAAATCTACCCTTTTTTTTTTTTTTAAGCAAACCACGGTGAAGCCAAATCCTGAATCGTTAGCCAGGATTATTTTAAAAAGAAAAAGGTTTGTATTAAATAATAGGTTGCAGAAACCTTAAAACACCTCTGCTCTATGTATAGAAAACTCAAGAAGGTTCTTCATTCTATTCGTGCATATCCACCTTTGAATGGGACGTGCAGGGGTCGGTGTTAAAAACAATTTGTGGTAGGCGCCGTCTTTTGTTGAATTTTGTTGCAAAAATTTGACTATAAATATTAAATTGAAAGCAATGCATACCATTTTTAGGATCCTAGAGTAACAGGGGCTAAAATATTTTTTTCTAAAGATAATTTCCTGTGTTTGAATCGTAGAAGCACACTCTACAAGGCAACAATAAACCAAAGACTCCTTAGTGTAAATAGACCCCTTAAACTCACGTTTGTATACAAGAGAAACAAATAAATTTAGGACCGCCTAAGTTACGACTGTCGTAAGTTACAACACATTTTTGTCTTTTCTGACTTGTTACTATAAAATGTCGTTGAGTCCCTTGCACTCTATATTATTTACAATTTATTCATAAGTATTATGGAACTTTCTGCTTACTTATACTATAAATATTCAATTTATCTCCTTACACTCTTTTAAATTTACTATTTTTTTTAAGTGTCAAAAGAGTTTATGTTTACAACCGCAACACATTAGTTATCATAGCACACTCCTATTAATAAAAAGACAAAAGTATCCTTAAATTAGTACTTAAAAAAATGCTTTCCTCTCTTGAAGAACTACAACATCTTATCTTTCATCACTCATCATCAACAAATTTTTCAAGGATATTACCATTCATCTTCTTTATAATATCATCTCATAATAATTAATACTTTCATGATAAAAGGATTAACTAAATAAAAAATAAATTCCCTTTGAATCCATCCTTGTTCACTATTAATTTCTCTTCATTAGCAACCTTTATCAATAATTGAAGCCACCATTAGACTCATCACAGAGAGAGAGAGAGAGAGAGAGAGAGAGGGGGAAGAAGAAATGGGAAAAAAATATATAAATATTTACAATTTTATAGTGCGCTCACTAAATGTGAATCAAAATTAGTTGGAATCATAATGAGTTAGAATCAGAATAGCTAGAATTGAAATGAGGAATTGGAATCAGAATAATTTATTAACTTGAACCGTAGGAATCGTAATTAGAATGAGTTGTATTACCATTGATGTTTTTACTTTGTCTTAGAATCAAAATCGGAATGAGTTAAATTGTTACAAATTACTATAAAATCCTTAATTAATTTTATCATAATTATTATTTTGTATTTTAATTATTGTGATTATTATTATTCAAAGATTAATTATTATTAATAATAATTTTTAATTATTATTATTATTGTTAATATATTAATTAATTATAATACTTTTTATTTTTGTCAATAATAATAATAATCATCCATTTAAAAATTATATATATTTTAATAATACAATCATTATAATTATAATCCATTTAATAATAGTTATATTTTTTAATTAAATGGAGGGTATTTTGAAAATTTAAAAATTATAGGGAGCGAATTTGATACTCTAAGAGGTTCAATGAAATAAAACAGAGTGCAGGGGACTCAACAAAATTTTACAATAACTAAGTTAGAAAAGACAAAGGTATTGTAATTTAGGACAGCCGTAACTTAGGCGGAGCCATAAATTTAAAGATTTTCATAATAATTTCAAATATTATAGTGTCAGATCTGAACCAACTCTTTTTGAAGGGCCAATTGATTCACTGGATGTGCAAACTGATACAATAATGTTCACTATAAATCTATAATAATTGAGGTCTTCTGTAACGAAATTTTCTCTAGACTACTAGTTTTTAGAGGCAAAATATCAGTTTCCCGGACCAAAGATAAGATATATATGTTTTTTGCGACCAGATTATGATTGGCCGCAAAAGAGTTTATTATTTTTCTTTTCAATTTTTTTAGTATTCAGCGACCACATTCTTAATCGAAGTAGAAAATGTTTGTATACAATTAGAAATTTATTTTCTATTTATGACCAAATACAATTTTTGTCCCAAAATATCTACCTTTTGCGATTATTTTACACTGTTGGCAAAATGTTAGATTTTTTGGGGGTACATTTGAAACCTTACATTATTTTAACAAGAGTTGGACTATTGGCACCCCTTCATTAATCTCATAAAACCCATGTTATATTACAATTACAATTAAAGACAAATATAAATAGAATTAAGTCATTTATATTTTCTCTCTATCATCAATTTTATTTTGCTTGTAAAATATAAATTTTTTTATCATCAAATTAATATGAATTTAGGAAGTAATCCTCTAAGTCAGAACATAATTTTTGCAATAAACATAACAACTTAATTAAGATACAACATAGTGAAATAAATAAAATAAAATTTTATCTTGTTGCAAACAATTTTTTTTAAGAATTCTCAAACTAATTGCTGAACCCAAAATTTATAGTTAGGGTAAAATTATATTAAACTCATAAAATATCATCATTTTCTAAGTATAATGTTTTTATTACTTTTTCTTTTAGATTTTTTTCTTTGGAAATTAAATAATAAAGAAAATTTGAAGAGAGGAATACAAATATTAAGACTGAAATAGTGAAAAAAATTATTAGAAAATAAAAAATTCATAAATGAAAAGAACATTCATTTAGAAAAAGGGCACTTTTGGTATTAAATGGAATATAATTTAAAAAGGGGTTTTAATAGGATTTTGAAGGGGTGCTAATATATAGTCCGACTCTTTTAACAATATTATATAATAGTTTTTTCACAACCACTTTAAATGTGATTGCAAAAGATAAAAAAATGTTAGCATGTTTAGTGACCACTAACATAAAAGTGTTTTCAGATTTAGGTAAAAATGAAGCACAACACAAGATTATATTATATTTCCAACGTTACACTATTTTAACAATATTATGTTATAGTGTTTTCACAACTACTTTAAATGTGACTGCAAAAGATAAAAAATGTTGGCATATTTAGTGACATAACTGTGCTTTCAGATTTAATAAAAAAGGAAGCAAAATACAAGATTATAAATCCAATTTTTCAAATTAACTATTTCATTGTAGAGGTGTTAATTATGAATTATATATTATTAGAAAGTAAAATATGTCTAGATTTTAAAGAACTTTACGGAATAAAATTTGAACTTCTTTTCTTAAACATATTCAAGATTTAGTTAATAAAGGTCAACGCTGCCAAGAATTTTGTATAAATCCGAAAGTTGTGAATTAATTGGCATCAACTCATCTAGAATCATCAAAGTCGATGTATATCTCTAGAAATCTCTGTGAGTCAAGAGTTTAATAAACTTTATAGTGTTTGATTTTGTTTTTTTACATCAAGATATAATTAAATGAGTCGTGACTATTCATATTTACTATTCAAACCAACTTTGAAATCAAATTATATTTTACTTTGCTCTCTTCTACCTTGTTATAGGTAAGACATTCAATTTAAGTTTGATCTGATTTCTAAAATGATAGAAAATCATATCATAAGTTTGGAGAAATGTTTCAAGTTGTCTATATAAAGTTAATAGGCAGTAATTTTAGGATGCAAGCGTGATTTTGAGATGCAACTTAGAAGGGTGCTTTTGCGTTTTGAGTTCTTTTTATATAACTTTGTATCCCTTCGGTGAATTCCTTAGAGTATAATTCAAAAAGCCTTGTATCTCTTATAAGACTATCATAAAGCCTTGTATCTCTTATAAGACTATCATATTGGGTGGTGACTATCTGTATCTCTTTGTAGTACTCTTGAATTATGAGATTTATAGGGTCAAAGAACTTTGTATCTCTTGCAGGACATCTTTGAGTAGTGAATATTTGTATTTCTTTGTAATCCTCTTGAATGGTGAGCTTGGTCAGTCAAAGAACCTTGTATCTCTTGTAAGACATCTTTGAGTGGTGAATTTTCTGTATCCCCTTGTAAGTCTCAAGAATGCTAAGGGTTTATCCCTGTATTGTGGCTTACTTTAATAACAAAATTTATTTTTATCTTTAGTTCGATGTCAACTACTTTAAAATGTGGCCGTAAAAGATAAAAAATTTTGGCAAAAATTTACTGCCTTACGTAACTGAAATTAATTATTTTAAATTTTTTTGCGACAAAATTATAGATTTCTTTGCAAAACTCTACTTTATATATATGCTTCTTTTGTTCTCTTATCTCTCTTAAATCTCACTCCCTCATTCTCTCTCTATGTTATTAACTTATTTTCTTATAATTTTTTTATCTTCTTTTTCCCCATGATTCATTTTATTCATGTTACACATTTTATTTAATTATTGTGCATAGAAGTTATTTTACTTTTTTGCTTCATTTTTTTTTGCAAGAATTAAATGTTGAGGATCTCATTATGCAATAAGATGAAGACAATGAAGAAATTTATGAATATCATGTAATTGTAATATTACATTGTTATTAAAGATTATTATGTAATTGTTCTGAATGCTAAAATATCACTTGTGATAGTTTTTGTGTATTATCAATTAATAATAAATTTAACTTAAATGAATTCTTCTACTTTCATAATGTTAGTTAAGGAAAATTTTAATTTTAAAAAAATGAATTCCAACAAATTACATGCATCAAAACATAATATTATCTTTTAAAAAGAAATTATAATTTGCAACCAACATAAGTACACAAAAAAATATAAATCGCAACAATTAAATGGTCATAAAACAAATAACTATGACTAAATTGTTGATTCTAGACCGATTAAAATTCAATCTAAAACCACCAAGATCTGATTGAACTCTCTAATTCATGATTTAGAAATAACAACAAATCACAACAAGAACCGAAAACAGAAACAAGTAAACCAGCACACAATTTAAAGTGGTTCGGCTTGGACATAGCCCATATCCACTGAAAAATAGAGTAACATTCTTATTTCAATCATAGAGAACAAGCTACAAGTCTCGAAGAAGAAGATACAAGCTTTTCAAATTAATTGTAACTTTAGCCTCTGAGACTATATATACAGATCTTGAAAACTCTAGAAAAGTCCCCCCTCCTCCCCATGCTAGTTGCATTCTAGGTTTGTTATGGCAAAGACGGAATTTTCCCGCCTTGCAATAGTCCGTTAACAACCTTGAATCACGTGCTTAACTCATGCTTCAAATAAGTGCTCAAAACGACTGCCAAATATGATGTATAAAGTAAGTGAAATCACGTGAAGCACATGTGATTACGTGGATGTCATATTCTCTGATTTGACTTTGCAAGTAAGTACTACACGATCGAGGCGACAAACCGACATATCAGCACCTTCTAAAATCCAGTTTTAAGCTCACATTTCAGCATAAACAAAATGATAATTAGCGATCACTATATTTGTTGTTAAAAGTGTTATTTTGCGACCAAATTATATGGTGGTCGCTGATAATTTCCTCGACGGAATTAATGTAATGAACCTGTGACAATATTGTTTTTTGTTACATTTTTTTAGCAACAAATTGTGTGATTTGTACTGAATTTGTTGGTCGCAAATGACCACAATTCTTGTAGTGGTTTTTTACTATGGCTTTTAGCTCAAAAGTTGAACCAATTCTTTCACTTCAGAATTTTCGCCAATGCTCAAGCTTTGGGTCCATTTCGTGGTGATTCCAGTACTGGTTAATGATGGTGATGAGTTTGATCTTCTCATTGGAGAATTTGAAGAGTAAAAACACAAATTTTATTAGAGAAAACTCAAGAACATTACAAGAACAATTCACACACTCTCACAAATCACTCTTAGAAGCTATGTTTTGCTTCTTATGCTTTCTTTTTCTTACACTTGATGCATACAACACAAATGGCATAGGTATTTATAGTGAATGAAACACAAACATAATCATAACAATAAACATCACCCAACATGTTCTACCAAGCTTTCATCATAGCACCAAACATATTCCACTCACCTAACATGCTCTTAAGGAATCCTTTAATGGCATACCAAGTGTAAAGCTAATCTCTACTCAATTAAATGCTTCATGGACATAACATTGTAGGTGATAATTTTATGAAATGAGAGTTATTATTACATTTTTAGACTTAAATCAATATTACTTAGAGAGTAAATGATGTGTTTTTATTACATTTTTAATTAAGCATCTATTTAATTTTAATTTTTAATAAATCTATTGTGCTTTAGATCAATTTGTGTTCTAATTATGTGCAAGATTATAGGTGATAGAAAAGCTCAAGTTTTAGGGATGGATGTTGCAACAACAGACTTGTAAAGATGACAAAGAACTTGGCTGCATAGGAACTAAAACAAGTCTGAAATAGAGAAGATGTTATAATTGTTGTTGCAGCAATCTTGGAGCAACTGCAGACAAGTTTACGCACGTGCTAATTGACAAAGCAGTGACACACACAAAAAGATTGTGATCCGAGGTTTCCAAAAAAAGGAGACCGCGGCCACATGCTTTTGGTTGCCCTAATTTCAAGATATAAAACGAGCACACAAAAAAGAAACAAGAGGGAGCCGTCACTCAGGAAAAATAAGAGAGAAAACAAAAGAATAAATAGAGAACAAGAGATATTTGAGGGCTTCAGCAAGGGTTTCCAGAAGGAAACGAAGGAAAGATTGCAAGGACCAAGCGAAACTCAACTCCTTATCTTTATTTACTTGTTTTTTTTATGGGAATGTATTTGATGGCTAAAACGATTTTTGTTACTGTTTTATCGCATATTATGAACTAAACTTTGTTGTGGTTGAGTGTTAAACAAACTTAATGGTTATTTGACTGATATATGTGTGTTGCTCAGAATCTGCTGTAGCATTTTGTCTTGATTTTACTTATTGTAATTCTCTATTTCGGCTGACCACCCATTTAACGGATACTAGCTAAGAATGAGCCTAAAAATTGTATTACTTAGTGGAACAAATTAAGACAATACATGTTTTTAAATTGAATTTCCCAAGTTGACTTAATCTCGATTTAAATAGGGTCATATTTGATCTAAAATTAATGAAGAACTAGGCATATACATTCACATTGTAGGGAAATTACAGCTTAGAACGCATAATGTTATATTTAATGTTAGTGTAACAATTGGTCACTATTAGATTGTATTTAAATATAAGATATCCAACAAGCGACAAATGAGGATGAATGAGGGATTCTACCCAAATGTTATGGTAGATGATGTAGCAACAAAATCTTAATTGGACAAACAATCAATACTATTAAGTGAATTTAGCTACTCAACTACTCATTTCCCATTGAATACATCTTTCAGTTTGATTTGAGGTTTTCCTTATTATATTTTGTTTATTGCATTTTTAATTTAGTTAAGTTATTAACTTCATTAATTATTTTATTTTAATTTAGACTAAAATTACACTGTTAAGATTGTTGTAGTAAGTCTTATAACATCAATCCTTGTAGAGACGATCTAAATGTTCATCATTAGATTATTTGTTGTGTACACTTGAACATGAACACCTATAGCAATACGCAACCAACAACAGTAATAAAGAATAATTGTTTTAAAAAGGAAATTTATTTAGTAGGGCTATTGAGATATTAAAATTAACCAATGATAAATAACAAGTTCAACCGCATTTACTAAAAAGAATTAAATAAAAGACTTGAAAGTTATTTTGATTTATTACTATAATCATCTTTGATGTGTTTTTATATTTGTCAATTATGTAAACATGTCAACATCATACAATAACAAAAATAAGCAAATCTTCTTCATTTATAATTATGAATAAAAGACGAAAACAAATAAAAGATAACGAGTAATGGGAGTAAGATAGTGGTGTTCAAAATACCCGCCTAGATTGGACCTGGGCCGGACCTGAACGATGCCCGACCCAGAATTAAGGTGAGGCTGAGCCAATCCCGGGTGTCACTTGATAAGCTTGGCGTCCGGCCTAGAACCCAGATTTTATAAAAAAATTAAAAATATAAATAATTTTTAATAATTATATTTATTTGATCTATTTATTACATATATTTAAATTTTAAACATTTAAAGTATATTTAAACATTTTTAAATTATAAAAAAAAATATGCATATATAAAATTATAAATATAAAATCCGAGCTTAAAAACCCCAATTAAAAAATTTTCTAGTGCCTAGCTTGGGTGGCTAAAAACTTTATCTAAATCGAATATGAATATTGCCATAGCTAGACTCGAACCCAAACTCAGACCCGAGTTTTAAACCCTAGAGTAAGAATAACGGTTGAAACTTAATTGAAGAGCAGCAGTTGTAATCTTGCAAATCGCAAACATACAATTGAATTCTTGTAGGAATTCGGACCGCAAATGTTCATTGGGGAAGAAGTTTAGATTTTAGACAAGTGGAAATTAGTACTCAATGAATCAATTTGATTTAATTTTAGATTAAAATAGTCTTTTTCAAATTAAAAAAAATGCTTATGTCTGGCAAAAGCCGGCAAAACTTTTAATTATTTAATTCTTTTAACTTTTTAATACGATACAAGCTCGCTTCATCTCTATATTTTAAGATTAGTATCCATTTAATCATTGTATTTTTTAAAATGCCTCAAAACATCAATATTCTTAAATTATTGATATCTCTGCTGTTACTTTTTGTTTCTTTTGACTTGCTTTTATAATATTACCCTTTTACAATAATTTTTTTATGAAATTAATAAAAAAAATTAAATTATCAATTTAACCCCAAAAATAAAACAAAAACAAAAAGAATATATATTAATTTTTGTGAAAGCTTACATGTGTCCAAAAAATATTTTATTGTAAAAATAATTATATTACCTTTTTTTGGACATTATTAAAAAAATTACTATATTAACTCTTCAGCAGTGTATTCCAAAAAAGTAACATATATTAATTTTGTTTCTATTTTATTTTTTGAGATTAAATTGATAATTATTTTTTTAACTAATGCCCAAAAAAATTATTGTAAAAGGTTAATTTTGTAAAAATTAAGCCAAAAGCAACAAAAAGTAAGAGAAAATATGCTAATAATTTAATATTGGGGATGTTTTGAGGTATTTTAAAAAATTTAAGGACTAAACGGGTACTAATCTCAAAATATTGGGACTAAATGAGATTTTACCTTCTTAATATACAAAAGATTTTAATGTGGTCTATTTGAAATCAAAATTACGGGGGCTTGAATGAATATATTTAGTGTGCAGTTATTTGAATTCTAAAAAATATTTTAAATGCTCTATTACTCTGTACATTTATCTACCAAATTTAAGAAATTAGATTTTACTTTGTACACTCATTTAAATGGCAAAAAAATACTGACTTAAATATTTAAATTGATAATATTTTTATGCTTTACACACCCATAAAACTATTCAACACATCCAAAAATTTCCATAGAAATTAAAATATATACTTACAACACTAAAATAAAGCCAATTTATTTATACTTAGTTATTAAGTTTCAAAAAATTCGTTTTAACTCCTATCAAATTCTAAATTCTTCATTCTAATTTATCTATTTTGTATAACAATTCATCTATTTTAATAAAACTCAGGGAATTTTACAAAAAAAAAATTGGAAAGAAAGAAACAGGGAAATTTTCAAGTCCATTATTTATAGAGTTGACATCTTATGCTAAGTCTAGTTAAATTGGAAGTTTATTTATTGCATATCTTGTAATAGGGATTAGTTTATTAATTCCCTAATTTAGTGAAATTCCAATTTATTATGAATATTTATTTCCTAATTTAATTAGATATCTAATTTAGCAAGTTAATTAATGATGAGATTCTATAATTGACTCATGAGATCTATTTAGAGCAAAAAGTTGGTTCAAATAGGAAGTCATTAAATGCTCTAAATATTTCTTGGGAGACAACTAAGGCAAGAAGATTAGATTTATTAATATTCAGATTCATAGGAATTATAAGAGAAATGAACTCTTATTTGGAAAGTATCTAAGTATTTTAAGACTTGCTATTTTGGTGAAACCCTAATGCCTATATAAAAAGAGGTATTTCACAATTGCAGGCACAAATAACACAAAGTATAAAACAAAGAAGCAAAACTCAGCCTCCTCCCTTGAGAATCCGGATTTGGTGCATAATGTTGTGTTGATTTATTTTCTTATCTTTTTTTCATCTCTGTGGAGAGTTTATGTGGATCTTGGATCACTAGACGTTGAAGAATTGAAGAATTGATATTGATCACTGATGGTTGTCGAAGCCAACAAAAATAAATTCATAGTCTAAATAAATTGTGTATAGTGATTGAGCAAGGTCGTGTCCACAGAGATCGGTAATTATTTAAATCCTTTTAAAACGTAAAACATAAAATGAGGGTTTTGTTGACAATAATAAAAATTAAATTAAAATAACAAGAATGCAAATTAAAGTTGTAATTCAAATTGGAGAAAGTTCTGGTTGAAGGAATTAACTCAGTTTGATTCGACTACTGATCATTTATTCAAATATAGATTATTATTACTTATTAATAGACCGGTTATAGCTACTGAGACCCTCTAATAGCCAATCTCTCCTTAACTAGTCGATAACCAAGGTACGCCCGTTGGTTATTTCCCTAATCAATAGACAACCCTAGATACGATAATAGGATTTAATCAATTGATAGCCTGAAAAACCAGAGAGACCCAAATCCTAATCAACATATACGATGATTCATTTAAATTAGATTGTTTATTCTCATAACACAACTCACTGCTATATTATTTGTCACAAACATTAAACTCTTCATACGATGAATCCTTTAATTAACAATAGATTAAGTTGATAATTAAATAGTGGCCAATTACCTAATTAACAAACATAATCATGAAAATAATTCAGAGAATAAACAAATACCCAAAAAGTAATAAAACAATTAAAGCATAAGAAAGATCTCACAGTAGTAATGAATCAAAGCTTCATTGTCCTTCAACAGGAAAAATAGGTTTAGTTCTTCATAAAGAGAAAAGAAAAGTTTAGATCTAAGGTTTCTTTCTTTTTCTCTAATCCCCCTTTTTCACTATAGATTCCTCCTTTAAATACTCTCTCTCTCTTCTCCTCTAGAGTTCTATTTAAAATAAAATACTAATATCTGAAATATTAAATTCGTAATTACAAAAGAACCAAAAATACAAAACACGTTAAACTAAAAACTGCAGGTTCGCAGTTGACAGCACGCGCCCACGCCTTATCAACAAAGTTCTTCTGACGCTCATAATTTCTGCAAGAGAACAATCATCCTTAAACATCATCTTGTAACTCAATTTTATCACCAATCAATAGAATTGCACCTACAAAAGTAAAACACAAGTAAATCACTATTATTAAGTGCAAAATATTGATATTAAGGGAAGTAAACAATGCAAAACTAGTGCATAAATTGCACTCTAACAATTACTTTTTGAAGTGCCTAGAGGATTGTGGATCAAGAGAAGTAGATTCAGTCTAAGGTTGAGTAAACTGTATGGTGATAAACTGTAAGTGAGAGTCTTAAGTTTAATAAATCCATAGGTTGTAACATCTCAACTTAGTAAATTGCTTTTCATCTGGGCGTGGCCTTGTGGATGTAGGATTGATTAATCTGAACCATGTAAAAATTTTTGTGTCATTTATTTTCTGCATTTTATTGTGTTTTTTGAAAATTAATATTTTTATGCGGATGAACAGTAACAGTGAACAGTACTTCCAAAAAATTAATTAAGTTGTTATTTTTTGTTTTTAATTGCCTACATCTATTTGTGATAGATTTAAATTCCTTTCAGAAATGAAATTATATGTTGTAGCAATACATATGTATACTGGGTGAAGAATAATTAAATATTCCATAGAGATTAAGATTTAAATGTTATAGTATTAATTTTTCTAGCAATTTGTGGAGTAATATAACAAATGTTAATTGTAAATGGATTATTTTTTAAAAAAAAGTGAATGGATTAATTAATTGATTAACAATTGGATGAGTTTGATGTAATTACATTACATTAATTCATATTGATTGTTCTTTATAGCAAGAGCAATGCTAAGCATCATAATATTTCAGTCCAAATTTGAGTTCTAAATGATGCGAGCATTCATCCATTGAATGATGGTTAAGTAATTTTATGAGCTATTAAATACATCATCTAATAGGTGAGTGACAAATGGCATTGAGACTCAAATTGAAACTCAAATATTGAGATTCCTAATATTATTGCAATAGTAATTCATATTTAAGGTATTCTTGTAATAAATAAATTTATTAAAATAAGAGTGTTCAATATAATTTTTAGAATGAAAATAGTCATGCTGATATATTTAGTACAAAATTAACTATTAGTGTAAAGCATGTAACTAAGAATCCATGAGTAAATGCGTTTTAAACAGGGACTTTATGCCATTGTGGTCACAATCTGGGTGTAAGTATAACATCAATTTTTTCTTATAAAAATTTTTAGGACCGATCTTATACAATACATAAGAATTCGTAATGTAGAAAATCATACCTTGACAATACGACTTTGCTTTTTCACTGAAATAATTTAACCTCCCAGATCACGATCCATCACCACTACTCCAGTTAGATCACAATCTGTCACCACTAATCTTATTAGATCACGATCCACCACCAAATAATCTTCCAGGTTATGACTCAAGTTTGATCAGCACTGAACTTATGGGCGTCTGTTTCACCACTTCCAAAACAATTAGCTTCTTTTGTAGTGTTTTTTTTTCAAAATGTGAGTGATGAAAGAATATGATAAAATAAAAATAGATGTAAATAATTTAAGATAGATGGGAAAAAAGTGGTGAGAAAGAAAAGAAAAATAATAATATATGAAGCATACTAACTCCAAAATCATTTAAGGATGAGTAGAATAAAAATAATACTTCCAGACATCAATAATGCAAAAATCCCTCCCCCACACCAAGAACTTACATTGTCCCCAATGTAAGATAATCAAAGCTCACATAAAAATTAAAGGGTAAGGATAAAAGATCAAAGGCAAAAACTTCCCTGAATTGTGAGTTTTGATCCACATAACGTCTATGGGTTTGGCAGAAATGGTGGGATAAATCCCACAATCTCGAAGTATGCGGCCAAATTCTGCTCCATCTTGTTCAACTTGTGCTCAATTTTCTCTAACTGAATGCTCAAAAGTGGTGCGGATGTAGAAGGAATAGTTGGTGGGGCAGTAGTTTCGTCGTCAAACTCGTCATCAGAGGTAGCACCACTCCTAACATAAAGCTTCTTTGGAAGTTGAGTGGTGAGATGCGGGATGGAGCTGGTTGCGCGTACGGGATGCTGAGATGCGTGCTGACGTTGCGCGAATGGTGCTCAATGCTGGTGTCGCGCGCGTGCGCGCGGCTGGTTGTTGCGGGAGATGCTTGCTAGTTCACGCGGGCTGGTTTGCTGCTGGTGTGCTGCAAGCGGCTGGAGAAGAAAACAAATTCTGGTGAATTAGGGATTTTGTGAACAATGAATTTTTTTTTAATTTTTTTTAAATAAAAAAATAAAAGAAAGAAAAAAAACTTTTTTTTTGTTATCCTCTTTCATAGCAGTCTTAAGAAAAGGTCTTCCTAACAAAATTGGGACAGAATTAGAGGAGTTATCCTCTTTCATATCAAGTACATAAAAATCAGCAGGAAAAACCAACTCATTAACTTGTACTAAGACATCTTCTAATACTCCATCAAGATATGCATTAGACCTATCAGCTAGTTGAATTATCACGCTAGTTTCTTTTAATGGACCAACATTTAAAGATGAATAAATGGAAAGAGGAATGACATTAATAGAAGCTCCTAGATCTAACATAGCCTTTTCAACTCTAACACTACCAATTTTACAAGGGATAGTAAACATACCTGGATCCATGCACTTAGGAGGTAGTTTCTTTTGGAGAACTGCTAAAACATTCTCCCCCATGTGACTTTTTCATCTCCTCTTAATTTTCTCGTAGAGGTGCACAGTTCCTTAAGGATTTTAGCATATTGAGGTATTTGTTTTATAGCATCTAATAAAGGAATATTTACCTCAACCTTGCGAAATGTCTCAAGGATGTCTTTCTCTTGTTCCTCGTTCTTGAACTTTGCAAATCAGCTTGGAAAAGGAGGATGTATCACAATAGGTAGGGGTTTCGCTCTGGTGGATTGCACATCTTGAGATTTAGGCATCAATTCATTCTTCTCAAGCTCATCTTTTACATGCTTTGTCACTTTCTTACAAGGCTCTTGTAACTCCTTCCCACTTCTAAGGATGACAGCACTAGCGTTTTGCTTTGATTTCACCTCAAATTGTGAAGGCAATTTCCCTAATACTTGAGACTCCAGACGGCTCACTGTAGTCACCAATTGACTCATTTGGTTCTCCAAATTCTGAATGCTTGTTGTAGTTACTTGCTGAAATTGTTGAGTGTTAGTCGCAAGTGATTTAACAATTTCTTCAAGAGATATACCTGACTTGGAGTTTGACTGTGGAGGTGCTAGTTGTCTTGGTGGGTACTGTTGTGGGAATCCTGACGGCCTAACTCCATAGCTGAAGTTGGGATGATCCTTCCACCCCGGATTGTATGTTTGTGCATAAGGATCATACATCTTCTGAGGCATGCTTGGAAATCCTCCAACTGCATTGGCTTGTTCAACGGGTTCTTCTTGAAGCGTAGAACACATATCAGTTGAATGACTTATATTGTAACAAATGCCACAAGTCTTCACCTGTTGCACATTACCTACAATAAACTTTTCCATAAGAGAAGTAAGTTTATCTAAACGTTGTTCAATAGAAGAAATATTTACCTCATTCATCTTCCTTGAAGTGGGATCTTGCATATTGCCAAATTATTGTGCATTGGCAGCCATATTTGATATTTAACTCCCTTGCTTGAGTAGGGGTCTTGTTCACCAACACACCTCCACTAGCAGCATCTATCATACTCCTATCCATTAATGATGATCCTTCATAAAAATATTGAAAAAGAAGTTGATTAGAAATCTGATGCTGAGGACAGCTGGCACACAATTGTTTGAATCGCTCACAATACTCATACAAAGTCTCTCCAGGAAGTTGTCTGATCCCACAAATATCTTTTCTAATGTTGGCAGCTCTTGAAGCAAAAAGGTACTTCTCTAGGAACTGCTTCTTTAAACCATTCCACGTTGTAATCGATTTAGGAGGCAAATAGTACAACCAGTCTTTAGCTAGTCCATCTAAAGAGAAAGGAAAAGCACGCAGCTTAATCTGCTCTTCAGTCACGCCTTGTGGTCTCATACTTGAACGTACAACATGAAACTCTTTGAGATGTTTATAAGGATCTTCACCTGCAAAACTATGAAACTTGGGTAATAAATGAATAAGACCAAACTTTAATTCAAAATTTACCTCCAAGTCTACATATTGAATGCATAGTGGTTGCTGATTTAAGTCTGGTTCAGCTAACTCTCTAAGAGTTCTTTCTACAGGTTCAGCTCTATCCATCACTTGTTCTTCTGAATCACTAGATGATTCAACCAAATTAGGTACCGTATTTGTTTCAGAAAGCAAAAGGCAACGATGATCGTTGCATAGCTCGCTTCGTCTGTTGTCTCAGCTGGCGAGCTGTCTTCTCAATTTTAGGATCAAACGAAAGCTTACTTGTACGAGAAGAACGAACCATACACCAAGTAAAACGTCAAAAGGATTAAATAAACGACACCAATCCCCGGCAACGGCGCCAAAATTTGATGGTTGTCGAAGTCAGTAAAAATAAATACCTACTGTAAATAAATTGTGTATAGTGATTAAGTAGGGTCGTGTCCACAGAGATCGGTAATTATTTAAATCCTTTTAAAATATAAAACGTAAAATGGGAGAATTGTTGACAATAATAAAAATCAAATTAAAATAATAAGAATGCTAATTAATGTTGTAATTCAAATTGGATAAAGTTCTAGTTGAAGGAATTAACTCAGCTTGATTCGACTACTGATTATTGATTCAAATATAAATTATTACTACTTATGAATAGACCGGTTATATCTACTGAGACCCTCTAATAGCCAATCTCTCCTTAACTAGTCGATAACTAAGGTATGACCATTAGTTATTTCCCTAATCAATAGACAACCTTAGATACAATCATAGGATTTAATCAATTGATAGCTTGAAAAACCAGAGAGACCCAAATTCTAATCAACAAACGCATACGATGGTTCATTTAAATCAGATTGTTTATTCTCATAACACAACTCACTGCTATACTATTTGTCACAAACATTAAAATCTTTATACGACGAATCTTTTAATTAACAATAGATTAAGTTGATAAATTAAATAGTGGCCAATTATCTAATTAACAAACAAAATCATGACAATAATTTAGAGAATAAACAAATACCCAAAAAGTAATAAAACAAATAAAGTATAAGAAAGATCTCACAGTAGTGATGAATCAAAACTTCATTAATCTTCAACCAGAAAAATAGGTTTAGTTCTTCATAGAGAGAAGAGAAAAATTTAGATCTAGGGTTTATTTCTTTTCTCCAATCCCCCTTTTTCACAATAGATTCCTCCCTTAAATACTCTCTCTCTCTTCTCCTCCAGAGTTCTATTTAAAATAAAATACTAATATCTGAAATATTAAATTCGTAATTACAAAAATAACCAAAAATACAAAACACGTTAAACTAAAAACTGCAGGTCCGTAGTTGACAGCACTCGCCCACGCCTTATCAACAAAGTTCTTCTGACACTCATAATTTCTCCAAGAGAACAAGCATCCTTAAACATCATCCTGTAGCTCAATTTTATCACCAATCAATACAATTGCACTTACAAAATTAAAACACAAGTAAATCACTATTATTAAGTGCAAAACTTCGTTATTAAGAGAAGTAAACAATGCAAAACTAGTGCATAAATTGCACTCTAACATATGTATTTTTGGAATACCGTATATTTTCTTATTGAGAAAAATACACGTATATATAATATCTCTTGTAAAACCCTAGATATGTATTATCCTTTATTATAATTCAAAATAATAAATATTTTGAATTTAATATTATCTTTCCACTTACATGAAAGTGGAGATCATATGTAACCACTTTGGGCCCACTTTGTAAAATAATACAACACCCCATTTGTACATGAATATAACACATAAGGTCTTAACAAATATTATAATTAGGTTTATCATCTAATATGCTAGTTTTCTTATTTTTAGATCCAGTAGAGGTGCAGTCAATTAAATGAGCTAACACATGGATCATTTGGGAACATACAATAGTAGTTACAATAATTCAGTCTGTAAATGAACAAACCTAATCATTTAATTCCAACTATACTCCACTATAAGATTGGAACTGACCTCCATAATTGTATATTTGAATAATAATTCATCCCAATCCACATTAATCTCTTTACTGCATAATCATTTATACTACATTATTAATTAAATTGATCTCTCAACTGTCCAATCAATTTAATTACATCTTGTTCCTTGATACTTACTGGTTTTCTCTAATGATCATTTTCAACATACCAAATATGTTGACACACTCTGGCCAGAGAATTTTATGATCAAGTGCCGAAAACTCATTAAGAGATGTGTTGTACAAATTCTATATTGTTAATCTATAACTTCAATACTCATAAATTCTCCCACCAAGATACCAGGTAATCTTGACTACAAGTTTGTGCCGTGCCCATTGGTAACTCAAATGGAATAACAATTACAATCATAAAATTATAACTAACTCAAAATTAAGATTACAGTAAAATCAATGTCTATGAGATTTAATAAGTCTGACAGTTATTATAAAGTTAATTAAATCTCATATGTGATCTAGTTTAATGTAATCGTACCACATCAATAAATTCATACATGATTAAGACAAATCATTCAATGAATTTATTACAGTTTATACTTAAATAAAGTGTCCAACTTTATTTATTAACTGCGAATTTAATTTATTTAATCATAAGATAACTTGTATTTATGTCTTCTGTGAATCCACATGGTGATCACATAAATACGTATAATATGATTAAATGGACTTTACTCAAAATATTAGTGTAATTAAGATACTTAAATAAAATACCTCATTTATTTTATTAATTAGAAAAATTATTTATTACAATTAAATAAACACATATTCTTTTAAAGAGCATATTTTCCCAACAATGGGTTTGTCACTCATCTCAAGTTACATTAATTCTACACTTTTAAAGATCATTTGAAAAGATTTTTTTCCAAATGAGTCATTCAACTAACGGACTATAGATTTTTATGATTTCTATAATTACTGATTAATGAAATCTTTAAAGATTATGAAGTGTTGTATTATTCTTTTAATGGCAAAGCATGTGGCATTAACCAATATCGATCTCAGACTCAAAGCACCTTATTTACCCTGAAGGTATAAATAACATTTTATCCCAAACAACAAGAGATGAAGAGTAACTCAATCCCTTGATACAAACCCTGCTTTATTCCAAAACCACCATGAAATATAACTGACAGAAATACTTATAACCCTTCATATAGTGACAGGGTCTCTGAGCATGGCGGCAAGCTGGTCTTTAATTGCATGAGAATAAGTGTAACAATCACCCTTCTTGTATAGAAATTCAAGCACACGTGCGATATTGGAAGGTCTCTCAATTAAAGCCACAGGAAAAGCAATTGGTCTCAGGAATTCCTCATTCATATCTTTCTACGCATTCTCAACTTCTTCAGTAAAAACTTTAACTACTTCTTCTTCTGAAACACCATGTTGCTTACAATAGCATTCAACTCCTGTGGTAACATGTCCTCTCTTCTGTTCAAACTATACGCATATATAATAAAGAAAGTTTATTAGATAATTACATTTTTATTAAAATTTCACGACATCAGTCTCATCTAATCTTGACTGTACATAAAACTTCATTGTTCTATATAAATGTAAGCACGGCAGAAGATTATAAAATCCTGAGCAAAACTCAATTCAACAATAGATCCAAATCCAAATATAAATAGTCATGATTTAAGAGGGAATTGATAAATTAACTAATTTATAGTGTTGCACGTACCTGGTGGGAAACAATGGCATTCATGAGTCTGCTGATAACTGACGACGCTCTAGAAATTTTAGGGTTCTTGGATATCCATTCAAAAGCTTCCTTCTTTGCAACCTCACACATGCCAAGGAAGGAATTTGTCGCGAGCATGAAGTAGCGGCCACTTACAAGTCCAACAGGATAATATTCCTCCCATGTCGGAACATAACCTTCACTGAACCACTTGGCTTGAACAAAGTACATTTGAACAAGTTCTTGCATCTGAGCACCACAAACCAATTCAATGAAATATTCAACACTATTGGTCTAATAATTTTTATAAAAGACAAGAATAATTATTGGTTAATTTGCTGATAAACAATAATGGATTAATTTGTTAATCAATCTCCAAAATGGTAGTACAGGTATTATTATTAAAGACAAGAAAAAAAGAGGGTAAGAGTGTCACATATTCAATAACAAGGGTGCCTTAAGATTTTTTCAAAATATAAGGGCTAAATGGGTATTTAACCGGAAATATATATACGGAGACTATTCAAGCATTTACCCTTTTAAAAATACATAGAATAATTGATGGTTTATCCCTTAATTGTCTACCTTTTCTTTGTCATAACGTAAGTAGGACGACCTTCCTTCCTTGGCCAAGTCTTGCTCAACTTCGTTGTAAGTATCTAGAAGAGCCTTATAAATCACTTTCATGTATTCTGGAAGTATATCCATGGCTCTAATGTCCCACCTGAATATGAAGTAATATATCATGTGAATGAAATTTTATTATAATAATAATAATAATAATACTCATTTATTATATTTATATAGATCACAAAATATTTCAAACCTTCGGACTGCTACTAGAAAGAGTTTGAGCTCTTCAAAGAAATCATAAGCGTCGAAAGTGTCATCTATGATTCTGTCTCTTGCATAAGGCAGCTTTGTAGTGAAGTCTAAATCTTTCCACCACCTGAAATTCAAATATTTCACATTAAAATTATCTAATTGGTAGCTAAAACTAATTAATAAATTCTCTTGCATTGTGCAATTTAAAAGATAAAAAAGGAGAGATGAAACTAGGTTATTGCTCACTAGAATTATACATATCATAAATAAGAGAAGAGAATTTTTGGCCATTTTGTGAAATTTTCTAAGATTGTTAAAATTAGATAGTGAAAAATAAATGAGAAATTAAATTGCCTACTTTTATTAGGATCCTCTACTAGATTTTCTTTTTTTCCCCTTCCCAACTACTCTTAGTTTTTCAAATTTAGTGACAAAAGTTGACTTAATTATAAATAAAGTGAAAAAATCTGGTTGATTATCAATATAAACTAGCAGAGGCTAGGAGAGAATTGATCCTTGTTCCCTTTGTTAAACGTTTGGAAAACCATTTGGCTAAATGTCCTTATAGTCCTTAGGTTTGGCTAAATGTCTGGTTTGTCCTCATAATTTTAAAATTTACTCGCAATGTTCTTGCTGTAGTATTTATCTCTTTAAAATCGATTTTTTCTTTGTTTTTATATATTATTTCTAAAAGCAAAGGCCAAAGCCCCAAAAGAATAGTTAACGTTATACAGGTAATGGGTTGTTATATATGAGAACCGTAAAAATTTAAGTAGTAAAAACTAGGAATTATAGAGTGAAAGTAACAATTTCCCACAATAACTGAACAAGAACGAAAACAATGAAAATATTTTTTCCTCGAATCTTAAATGAACAGAAAAGAGATTTGTATGTTTTCAAAATCTTTTTCTTAATTAAAAGAGCAAATCAATGTATCCGTTAATTTTATCTTTTAAAGTACAAAATAACACAGGCGCTGGTTAAGAGCTTGCCGTGTGATGGCACTTAATGTTGGATTATAAACTTGATCCAAGATGAATAAATTCAAGCCCAGATTCCATGAGTAGGTATGGTTGGTGAGGTTTGAATTATTTGTGTTATGTGTGATAGGTGTGGTGGGTGAAGTAGGTAAGTGGTAGGTTTTAATGAATTGTGAGGATTTATGTAGTAGTTGAATAAATGAATGATTGTGATTACTTTGTATCATGTATAAATACCCCCTCTCCCCTTTGGTTTAAGCATCAAGTGAAGTAACAAAATCTCTAAGGTGTAGAGAGTAAAAAATAAGAGTTGTAATTGGTGAGGAGTGTTGTTGAAGAAATAAAATAGTGTGTTTTATTTGTTAATTCTCCAACAAAGTGGTATCAAAGCTCGTGCTTGATGTTGTATGCAGTCATATAGCATATCAAATCGATTATCTCGACGAGAGACGTGAGGCCACAAAAATAATCCCGATCCGAGACCGAACGCGTCCACACTTGCCGCCGGAAGTTTTCTGTCCTGAAGCTGAGTCGACTCACCGAGTTGAACCAAGTCGAGCCGAGCTGAACTGAATCAAGTCGAACCGAACCAACTCAAGCTGAACCAATCCGGGCCGAACCAAGACTACTAAGTCGATGTTGACTATTGACTAGCGTTAACTGTTGACCGAAAGTTGACTCGAGTCCTTCCCAAGGTTTTTCGACGTGCTAGATCCATCTGTGCTTTCAGAATCTCCAAATTCTCACTCAATTTGTGAGTTATAGCAAATGGTAGTATGATGTCATTTCAAGTTCCACAATTAAAAGGGAAGTAAGTTTGACAATTAGAGTATTAAAATAAAGGCTCTATTGGGCGCACATAACGTATGGGATGTCGTGGAGAAAAGCTTTATTGTGCCAGAAAATGAAGCCACTTTAACTGCGATGCAGAAGGAGAATTTAAAAGATTTGAAGAAGAAAGAGAATAAAGCAAAGTATCTCATCTTTCAATCATTAGATGAAAATGCTTTTGAAAATATTGCTGGTACAACCTCCTTAAAAGAAGTATGGAAGAAACTAGAGACCTCTTACAAAGGAGTGGAGCAAGTTAAGAAGGTTCGTCTCCAAACATTACGAGGAGAATTTGAGTCCTTATACAAAAATCAGAAGTCTTTGAAGCTTCAAGAAGTTTAAAATTGCAGTGGAAAAAGAAAGTGGATACCAGATTAAAGCCATGAGATCTGATCGAGGTGGAGAGTTCACTTCCAAAGAATTTTTAGAGTTTTGTGAAGCAAATGGAATTCGACGCCCTTTGACAGTTGCAGAAAGGAAGAACATAACCATACTCGACATGGCAAGAAGCATGCTTAAGAGTAAGAGGCTACCTAAAAAATTTTGGGCTGAAGCTGTTGCATGTGCAGTCTACTTATCCAATCGATCTCCAGCAAAAAGCGTGTGGGGCAAGACGCCACAAGAAGCTTTGAGTGGAAGAAAACCCTATATCACCCATCTAAGAGTTTTCAGAAGCATTACCCATGTACATGTACCAGACGAAAGTAGAGCCAAGCTGGATGACAAAAGTGAGAAGTTCATCTTCATCGGCTACGACAATAACTCCAAAGGATACAAGCTTTACAATTTAAACAATGGGAAGATCGTGATCAGTCGAGATGTAGTTTTTTATGAAGAAGGAGAATCAAATTTTGGCTCTGGTGTGGAGACTTCAACTTCTTTCCCTTTGAAGAAGATGATCATACACAGATAAAATAAGTAGACGAACCACAAGAGCCTGCTACTCCACCTATCTCACCAGCATCAACCACATGCGGAGATTCACCGTCGTCTTTCTTAAATGAAAGAACAGAAGAACGTACAAGGAGTCTTCAAGATCTCTATGAGGTAACTGAGAGACATGATAATCTCACTCTCTTTTGCCTCTTTACTGATTGTGAGCCAGTCAACTTCCAAGAAGCTGCACTAGATGAGAAGTGGAGAATTCCAATGGATGAAGAAATCAAAGCCATTGTGAAGAATGATACTTGGGAGCTTACTACACTTCCAAAAGGTCAAAAGGTAATCAGTGTCAAATGGGTGTATAAAAAAAATAGAAATGTGAAGGGAGAAATTGAAAGGCACAAGGCGAGGCTAGTTGCAAAAGGCTATAGTCAAAAGGCTAGCATAGACTATGACGAGGTATTTGCTCCTGTAGCCCAACTTGAAACTATTAGACTTATCATTTCTTTGGCTGCTCAGAATAAATGAAAGATTTTTCAAATAGATGTGAAGTCTGCTTTCTTGAATGGATTCCTTGAAGAAGAAGTTTACATCGAATAACCATTGGATTATGTGGTGAAAAGACATGAAGACAAAGTTTTGAGATTGAAGAAAGCTCTTTACGGGTTAAAGCAAGCACCAAGGGCATGGAATAGCAGAATTGACAAGTATTTTCAAGAGAAATGCTTCACCAAATGCCCATATGAACATGCTTTCTACGTCAAAGAAAAAGATGGAGATATTTTTATTGTGTGCCTATATGTGGATGATCTCATCTGCACTGGAAGTAATCCAAGCTTGTTTGAAGAGTTCAAGAGAGTGATGATCAAAAAGTTCGAGATGATTGACATCGGACTGATGGCATATTACCTCAGCATTGAAGTCAAGCAAAAGGAAGAAGTCATATTTATCTCCCAAGAAAGCTATGTAAAGGAGATTCTCAAGAAGTTCAAGATGAATGATTGTAAGCATATAAGCACGCCAGTGGAATGCAGAGTTAAATTATCCAAACATAATGAAGGCGAAGATATAGATCCAACATTCTTTAAAAGTTTGGTTGGAAGCCTACGTTTTTGACATGACATGGAGAATCCAAAGACCACCCATTTTAAAGCTGCAAAAAGAATCCTTCGCTACATCAAAGGTACAACTAATTTCGGCTTGTTATACTCATTTTCTAATGACTACAAGCTTGTTGGATATAGCGATAGCGATTGGGGTGGAGATGTAAATGATCGAAAGAGCACCACATGATTTGTGTTCTTCATGGGAGATACTGCTTTCACATGGATGTTAAAGAAACAACCAATTGCCACACTATTTACCTGTGAAACTGAGTATGTAGCTGCCACATCAAGTGTTTGTCATGCAATTTGGCTCAGAAATTTGCTGACAGAGTTAAGTTTGCCATAAGAAGAGCCAACCGAGATTTGTGTTGATAACAAATCAGCAATTGCCCTACCCAAGAATCCAGTCTTTCATGATCGAAGCAAACATATAGACACTCGCTATCATTTCATAAGAGAGTGTATTGCAAGAAAAGAAGTGCAAATCAAGTATGTAAAATCACAAGATCAAGCAGCTGATATCTTCACTAAGCCACTCAAGGAAGAAGACTTTGAAAAATTCAGAAGTTTGCTTGGTGTCACAGGATCAAGTTTAAGGGGGGGGTTGGATCATAAACTTGATCCAAGATGAATAAATTCAAGCCCAACTCATGGAAGATTCCATGAGTAGATATGGTTGGTGAGGTTTGAATTATTTGTGTTAGGTGTGGTAGGTGTGGTTGGTGAAGTAGGTGAGTGGTAGGTTTTAATGAATGGTGAGGATTTATGTAGTAGTTGAATAAATGAATGGTTGTGATTAGTTTGTATCATATATAAATATCCCCTCTCCCCTTTGGTTTAAGCATCAAGTGAAGTAACAAAATCTCTAAGGTGTAGAGAGTGGAAAATAAGAGTTGTAATTGGTGAGGAGTGTTGTTGAAGAAATAAAATAGTGTGTTTTGTGTGTTTTATTTGTAAAATCTCCATTACTTAACTCCTTCTGATGTATTTTTTGCACAAGGTTAAAGTCTAACTTTGCAAACTTTAACAAAGTTTTATCGTGCTTATCAACTCTTGGATAGACAGACAAGAAAAATCTTGTCTCTACTCTTGGGAGGGCTCTACGGAGAGGACAGTCGAGAGCACGGTTAATTTGATCAGCAAGATTATTAGGGCAAACATCATCGGATGCCATTGACTTAAGGTGAGTTCTAGTGAAAGCAATGGCTTCATCCAATATATCTTCTCCACGAATGGCCAAGTGTCCTGCCTCATACAAACTTAGAATGCCTTGAACATCCTTCACCAATGATGCCTTGAATTTACCTTCATCATCTTTGAACTTCTCGAACACATCTGTATTTTTAGTAAAAGATTTATTGTGCTCAGTTACATTGACATCAGCATGTATAAACACATATATAAATGGCTAGGGATAGTTTCAGCCAATTACTCAATTATATAGTTACTTTATTTTCAAACATGTCCAAAATGTCTCTATTGTACAAATTTGTGTTAAAATCTACTTAATATATGACCATGTTCTTTTTATCTACTCATATCCAACACCTACAAATGTAACAAGTAGTCTTTTGAGTATCTTTTAAAAATTACAACAACTAAGTATGTAATTGGCAGAAACTGTAGAGACCCTAATTAGCTTTAAGCAAAAATCTTACTTACTACACGGAACCTTAAATCCTTGCTGCCTAAGCAGTCGAAAACGATGAGAAACAGTGAAGAGATAGACATCATCGTTATTATCAAAGTCATCGTGATAAATCTTTTCCATTGCATCTTCTATCTCCTGTTCGAAGTGATAGGCCACACCCAATCGTTGGACTGCATCAACCAATTGCAACTTCTGGGCAGGTGTATCTGCCGTAGCCGTTATCATGCTCCTGACTTCTTGCTTCAGCGCTTCGTATTCCTCTTGGTGCGTAGTATCATTTGTCTGCAATGCATGCATGTACAATACAATTAATTAATACTTATTAGTCTCTATGCGAATTAATCACACACATGGCTAGCTAGCTAGGTGGTAGTTAATGAGTTATTTAGATCCGTCTTTAATTACCTTGCAATCAGAAGCGAGGGTCAGGAAATAGTCTCCCCATAAGTTAGGATGGAAACCAGCAGTGGGACGAACAGTTTTTTCTGTTGAACTGGAAACCGTTGCTAGAACTTGAGCGGACATTTTTTTTTTTCTTCTTTTTCACACTCAAACCAAAGGAACTAATTAATTAGTTTGAACTCGGTAGGACTTCTGCTCTTTAAATAGAGTTTCCCAATCCATAGATAGAGAAATTCTATAATAACTCTAAGGTATTATGCCAGTCATATAATAAAATATAAAATTAAAATAAATATAAATATAAATTTTTTGTTATTATTTTATAAATTATTATTAGTAAGATTAGTTATTGAAAAGATATTAAATATTATTTTAAAATTGTAGTAAGAGTTATATTAAAAAAAAAGGACATTAATGCCACATAATAAACAAAATAGATGAGGTATTTTTCAAAATATAGATACTAAGCATGTATTAACACAAAATCTAAGGACAAAACGAGCATTTATCCTTGTCTTCAATCTATTTCACTTCAACTTTTAAGAAGACCCAAGAAGCGTGAAAAATGTGGGTAACACTAAGAAGGTTTGTTGAAAGTAGCCATATATATAGCTTTTGGATTATTAGCTGTAAGCTTACAGCTAATGCAGTAATGCTGACATACATAATAGACAAATTATATATATATTTCCTAAAATTGCAGCGCAATTCCTACTGAATTGGCTTTTCGTGCAAAGGGAAAGTTCAATTTTTGTTAGTTATATTAATTAAGTGCTATATTGTCACAGGTTCGATGTTAAGAAATATGTTTATTTCATTCTCCAACCTTACGTCTGATCTAGGCTAAGCATTAATTTCATTGGTCCTTGCAATCTAGTGGAATGATGCAATGGCATTTGTACATTTATTTTAAAGAAATAGCATGTAATTAGTGATTATTTAAAATGTAAAAGAGATTTAAATATTTATTATTATACATATGGGAGAACATTGGTGCTGCAGCACCAAGAGAGACACGCTGCAGCACTAAAATGAGAAAGCTTTGAGATTGAAATATAATTCCTTCGTAATTAATTAATTAGTTTATTTTAAATTAATTAATTAAATTAAATGATGGAAACGTGCAATGTTTCTCACTAAAGTGTCTATTTAAAGAGGTGTATCTGTTCTAAAAAGGTGCCTTAATTTGTTTGGAGGGTTGCATTGTTTTGTGAATAAACATATTACTTCATGAATACACTTAACTTCCTATAATTTGCCAGAGATTTTGTTTAGAGCTTGTTGTATCTTGACTCTTGAGGGTGATTTGCCATTCAACTTCATTACAAATCAAGTGTAGTGAAGGCAAATAAAACCTCAAAGTGTTCAAAGATGGCTCAAACCCTTTTAAATTTTTTCTGTTCGTCTCTGCCTCTATATTCTCAGTTACACAACACACACACACATATTTATTAGTTGTATTAACTCTGATGTATTATAGAATTTCTACCATAGATAACCTTTGGCTTGACAAAACAGAACGTTAAATTACAGAATAAAACGATCCATTATTAAAACCGTTTGCCTCATATATTTTCAACAATTTAATCATTTTGCTTTGTATAAAAAAACACGACATTCAATTTGGGACAAATAGGTTTTTCTCTTGAACTGGAAACCGTTGCTGGAACTTGGGCACTTTTTTCTTTCTTTATTTTTTACCCGTAATCAAAGCAAACCAAAGGAACTAATTACTTAGTTTGAACTCGACAGGACTTCTGCTCTTCATATAGGGTAAAATCTCGTTTAATCCCTATATTTTAAGGTTAGTGCTCGTTCAGTCCCTATATTTTTAAAAATACCTCAAAACATCCCCGAAATTAAATTATTAGCACATTTCCTCTTACTTTTTGTTGCTTTTGGGTTAATTTTACAATATTACCCTCTTACAATATTTTTTTTTGACATTAGTAAAAAGAAAAAAATTAATTATCAATTTAATCTCAAAAAATAAAATAGAAACAAAATTAATATATGTACTTTTTTGTAACACACTACTGAGAAATTAATATATTAATTTTTTTATTACTAATGTCCAAAAAAAAGGTAATTTAATTATTTTTACAATAAAAATTTTTTGGACACATGTAAGCTTTCACAAAAATTAATATATATTCTTTTTATTTTATTTTATTTTATTTTTGGGGTTAAATTGATAATTTAATTTTTTAGTAATTTTATAAAAAGAAACATTATTGTACGAGGGTAATATTGTAAAAGTAAGTCAAAAAAATAAAAAGTAACAGCATGGATGTCAATAATTTAAGGGTATGGATGTTTTGAGGCATTTTTAAAAATATAGGGACTAAATAGGCACTAATCTTAAAATATAGGGATGAAACGAACTTTCACTACAACAAATATGGTCTTTGGTAACATTATATTGAAGCAGTTTTTTTAAAGAATGTTACCAAATATTAATTTATTGTAATATTTTCTAAAGTGATGCTACCTTTGTAGTATGAAAGCCATGACATTTTGGTTTTAATGACACTTGATAATTACTAGTAGCATTTTTGTATGTGCTACATATAATATTGAATTATATAGCATCTAGGAAATGCTACAAGATAAGATTAAATAAAATAGCATTTGAAAAATGTTAAGGAATAGTAATAAGTGTAATAATATTTTAAAATAACATTGATAGCATTCTATTGGTAGCATTTTGATTGATAAAATACAATAGCATTTGAAAATTGCTACAAGGATTGAAGTATTAGTGAAAATTATAAAAATAAAAAATGGGCTGAAAATTAAGCTAAAGATATGCAAAACGGGTAGTTTTAGTAAAAGGCGGGTACTTTATAAAAAAAAATTAAAAATGCCCATTATTTTATTTCACTTCCCGCGAACCCTTTCTAGAAAATCCCTTTTGCTATCTCTTCTCCACGCCCATTGTTCTCTCCAGCTCTAATTCCAACTGAATCTATAAAAACAAAAAGATAAAAATAGAAAAAGACGAAAATGATTCCATGGGCACTTCACGTATGTTTGCTGATTTGAGAAAGATTACTTGGCTTTTTGGATGATTTAGAAGTGGCATCATTGATTTGGTAAGGATTCTTACTCCGTTACTTGTGCAACTTCAATTCCAGTATTCCCATGGTCAAAGCAAATGCACATCCCCAATCTGGGTGCTTTTTCTTCCATCCACTTGAGTAATTAATGATTAAATTTTTTACTATTATATATGGGTCTGATGGTTGAATATTTAAATGGAAAAGTCATGTTATCTTGTTAATTGATTTTTAATTATTGATAGTTTTATAATTTATTATTATTATTTTTTCTCTCAATCCCTAGCATTCTAGCAATATCTACAATTAGCTGCTTATGATTTCTTTCTCTTTTGATCAAATTGGTCTTGGGTTTGGATATATTTTATGATTGTCACTATTAACATAATTTTAATTGCAGAATCTCAAAATTCTTGTTTAGTATGTGTAGTGTTAGCCTTTGATTGAGGAGTTATCAGCTTCATACTCAATAGACTTACAGCAACATGCATATCAATTCTAAGGCAGGTTTGGTGAAGAAATTTAAAGTAAAGAACAAAAGTGCAGCCAATACAATTGTCTGGTACTATTTATTTTATTTCAATATGTTTTAAAATTTGTTTACGACAACATCTTTTAATAATTATTAATTTGTATTGTGACTTTTATGTTTTGTGTTTTAAAACTAATTCTTTCTTTCTGTGTGTTTTATGTTTGTTTGGGTAATGACAGCCAGAATGTATATGTATGACTTTAATCATTGACAGCTTTTTTCTACATTGTATCTAGGTAGTTATAAATAATATCAATTTTAACTAATGAAGTGAATCATAAACTAAAAGAGAGCATTAGCATATATCATTTAAATTTAATTTTTTTTCATAGTTCATGATCAATGTTGCTCACACGTGAAGTAATGATTTTAGATATGCTTTTAGATAAATGAATACACGAAGTATGTAAATTAAAATGACTCTCATTGTATAGGGTTAATATATTTATATGTATGTAAATTAAAAATAATTTTCAAGTGGTTAAATGATATATATTTGTGGTACCAGGAGTAGTGGACATATGATGATGAATAAAGATTGGATCCACCTTAACAGGTAATAAAAGATGATTTTTAAGCAAGATAATAAAACTATATAAAAAATATACATTATTACTAATATGTAATTAATACTGTGATTTGTTAGAGCTACTAACGAGTATATGCAAGCTGCTTTGAATTTTGTGAATTTGGCCAAAAGAAATGCAGGGAATGTAGATAAGATTTTGTGTCCCTGTAAAGATTGCCGAAATCTAAGTCATCATCTTGTGGAGACTGTTTATGAGCACTTGATCTTTAAAGGAATGGATCTTACTTACACAACTTGGTTCCATCATGGGGAGAAACTAAGTATAGATGAAAATCCTAAAGAAGTGAAAATGTCAGACACACATAATTTATATGCAAATGCATATATGGAAAATGAAGATTATGTAACACCTGCAGTAGAAAAAGATGAGGACTTCGCTAAAAAATTAGAAGATGCAGAAACTCCATTGTATCCAAGTTGTACAAGATACACAAAATTATCAGCCATTGTAGCTTTGTACAAACATAAAGCTGTAAACAAATGGTCTGACAAGAGTTTTGATGGATTGTTAGAACTGTTGCATGATATGCTACCTGTGGATAATGTGCTTCTTAGATCAGTTTACTTAGTGAGAAAATTGTTGAAGACATTTGATTTGGGGTATGATAAGATACATGCCTGTGTAAATGATTGTTGTTTGTTTAGAAGAGAAAATGAGAATATGGATAGTTGCCCAACCTGTGGGCTTTCAAGATGGAAGGTAGATAAACGCACAAGGAAAATTAAAAAAGGTGTACCAGCAAAGGTTTTGAGATACTTTCCTATTATACCAAGGTTTAGGAGGATGTTTAGATCTAAGAAAATGGTTGAAGATTTAATATGGCACTCTACCCACAAAAGTGAAGATGGTAAAATGCGACACCCTGTAGATTCTTTAGCGTGGGACTTAGTTAATGATAAATGGCCTTGTTTTTCATCAGACCCACGAAATCTTAGACTTGGTCTTGCTACTGATGGCTTCAATCCATTTTCCAATTTAAGCACAACATATAGTTGCTGGCCTGTAATGCTTGTTACGTACAACTTGCCACCTTGGTTATGCATGAAGAAGGAAAATATTATGCTGACTTTGTTAATTCCAGGGCCTAAGCAGCCTGGAAATGACATTGATGTGTATCTACAACCACTTACTGAAGATCTATATGAGCTGTGGAATAATGGAGTGTCTGTTTTTGATACAATGACAAAGTCAGTTTTCAATTTGAGGGCAATCTTAATGTGGACAGTAAATGATTTTCCAGCCTATGGAAACCTTGCTGGATGTAAAACAAAGGGTAAACTAGCATGTCCGATTTGTGGCAATAAAACACACTCGGTTCGATTGAAGTTTTGTAATAAGCTTGTGTACATGGGTCACAGACGATTTTTGCCGCATTCTCATATATTTCGGGGTAAAAAAAATTGGTTTGATGGATCGGTGGAAGAAGATCCAAGTCCTAGAATCATTACCGGAACCAAAATTTTACAAGAACTTGAAGGAATTGAAAATCATTGGGGAAAAGGGGACAAGAAAAGAAAGAAGTCTAGTGAAGATCAAAGGTGGAAAAAAAGATCAATTTTTTTTTATTTGCCATATTGGAAGGTATGTGTGTGAGATAAACTACTGGTTTATTAATTTATCGCAATTAACTGTAATTATTTACATTACTCTTATGTTACTATGATGAATAAATTTAAGCAAAATTAATTTTTGACATTTAGTTTTTAAGAAATCTATAATTGCATTTCTTTTTTTTAATATTATGAAAATACTTCTTTTTTCTCATGCTTTAAGCAATCTCATTGATTAGTTTGCAATTGTAATTAAATTTAAATTGTTATTTTCATATTCCAACTTTAAATAATTACATACTTCTAATTTTTCAATTATATTTCAGGAATTATTAGTGCGTCACAATTTGGATGTAATGCACGTAGAAAAGAATATTTGTGAGAGTATTCTTTGCACTTTACTAGACATTAGTGGCAAAACAAAAGATGGACTCAATGCTCGCAAAGACTTGGAAGATTGGGACATTCGACATGACTTGCATCCATATGTTGAGGGGATGAGAACATACCTTCCTGCAGCTCCACATTCGTTATCAAAGATTGAGAAAAAAATATTTTGTGAAAGGTTATTCAATATGAAGCTACCTGATGGGTATAGCTCAAATATCGGAAATTGTGTCTCAGTTGAAGAATGTAAGATTACAAATCTCAAATCGCATGATTACCATATCTTAATGCAACAATTGTTGCCGGTTGTGATAAGAGGTTTGTTACCTAAGGGACCAAAAAATGCAATATTTCGGATGTGTACATTTTTCAATAAGATATGTCAACGAGTTGTTGATAGAGAAAATATATTGGCCCTTGAAGGTGAAGTTTTTGAAACAGTATGCATGTTTGAAAGATTCTTTCCTCTTGCATTCTTTGATATCATGGTACACTTGTCGATTCATTTAGGACGAGAAGTACGATTATGTGGACCCGTTCATTACCGTTGGATGTATCCATTTGAAAGGTAAAAATAGATTTACATACTTTACTTTCAATTATATTTTTTTAGAACAATTAATTTATTGTTTTTAAGGGTACATGCAGGCAGATGAAGGAATATAAAGGATATGTTAGAAATCGCGGAAGACCTGAAGGTTGTATTGCAGAATGCTATCTTGCAGAAGAATGTGTAGCATTCTGTAGTGGTTATATCCAGCAACGAATCGAAGTGAATACTAAAGAGCTTCGTAATGATGATTTCTCCAATGGTATAATTCTTGAAGGTCGTCCAATTTCAAGAGGCACACCGATTACTTTAAGTAGTGATATGTTGGAAAGTGCACATCGTTATGTGTTATTCAATACAGCAGTTGTTGAACCGTACTTGGCGTAAGACTTTGATTATTAATTTTAATATTATTATTTTAGCTGTTATTTTGTTTGAGTTACTAACTTGTTTTACTTTTAAAATAGGATGCATCTGGAGGAGTTAAAGCAATCAAATAAATGTCTTGCAAAAAATTCTAATTTACTTTGGAAGAGACACGTACAAACATTTTCAGCATGGTTGAAACAAAAGGTAATATTGCGTTTGATTTTAATTATCTAATACTTAATAATAACATATTAATATTAGAACTTCTTTGTTGCAACTGTACATATTTAATTTTAAATATAAATAACTTATTTCTTATAACTGTACAGATTGAATTCCATACTTGTACAAATAAGGACTTTGATACATTAAAGTGGCTTGCATATGGTCCCAGAATCAATGCAAAACGTTATTCTGGATATATTATTAATGGCCAAAGATTCCATACAAGAGAAATTGAAAAGGCATCACAAGATAGTGGGGTTTCAATAGAAGCTACAACTGTATGCAGAGCAAGTGCAAAAGATAATGCACAAGTTGTGGATGTAGTTGCGTATTATGGGGTTATAACAGATATAATCTTGTTAGATTACCATAACTTTCAGATTCCATTATTTAAGTGTGATTGGGCGAACAAGGGACATGGTGTTAAGGTTGATGATGGTTTTACGCTTGTTAATCTACATCAAGGGCAAAGTCAGTACGAGAAAGAGCCTTTTATCCTTGCATCACAAGCAAAACAAGTATTTTACTCTAGAGGTTACTATGAGCTGGAGATGTATGATGAGAAAGAGGATACAAATTGCGTGCTTGAAAATATGCTTGATAAGAACATTGAAGATGATACTGAAGGAACTACTTATAGGAGGATTGACTGTGAGGACATTTTGGTTTGATTTATGTAACTACTTTTTGTTTTGGAGTGGTTAATGTATATATGAACTATTATTTTTTTGGTTTGGTGTGATTTATGTATTTTCAGTTGTAATAATGCTGCTTGTTGGTAAGAATTCATTTTCTCTTAAGTTTATTTTATTTGATTTTTTTAAAGAGATTTAATTACAAATTTTTTTATATTAACTAATTTTTTGTCCAATTAACATGTCATTTTGAAGATTGATTGATAACAATGAATGAGATGCATGAGGAAGGCTTGCATTCGTCCGCATTCAAATCAAAAAATAAAAAGGGTCCTACCAAATTGAAGAACATTGCTGTGGATGGTGATAAAGTGGAGGTCATATTTAATAGCAAAGGTCAACCGATTGGTGAGGGATCTATCTCATTATCATCTTTTTTAGGACCTCTTGTACGAGAGCATGTACCGTACACAATTTCAGATTGGAGGAAACTTCCTTTGAATTTGAAAGAAGTGTTATGGGAATGTATTAAGGTATGTAGCTATATTGTAATTTAAGTATATATCATTTAGATGAAAATACATACTTGAATGGAAATTAAAATTATTTTGTATTTTTAATTAAATAAACATTGTAGAAGAGGTACAAACTGGATGGACAATGGCAAAGAGCTTATGTGTTCCAGGAGATGGCTGGGCTTTGGAGGGCTTCAAAATCAAGGCTAGTTCAGAAGATATTGCAGGCAAAAAATGAACAAGAAAGAATGAAGTTAAGACCTGATAACATCTCATCAATAAATGAATGGAAAAGTTTTGTGAAAGAAAAAACAAGTGAAAAATTTAAAGTAAGTGTATTACTATATTAAATTATGTAATTGTGGTTGTAACTATGTTACTGAACAAAGTTTATATTAACTGTGCAGGAAAGAAGTGAAGGATTTAAAAAGATTAGGAAGAAACAAATCCCACAAACAACAGGTCGTAAGGGACTCGCTAGAATGACAGAAGATATGGTAAAAAATATTTCTTTTATAATAGATTTTAGCTGAGCAATCATTTCTAAACTATTTTCTGTTGCAGAAAAAAAGTAGTGGAAAAACTGAAATGCCTAGAGTTGATGTATGGATACGAGCACATACAAAAAAGGACGGTCAACCCGTGAACATTCAAGCTGGAGAGACTATTGTAAGAATATCCATTTATTCAATTGATATGCTTGTTTTTATCATATGTTCTTGATGAATATTACTTTTAAATAAATTTTCAGGATAAATTAAAAGAAACTTTGCAAGATCCATCACGACATTCTTCAAATAATCTAAGAGATGATGCTCTCTCACAAGTACTTGGGCCTGACAATTCTCATTTAAGAGCTATCGGCAAAGGAGTCACCATTTCAAAGTTGGCTATACTATCACAAAAGGACAGCATAATAGCTAAGTTGACAGAAGAACATGATGAAATTAAAAAAGAAAATGCTCAGATGAAACAAGAACAAGATGAAATGAAGAAAGCATTGTCCGATATGCGAAGTTTAGTTGAAGAGTTACAAAAAAGGCAGGCATGTATTATGTTTTATTCACTTTTATGTAGTTGTTATAATATTTAGTTACTGACTGTTTATTTTTCATTTTAGAATCATTTTCATGAAATTGAAGCAAGTGGGAATCCTCCGAAAACACCTTTGACTTCTCCAATGGTAAGAATATTATTTACACTTTTAAGTTTAGTGAAATGATGAAAAATAAAATGCTGAAGGCTTATTACTAATATTTTTTTCTTAATTAAATAGTCCTTGTTGTTGAAGAGTGTGAAGCCAATCCCAAACATTACTAAGTGTAAAATGCTTGATTTGGAGGGGTCTGATACAGTTGTAGCTGAAGGACGTTGGTCATCAAGTGATCCAAATGCACTTGTTCACCACATTCCTCTTGGTTCTAACGCTATAAGAGTTTGGGTGGATATAGCTAGGCAGCCCTTAAAGTTTTTGTGGAAAGTAACACCTTATATGACAACAATTGAAGAATCTGTTGGGAGTACAATTGCATGTCCAGCTGATAGAGTTATCCTGTTTACTGCCAACTAACTTTTCTAGTCCATCTATTTAGGTATTCTTTTATGTCCTTTTCTTTTTTCCAATGACCTCATATTTTTAAGTTTACTTGCAAATATGATCTAGTTTACCACTATGAGAAAGTAATTTTGCAATTTTCTACTTTGAGAAGGTTTTGATTTTATATTTTTTTGTATGCAAAATTATCCTTTTAATGTTATCTTCTTGGTTCAACTTTTCCTAGAGTGGTTATTTTGAAAAGTAGCTGTTTTGTTCATTTTTATTAGGAGTCATACGCCAAGGTTTCACTATTGCGATATGTGTTTGCAATGTTAATCTTGGTGGGTTGTGATTTGGTTTATTGCTTATCATTATGTTATTTCATTTTTTTTCTTGATAAAAGAAAAATAAAATATTTTCCTCTTATGATACAAATATTCAGATTCATTGCTTTGAATTTTCAATATTGTTATTTTTATTTGTATTTATTAATGAGTCATTATTTTATTTCTCATTCTTAAAGCATCATTATTAATTCTTTTCATTATCATAATGTAACTATGCTTTTGCTTTAATTTCATGATGCAGGTTGTAAAAATATAAGCATATTTTGTAAAGAGTAGAAGGCAAGTTGTGGATGTTATGGGTAACATAACGGGTAAAAAACCGCAAGTATGACATGAACATGCTTAATTTTTTGTGAACCTAATTTTTTGTGTAAGTCTCTTTGTATACTTTGATGTACATGATCATGTGATTTTGGATGCTTATATATAGTTACAATGATGAAATATATGGTATTTAAATTTTTTGCATGAAAGGAATAATAGATTACACGTCAAATGGTTTAGAATTGGAGACTTAAAATTATATTTAGTGAATAAACATTTTGATACGAATTTATTAACTAAATTGATGATATTGAACAACCATTAAAAAAATACTTTTTTATTAACCAACATTAATAACTTTTTACAAATGCTACTATATAAAGATTTAAAATTTTCCATAGCATTTACCAACAGCTACATTATATATATATATATATATATATATATATATATTAATTTTGTACTAATTGTAGCATTACCGAAACGTTATAATTATTAGTAAAATTGCATTATCAAAGTGCTATCAAAGACAAGTGGTAGCATTAGTAAATGGTTCAGTAGCATTTTTTTAATGTTATATATGTGATTTAGTAGCATTGCATAAATGCTACACATTGCACAATGATAGCATTTGCACGAAGCTGTAAACTAAGATTTGCTAACCATTTTTAAATGCTATATATATGAATTGTTAGCATCCAATAGATGCTATTAAATAGTAAAACTTTTAGTTACATGGGCAAACTTAGCGTTGCCTAAAATGCTACCGATCACTTTTGGTAGCATTTTTTGGATGCTATTATATATCCTTTTTGTTGTAGTGTTTTACCCAAAGTTTATACTATACATTAACAGAATATAAGATTAAACGATAAAACGATCTTATCAAAACTAGTTTTTAATGGACAGATTCATTGTTCAAACCTACATATTCAATGAAGGGTTGGATTTTGTTTTGGTCTTTGAAAATCGTTTTTTTTCTCATATATTTTCAACAATTTAATCATTTTACTTTTTATAAAATAATTGCATTAAAATAATGACATTAAACCACTTATGCCAAGTGGTATAATTTAAAACACTAGACTCGTTAATATTTGTATTAAAATTCAAAGTCTTCATCCTTAAATTTTTTTTTTTAAAAGACAAACATTTATTTCGATAATTATACAAGTTGTAATGAGAAATGTGAAAAGTCAAATAATTACAAGTACAAGAGAGCATGATAAGCATGAGAGAATGAGAGAACGAGAGAATGAGAGTACAAAAGCATGAGAACTTAGTAACAAGACGCGAAATAAATCAGATAAGCACAACAACATGAGAAATGTGAAAAGTCAAATAACTTCAAGTACAAGAGAGCATGATAAGCATGAGAGCATAAGAGAATAAGAGTATGAAAGCATGAGAACTCAACAGCAAGAAGCGTAATAAGTCAAATAAGCACAACTACATGAGAGTATGAGAGCTTGGTTACAGGAAGCTTATAAATCCAATAAGCACAACTGCATGAATGTATGAAAGCATTATACCTCAGTAGTAGGAAGCTTAATAAGTCAAATAAGTGCAAATGCATAAGATCATGAAAACATAGGAGCATGAAAGCTCAATAATTAGAAACTTAATAAGTCAAATAAGCACAGCAACATGAGAGCATGACAACATGACAGCATGAGAGCTCAGTAATAAGAAACTTAACAAGTCAAATAAGCACCACTATATGAGAGTGTGAGAGCATGAGAGCATGAAAACACAATAGCTTAGTATGTAGTAGGAAGCTTAATAAGTCAAATAAGCACAACTACGTAAGAGCACAAGAACATAGAAGCATGAAAACATAGGATAGCAAGAACTCAATTGCAGGAAGCTTAATAAGTCAAATAAGTCTAGCTACATGAGAGTATGAGATCATCAAATCCCAATAGTAGGAAACTTGGTAAGTCAAATAAATATGACGCCAGGAGAGCACAACCACAATAAGATAGCAAGCTTAATAAGTCAAATAATCATGACTGCGGGAGAGCGGAAGAGCATGATAGCATGAGAGCATAACCTTGGAGATAAATTGGGTGTGAGGAAAAATACTAGAGTGATTGTAATAATTTTTTACATAGTGAGATTTTCTCTTATTGTCCTTGGCGGCCGTGATTTTTCTCCTGTATAGGAGTTTTCCACGTAAATTTTTGTGTTGTGATTTGTTTTATTCTCTATCTATTTCTGTTTATTATTTGTTTGATATTTTTGCTTGCAAGATCTTGGGTGGGATTAAAATTCCCCAACAAATTGTTCATTAATGGTAACAATAATATCATTAGTTGTAACAACATTTCGTAACATATATATAATCCATGAAAACATAAGTTGAATATATTATTAAAAAAAAATTATTGTCAATAAGAAAAGTTTTTTACCGACAATAAAAACAAAAAACCACTACAATAGAGTTGTCTCACCTTAATCATACTAAAATTTTGCACAGATATTTAAAAACCATTAAAATACCATCAAGATAAAAGTACAATGTGCATTAGTAATCCTTACATTAGAAGCTCAGCCCACAAACCCACAACTAAGTAATTATAAATTGTGTTTAAAACTATATCTCACATTGGTTAAAGATAAATTTTAGGTCAAGTGTATAAAATTTTGGCAACATTTTATTATTGAGTTAATTTTTAAGTATGAATTATGTTCGTAGGCTTCTAGAAATCGATTTTAATAAGGAAAAGAAAAGTAGATAGAATTGGCAAAGTCAAAATTGATTTTTTTTTCTCCCTATCTTCCCGGAATTTATACCCGAGTCTAGCCAAATAAATTATGCAGCTCGAAAAGTTATTGGCCAAACTCACGCGGGTTGTGCAAAATGCTGTTGAATGTTCGCATTTTATTCGTTGAGAACCCTCCTTCGGTCAATATTATTGAATATTTTCATTTTATTCATTGAGAACGCTCCTTCAATCAATATTATTGACTAAATTAAATATTTGAAGGCGGTACTATTGATATTATAAACACGCACCAAACATATTAATAAAAACGAATTAGATATCAGAGGCACAATTAATTGAAAGGAGATCAGATGAACACACAAATGTAGAACAGCGTAGAAAATATCATGGAATATAACTGATAGATAGAAAAGAAATTAATTAATTCAAAATACAATTTATTCCGGGCACAGAGATCAACTATAACCCATTTACATTTTATCCCAAAAAGCAGGAGATGAAGAGTAACTCAATCCCTTGATACAAACACTATTTATGACTTTCCTAAACCTGTAATTCATAAAATTAACACTCCCAGAAATAATTCAATATTTAATCAACCTCCCAACCAACTTCCTCAATTACGTAACAAATATCCTCCAGACATATAATGTCAAAATTACAATATATTATATTTAATAAAAAATATGCAATAATTTATACAATCCAAAATATCCCAACAAACATCTGTGATTCCTACTACCATCACGTGACCATAATTTCCAATCTAACTATCGTTGCTGGATCGACTGATGTACCTACAAATCTCCTATGGAGGGGAGTGGGGAATATAATAAAAATGGAGTGAGTATAAAACTCAGTCAGCTCAGTGAATGGATAGTAGTTTTTGAAAAATAAATTTACTTCAAAATTATTATACCATTTCAATAAAACCTTTTAGCAAAATTTTCATAAGAACTTAAATAACTTATTTGAGTATAAAACATACAGTCATATAAACATAATATATAATACCGTATAAAATCAAAGAAGTCATGATACACTATAATCTCAACATTTGAATCATGAAAACTGTCACTAAACAATCAACCAGGAGAATAATCGCATCATATACAGATCTCGACGGACGGACAATTAGGGAACCATCATGCCCTTGAGCTACAACGGGTAGACAGGGAAATGCCATCTCATATCTCATATATCTCATCATATTTGTGCATGTATAAACTGGTCCCCAAATGACAAGGCGCCCAAGCACACGGCCAAAAACCTCTATGTGTACTCAGACGGGCCACAAAGGCTTATATTTCATATGTATCTCAATATATGTATCTATGTAATCATCATACCGCATATATATGCCCCCAAAAGGCAAAAGCGCCCAAACACATGGTCCAAAGCCTCTATGTGTCTTCAGACGGACCCCAAAGACCTCTCTTCTCATATGTATCATTGTATCTGGAGGGGAAGGATATTGTCTAATTATTTTTAAAACAATCATTAAACTCAATTCATATACTTTTTAATCATACTTTAAATCATATCACATTTGAATTAACTTTTTTTATCTTTAAAATACTATCATGCTTTATTCAAAATCGATACGGAAAATCATTAACCAAATATTTTAATAAAATATCAATGCGTGAATAAAATCCATTTTGAAAAAATATTAAATTAGAATATTTAATATGCTTATTTCACAAACATGCTTTATTATCATAATTAACTATGAAAATAGGTTTTGTATATTCCACTCATAGTAACGACGCTCAAACTCGGCTATCGTCCTCGTCTACTGCTTGATTCTCGTTCGTTGTTCCTCCTAAATCAAGTAAACGACATAATTAATATCTATAAATGCAAAGTACGACTAACAAGCTCAAAACGATATTTACCTACAACAAACTATTCTCTTATGTATAAGATTACCAAAATACCCCTACATTCGTAAATTATATCAAGAATTCATGATAGAATTTTAACTTGACTTTACTTTGCTGCTATTTTGACCATAATTTTGGGTATTTTTAGAAACAAAACATTAAATGAATTAAGAAACGTTGTCGTTTTGCATAAGTTGAAATGACAACGTTTTGCTTATAAACCTAAAATATTAAATTTTTAATTATAAAATAAATTTTAAAAATATGAAGCTAACCGTTTTGGTGCTTTGTAATCCTAATCTTTTTTTTCTTTTTTTTTTTTGCCTTAAGTGTTGAATCTCATCACTTAGCAGAAAGCATCACTCACGGCCTCACCCTCTCATCGTTAGAAACCGTAGACATTCATGTTCAAGCCGCCACTTTGCTGTCGTTTGAACCCTAACTCTCGATTCGTCATCGTTTCAACGTCTTATTGCCTCTCACTTCTTAACCGTGAAAACCCTAAATTTTGTGACCCTAACTTTTTAAACCCTCACTGTCATCGCGCCAAAGAAACACAAGCCAAGCAAACAAATTAAATTCAATTAGTTCTATTTGGAATCAATTACAGGACCGTTTATTAGATCTATCTATCTAATCTTTAGTTAATCAATCGTTAATTATTTTTAATTCTCTCTCTCTATGCCTGCGTGCACACACACACACACACACATATAATTTTGATTTTAATTTGTAGTCTAATATCCCCAATTTGCGTGGCATGATTTATAGCGGAGCGATGTCTGTGGTGTTTGGGAGTAGTATCTTAGATTGGAATGCTACATGGATAATGCCTTGAAGATGTCATAAACTGCCAATCAGCTATCGATTTTATTTTGAATAAGAGCAATTGTGCTAGTTATTGAAATGATCTATGAGTTCAAGATTGAATTTTGTCATCGCTGTACAAAATATACTATAGATTTTAGTTATATCTTTAGAATAAGTAACAACTATATTTATTATTAGAGGTTGTGGGGCTTGAGTCTTGATTGTAAAATGTTTTCTCGTAACTTTTAGACTTTTTCTGCTGTTGGGCTTCGTTTGTGCTTGTGCGTAGAAGATTGGGTTATTATCCATTATTTCTTTTTACTGATGTAGAGTGGTAGTGAATGTAATTTATTCCTTACGGGTTTTGTAAAGCGGCTCCAATGCTGAAAATTTATAAATGGATTTTTTTGATAAGGTTTTCAATAATATTTTTATAAATTTTAGTAACTGAAGTGAGTCAAAAAGAAATAGAGCAATATGAAGTAATGCCACTTGTGAGTAGCTTTTGATTTTGTTTTTGGAAATCATTCTTGTGATGTTTGTGTCAAATTTTGATGAAATTTATAAATTTATCCATATAATGATTCTGATGGAAAAGTATATAGAAAAAGATACATCATCATTACATGGCTCTTCATACTAGCTACCTAATTCCTTTGCCAACTCACTCTCCCAATATTTTCCATCAAAAACTTCCTCCACTTTGAAGCAATAGTAACAAAATTTTCAAGGTATTAATCTTCACTTGTTTAATTTTGCACCTTATATTAAATTTAGATCAAAATAAAATGTCTGAGAATTGCATATTGATTTGTTATAGATAATGGTTCAAAAGTGTGAAAAATGAAAATTGTTAAAGAAATTTTCATTTCAACTGTAAAAATCATTGTAGTCATTGTTTTGATAAAGGAAAATAGCAAAGTGAACAATTATTTTTAAAATTGTGGAAAATTTTTAACTTTAAAAATAATTTTTATAAAACTTATGTTGTGATATTGACTTGTGTTTTCAACTGGAAAGCAAACTTTAAACTGTTCAAAGCTATTGTTGTCGCTGAAATTTCTTTCTATGTTTTTGGTATCTTTTTCTTTCTATGAACGATGTTAGCCTAAAATTTCCAATTGCAGGGTCTAAATAATTTGCTGATTTGTGGGGCTGCCTAAGTTAATGGTGAATAAGTGTATTCTTACTAATTTTTAGAATTCTTCCAAGCAGTTGATACAAATTTTTATACATAAACTCTTTTTGGGTAATGTTTAGAAATGCAATTCTTTTTGCCTTTTGTCGTATCATTAAGGACTGAGCTTGCTGGGTTATGTCTGTTTTAATGAAAAATGAGAAAATTAGAAAGAAGTAATTTTTATTGTGTTAAAGATGTTGATCTTTGTGTTCTTCACAATATTTTCTAAGGTTTTTGCTCATCCAGAATTTCCAAATGTCATTTTAAGAGTTAAATATTTATTGTGTGTCTAATTTTCCAAGCATTTCAATGTTATTTTGTGTATAATTTTCCAAGCCACTTGAATGTCTAGTGAAATATCAGTTACATAAATATATTTTTAAGTGTGACTACTGCCTGCAATCATTGTAAATTATTATAAAGTGCCCAACTGAATTGGTATATGATATCTGAGAATATTCATTATGTAGTAGTCTATTCATTCTTCTTGTAGTGTGTTAGTAAATGAGAGGAAAAATTTGAATTCTTTAAAATAATTAGCGCCAATACTCTGGCAACTCCCATCATATGAAAAGGTTAAGTTTTATCTATACTATTACATTTGACTCTTATCCTTTATTCATGATATTAATTCAAGTGTGGACTTGCATTAGAGATGATTATTCTTCCTGTTTTGTTTCAGTTCGGGTATATTATCAATGGCAATGACTATTTTGTTTTGTGATTTTTTCTACATATTCTCTACTACTAGATGGAGCTTAGTTAACTATGTGATTGCTACAAAATGAATTGTAACAAATAAATTAACAGGATTTGTTTTCAATTATGTAACTAATCAAGTGTAATTTGGAAAATTTGCAACTCACTCAAGTTTGGTGACCATCAGGCAATCAAAGAATCAATTAATGGGCATTGGTTGATTGTTTTGAGAAGGAATGATTGGGGACAAGTAATTGGAATTAGATGTTGGGGATGATTCTTATTGTGCAAATTTTATTGAACTCTCAAGTGCACGAATCTATTATAGAATAGATTAACTGTGACGAGTGTCGATCTCACGAGCAGGTGGATTTTAATTATGTGTAGAATTAATTTTCTATGGTGGTTGATTGGATTTGTGGTAAAAATTATTTGGAATATCCTAAAATTTAAATTGAAATGGCAGAATTAAATTAAAGTGGAAATTATTATAATTGAAGAATTTGGGTATCAGGATTTGCATCAACATGCACCATGGGCTAAATATTCTTTATTAATGTCAATTAAATTATGAGGGGGGTTTCCACTCCTCATGAACCATACTCTAATAAATATGGTGCTAAGGGCTTATCGTGCCAAATAATAATAAACTTGTACTAGGGAGCCGGTGAAATCAGGACGGTATCTAGACAAGATTATTATTATTTTCCGACAAAACGTCAAAACATCCACAATAATTAGAAGAGAAGAGAAAGTAAATTTACCAAATAAAACCCATGGCACATGTTGAGACTTTACCTTCAACCCAAGTTTGAAAGAAAATTAGTTACTCATAATTGAACTAGAGGCAAAATGGAAATTTATTAAACTACGTAGAAAATACCAGATGGAGAAGGAATTACAGAAAATTGAACTCAAAAATGAATTCAGGGATATCCAATTAGGGGGGGAGAGCCCCTTTTTTTATACATACACTGAGTAAATTATGGCCATCGGATTAAAAACATTTTGGACGCTCAGAATTGCGCCACGTCATCAGTCAACAGTACACACTTTGAATAGTGACATAGTTTAACCACGCGGTTTGAAAAGTCAGACGGCTTGAATAGTGACGCGGTTTAGTTGTAAATAATCTCATGTTTATGCATGTACCGTACATAGGATTTTTAGTCTACTAACATGCTACCACGTCACCGATCAACAGTACATAAGAATTTTAATCTAATAGAATCGTGACACCTCATTAGTCAATACCACATCATCGTTCAATGTCACGTCATCGGCCGTATATGTGAATAGTGTCGTGAACAGTAACGTGGACAGTACCGTACATGTGAAGAGTACCGTACATGTGAACAGTGTCATTTTCCTTTTATGCTCCTCCTAAAGTTTTAGATTGTCCTCGGTTCAAAAGTGATGTCTGTTTTGTTGTCTGATCTCTCACTTATTTTGAAATGACCATGATGCCCCTAAAATACATAAAATACTTAATTAAAATAAAACACACATAATTAAATTACAAGAGACTAAAATACATAAAAGTAAGAGTGTTAGTAAAAATTGAAATGTAAAATGACGATTTTCTCCTTTATAAATATACGCTTTCTAACACTCAACAATTCTCATGTGCAAAACTTTTATCAAGAATTTTAGATTTAGGGTGGATGTTAGAGTTTGCATGGTTAAATGAATATTAAAGTTTGAATATATACTAAATTGCATTTTTTTATATTTACTGGATTTTTTAAATTACTAATATCATATTTTACATTGCAAATTTGCATAGCTCGGGAATAATAATAATAATAATAATAATAATAATAAATAATAATAATAATAAATGCAAATTATAATAAATATAAAAATAATGATAATAACAATAACAATAAAATTCAAATAATAAAAATAAAACATTAACAATAATAAATATTTTAAAATAATATTGATTGAAACAATACCATTTTCCAACCAAAAAAATTCAAAAACAAATGCAAAAAAATTCAAATAATTTTGAGTTTCCCTCTCAAATATGAAGTGAGATGCATGTGACTACTAAAAACTATAATAAAAATATGACGGAAAAAATTATGTCATAAATTAATGACAATGACATAGATGACGGATAGATTGTATGTCATGCGCCCTATTTTATGATAGTTATTTTCAGTTATCTATTAGCAGTTTTCTTATAGTGTTGGGTGTGAGGAAAAATACTAGAGTGATAATAATAATAATTTTTCACATAGTGGATTTTTTTCCCATTGTCCTTGGCAGCTGTGGTTTTTCTCCAGTATAGGAGTTTTCCACGTAAAATCTTGTACTCTGATTAGTTTTATTCTCCATCTATTTTCTATTTATTATTCGTTTGATATTTTTGCTTGCAAGATCTTGGACGGGATTAAAATTCCCCAACAAATTGTTCGTTAATGGTAATAATAATATTGTCACTTGTAACAACATTTCGTAACATATTTATAATCCATGAAAACATAAGTTGAATATATTATTAAAAAAACTATTGTCAATAACAAAATTGTTTTACCAATAATTAAAAAAACCACTATAATAGAGTTGTTTCACCTTAATCGTACTCTAATTTTGCATAGATATTTTAAAAACCAAAAAAGTACCATCAAGATAAAAATATAATGTGCATTAGTGATCCTTACATAATGTAAGTTACATTAGAAGTTCAGCCCAGAAACCCACAATTAAGTAATAATAAATTGTGTTTAGGATTATATCTCACATTGGCTAAAGATAAATTTTAAGTCAAAGTGTATAAGATTTGGATAACCCTTTACTATTGAGTTAATTTTTAAGTATGAATTATGTTCATAGGCTTCTACAAATCGATTTTAATATGGAAAAAAAAAGTAGATAGAATTGGCAAAGTCAAAATTGATCTTTTTTTGTTTTTGGCTCCCTATCTTCCCGGGATTTATACCCAAGTCTAGCCAAATAAATTATGCTGCTCGAAAAGTTATTGGCCAATCTCCCGCGGGTTGCGCAAAACGCTGTTGAATGTTCACTTTTTATTCGTTGAGAACCCTACTTCAGTCAATATTATTGAATATTCACATTTTATTCATTGCGAGCGCTCCTTCAATCAATCTTATTGACTAAATTAAATATCTGAAGGTGGTACTATTGAAATTATAAACACGCACCAAACATATTAATAAAAATGAATTAGATATCAGAGGCACAATTAATTGAAAGGAGATCAGATGAATATACAAATGTAGAAAATATCATGGAATATAACTGATAGATAGAAAAGAAATTAGTTAATTCACGCTACTACAAAATTGGCATTTATTGACGGTTTTAAAAGACATAAGATGACGGTTCTAAAATTATCATCTTAAGCAGCAACATTAAAAGGGGTACATTTTTTATGATGGTTTAAAAACCATCATTAAATGTATACTTATTATGACAGTTATTCTAATAAACCGTCATTATATGTTATAGGTACATAAGTTTTAATAACGGTTTTTGCCAACAACCGTCATTAAATATATATTTTTAATGACGATTTTTTAATAACCGTTATTAAATATCAATTTTTAATGACGATTTTGTATCATAAACCTTATATTGCTCTTTGATGACTGTTCTTATATAAGAACCGTCATCTTTTGCACAGTAAAAAAAAAGGCAATTTAAAATTACTATACTTCAATTGTTTTTTAATTTAAATCTAGATAGTTGTTTTCATGTTCTAAATTGTACAAATGAAGCCACATTGGCAAATTTCAATTTACATTATACATTGATATAATTGTCATTTACATATAAAGAACTTAAATGCATACAAGCTCAATTATAACAGTTTAGTACTCAAATAACCTTGATCAAACTAACTCCTAACAGTCAAAAAATGTACTACACAAATTCTTAAATTAAAATCCAGTATCATATAACTATACAAACAAATATAATCCAAAAAGGAAATGGAGACTATATTTTGTGCTTACATAACGTGGGATTGGCACTTGGAACATTTATACCTACCCAGCAAGCTCGCCCTTTAGAAACGGAATCCATCTTGCAGCTAGGCTTACCAATGCGGTTCCTATTAAATCAATACTTATTGGAGCCCGAGTATCACCATTTTCATTGGTTGGCTTCAAAGAACAGAAACAAAAAATTCAAATCAAAGGTAAAGCTAAACAAATTAGCTTTTAAAGTAAAGAAATAAAGTAGAGCCTCAAAAAATCCCAAGTATCACCATTTTCACTCATTTGCTCAATCTCGATTTTATGTTTACAGGCACTCTATTTAAGACAAAACCAGAAAACTTCTTCATTTGTTTGGGGTTTGACCACACTCACAAGGGTAGTGAGAAAATTGGGTTGCCATTAAGCTAAATAATAATGATAATAAAATCAAAAAAGAAGTGTAGCACTACATACTTCTTTTCCCGTCAAAATACAGCCATTGGAATACAACCCAATTTAGCATTTTGAATAAAACGATACAAGTCCTAGGATCAATAGCCTGAAGAACAAAACAATGGATTAAATAAAAAAATACCATTAGCACCATAAATTATAATCTGCCGCAAGATTTACATTATAATCTATTAAATTAAAGTATTAATCAGAACTCAAACAAAATTATTTAAGGAAAAAAAATTAGAGTTGTTCATACGGCAGCCAGGAAAATTTAGAGAATTTAATTGAAAAAGACATTAATGCTTTATAAGTAAGAAGATTTTGAAATTAATTAAGCCACGCATGAACAAAAATCTAATCAAATAGTCAAAGAAGCGATTATGTGAAAATTGGCCAAACCCATGTAACTTTGAAGTTGATTATATAGTATAAAAATTCACTCAAAATGAATTTAACACATATATGATAATTAGGCAAATGTCTTATGCATGTAAATTTATACATGAATTTGAACAGATTAAACAAAAATAAGAGAAGAAATCAGCCATTACAGTTTAGAATTTGCTAGGTAGTATCAATTTTAATACCCAAAACAGAATATGGAACAAACAGAGAATTTTATTTTTTTTTCAAATAAGAATCTGAACTTGAAACAAGCATGGCAAAAGAGACTAATTTCAATGACATAATACCTAATAAACATAATTTTAATCATGCATGCAAGCTAATTTAGAAATGACTTAACAACATCAACATGCATGCCAATTTAAACAAGAATTTTGAAGAAAAATAAAAGAATAAAGTGAACTGAGAAAGAAGGCTTACAAATTCAAAAAGCCGGATATTTAATATTTTGCTCTGAAATTGAATTCTGTCTCTTTAAATCCAAATCCTTCACCTAGCCTCTCTTGTGTTTCTCTTCTTTCTCCCTCTTCTCCTCTCTCACGTCCTGTTATCCTCTTGTTTCCTTTCTTCCTTTTTCTGTTTTGTTCTTTTTGAATCCGAACGCTGGTTTTCGTTTCATAAATAAATAAAGAAATGCTAAAATATAAAGAGGTTCATGGGCTGGACTTGTAACAAAAATTTTATGAACGATATAATAAGTGTAAGACAATTAAATCATTAATAATTTAAAATTCATTTTTTTAACAAATAAGTAAACTCCACTTAGTAAAAATCAGGGCGTTTCAATCCTCTTTTTCTGTCAATGTGATTTTCTACCCCCTTACCCATAATTCACTCTTTCTCCAAATTCATTAGCCAAGAAAATCAAGAAACGAAAGGCCAAAGTGCACGACATATTTTATAATATTATGAAAGGAAAAGGAGAGACTAAGGTACAAGCTACACAACACAAAATCACCAAATAGATTATAAATGAAGAGGAAATAAATCCAACGAGCAAATATTTCAAAGCAAATTAAGAGGAAAGAATTGCAAAAATGGAGAAAGCAACTCACAGTGGTGAAACAATAACCCTGAATTCAAAATTTTAGAATATCATTAGCAACAATCTCACCAACATTTTCAAGATAGCACCCAGAAAATTTAAACTGACTTGACAGCGGAGGCAGTGTCACCACAATAACCCTGCATCTAACGATTTTTTTTATAAACCGTCATTAAAAATAATAACTTGATATTTAATGATGGTTATATAGTAGAACTATCATAAAAAGTAATATCTTAATATGTAATGATTTTTAATGATTTTTTTTATAAACCGTCATTAAAAATAATAACTTGATATTTAATGACGGTTATATAGTAGAACCGTCATGAAAAGTAATAGTTTAATATGTAATGACGGTTTTTTTTTAATAAACTGCCGTTAAAAATAATAACTTGATATTTAATGACGGTTATATAATAGATTTGAAATTTATAATGACCATTTTTACAAATAACCGTCATTAAAAGTAAAATTATATTTTAGCATGACATTTAATGACGGTTTTATAATAGAACCGTCATTATAAATATTATATATTATGACCATTCATATAATAACCGTCATTAAATATTTTTAATGACGGTTTTTAAAAAAAACTGTCATAATGTATGGGTCATTGTCTTACATTTTTGTAGTAGTGGATCAAAATACAATTTATTCCGCACATTAGAGATCAACGATAACCCAATCCCTTTTACATTTTATCCCAAACAGCAGGAGATGAAGAGTAACTCAATCCCTTGATACAAACACCATTTATTCTGAAAACACCATGAAATGTAACTGACAGAAATACTTATAACTCTTCAGATGGTAACAGGGTCTCTGAGCACTGCGGCAATCTGGCCTTTAATCGCATGAGAATGAGTGTACCAATCACCCTTCTTGTTTAGAAATTCAATCACACGTGCGATATTGAAGGGTCTCTCAATCAAAGCCACAGGAAAAGCAGTTGGTTTCAGGAATTCCTCATTCATATCTTTCCATGCATTCTCAACTTCTTCAGTAAAAACTGTAACTACCTCTTCTGCTGAAACACCATACTGCTTAATGTAGCATTCAACTCCTGAGGCAATATGTCCTCTCTTCTGTTCAAACTACACACATAGATAATAGAGAAATTTTATTAGATAACTATATTATTATTAAAAGTCCATGACATCAGTCTCATCTAATATTGACAATACATAAAACCACATTGTAATGTGTAAATACGCGCATGACAGAAAATCATAAAAAGCTCAGCACAGCTCAATTCAACTTTAGATTGAAATCCAAATATAATAGTCATGATCTAAGGGAGAATTGATAATTTAACTAATTTATAGTGTGCTACCTGGTGGGAAACAATGTCATTCCTAAGTCTGCAGATAACTGATGACGCTGTTGAAATCTTAGGGTCCTTGGATATCCATTCAAAAGCTTCCTTGTTTGCAACATCACACATGCCAAGGAAGGAATTTGTCGCAAGCATGAAGTAGCCGCAACTTACAAGTCCAACCGGATAATATTCGTCCCATGTCGGAACATAACCTTCACTGAACCACTTGGCTTGAACAAAGTACATTTGAACAAGCTCTTGCATCTGAGCACCACAAACCAATTCAATGAAATATTCAACACTATCGGTCTAATAATTTTTATAAAAGGCAAGAATAATTATTGGTTAATTTGCTGATAAACAATAATGGATTAATGTTTTAATCAATCTCCAAAATGGTAGTACGGGTATTATCATTAAAGACAACAAAAAATGAGGGTATATAAGAGTAATTCGGCACTCTCATTCCTTAAGAGAGGTCAGGGGTTCAAACCCCGCTCTCGTATGGAGTCACTACTTTGACCAGTATTTTACCCCTTACGGACCTACCCGGTGTGAGCGACGATTAGTTTGGGTTGTGGTACAGACTTAAAGGTGCCTCTCACAGTTGGGACCCACTCAGGACCACCTCGTGGTTCAGACAAAAAAAAAAAGACAACAAAAAATGAGAGTATATAAGAGTGTCACATATCCAATAATAAGGGTATCTTGAGAATTTTTCAAAATATGAGGGCTAAATGGGTATTTAACCGGATATATATATGGGGACTATTTGAGCATTTACTCTTTTTAAACTACATAGACTAATTGAGGATTTACCCCTTAATTGTCTACCTTTTCTTTGCCATAAGGTAAGTAGGACGATCTTCCTTCCTTGGCCAAGTCTTGCTCAATTTCATTGAAAGTATCTAAAAGGGCCTTATAAAGCACTTTCATGTATTCTGGAAGTATATCCATGGCTCCAATGTCCCACCTGAATACGAAGCAATATATAGTGTGAATGAAAATTTAAAACAATAATAATAATCATTTATTATATTTATATAGATCACAAAATATTTTAAACCTTTGGACTGCTTCTGCAAAGAGTTTGAGCTCTTCAAAGAAACCATAAGCGTCGAAAGTGTCATCTATGATAGATGCCGTGTAAATTGTTTTGGTCATTATTTTTCTTGCTAAAGTATACTTTGGTTCAAAATACGTCCCTACAATCCAAAAATACAACTCTACGATTCTGTCTCTTGCATAAGGCAGCTTTGTAGTGAAGTCTAAATCTTTCCACCACCTGAAATTCAAATATTTCATAATAAAATTATCTAATTGGTAGCTAAAACTAATTAATCAATTCGCTTGCATTGAGCAATTTAAAAGATAAAAAAGGAAAGACAAAAACTAGGTTATTGCTCACTAGAATTATACACGTATGATCCATATCATAAATAAGAGAAGAGAATTTGTTGGCCATTGTGTGAAATTTTGTAAGATTGTTAAAATTAGATAGTAAAAAATAAATGAGAAATTAAATTGCCTACTTTTATTAGGATCCGCTGCTAGTTTTTTCTTTTCTCCCCTTCCTAGCTACTCTTAGTTTTCCAAATTTAGTGACAAAAGTTGGCTTAATTATAAATAAAGTGAAAAAAGCTGGTTGATGATCAATATAAAAATTCAAAACTCAATCTTGATCACTCATTAAACTAGCAAAGGCTAGGAGAGAATCGATCCTTATTCCCTTTGTCAAACGTTTAGAAAACCATTTGGCTAAATGTTCTTACAGTCCTTGGGTTCGGCTAAACGTCTGGTTTGTCCTCATAATTTTAAAATTTACTCAAAATGTTCTTGCTGTTGCATTTATCTCTTTAATATCGATTTTTTTTCTTTGTTTTTTTATATTTTATTTCTAAAAGAAAAGGGGAGGGCAAAGCCCCAAAAGAGTAGTTTACGTTAAACAGGTAATGGGCTGTTACATATGAAAACCGTAAAGATGTAAGTAGTAAAAACTAAGAATTATAGAATGAAAGTGACAATTTCCCACAATAATTGAACAAGAACGAAGACAATGAAAATATCTTTTCCTCGAATTTTAAATGAACAGAAAAGAGATTTGTATGTTTTCAAAATCTTTTCCTTAATTAAAAGAGCAAATCAATGTATCTGTTAAATTTAAAGTAAAAAATAACGCCGGCACGGATTAAGAGCTTACCGTGTGATGGCACTTAATTCCTTCTGATGTATTCTTTGCACAAGGTTAAAGTCTAACTTTGAAAACTTTAACAAAGTTTTATCATGTTTATCATCTCTTGGATAGACAGACAAGAAAAATCTTGTCTCCACTCTTGGAAGGGCTCTGCGGAGAGGACAGTCGAGAGCATGATTAATTTGTTCAGCAAGATTATTAGGGCATACATCCTGAGATACCATTGACTGAAGGTGAGTTCTAGTGAAAGCAATGGCTTCATCTAATATCCCTTCTCCGCGAATGGCCAAGTGTCCTGCCTCATACAAACTTAGAATGCCATGAACATCCTGCACCAATGATGCCTTGAATTTACCTTCATCATCTTTGAACTTCTCGACCACATCTGATATTTTTAGTAAAAGATTTATTGTGCTCAGTTACATTGACATCAGCATGTATAAACACATATATAAATGGCTAGGGATAGTTTCAGCCAATTACTCAATTATATAGTTACTTTATTTTCAAATATGTCCAAAATGTATCTATTGTACAAATTTGTGTTAAAATCTACTCAATATATGACCATTTTCTTTTTATCTACACATATCCAACACCTACAAATGTAACAACAGGTCTTTTGAGTATTTATTAAAAATTACAACAACTAAGTATGTAATTGGCAGAAACTGTAGAGACCCTAATTAGCTTTAAGCAAAAATCTTACTTACCACACGGAACCTTAAATCCTTGCTGCCTAAGCAGTCGAAAACGAAGAGAAACAGTGTAGAGATCGACATCATCGTTGTTATCAAAGTCATCGTGATAAATCTTTTCCAATGCATCTTCTATCTCCTGTTCGAAGTGATAGGCCACACCCAATCGTTGGACTGCATCAACCAATTGCAACTTCTGGGAAGGTGTATCTGCCGTAGCCGTTATCATGCTCCTGACTTCTTGCTTCAGCGCTTCGTATTCCTCTTGGTGCGTAGTATCATTTGTCTGCAATGCATGCATGTACAATACAATTAATTAATACTTATTAGTCTCTATGCGAATTAATCACACACATGGCTAGCTAGCTAGGTGGTAGTTAATGAGTTATTTAGATCCGTCTTTAATTACCTTGCAATCAGAAGCGAGGGTCAGGAAATAGTCTCCCCATAAGTTAGGATGGAAACCAGCAATGGGACGAACAGTTTTTTCTGTTGAACGGGAAACCGTTGCTAGAACTTGAGCGGACATTTTTTTTTTCCTTTTTCACACTCAAACCAAAGGAACTAATTACTTAGTTTGAACTCGGTAGGACTTCTGCTCTTTATATAGAGTTTCCCAATCCATAGATAGAGAAATTCTATAATAACTCTAAGGTATTATATCATCATACAATAAAATATAAAATTAAAATAAATATAAATTTTTTGTTATTATTTTATAAATTATTATTAGCAAGATTAGTTATTGCAAAGATATTAAATATTATTTTAAAATCGTAGTAAGAGTTATATTAAAAAGAAAAAAGAAAAAAATAAGGATATGAATGCTTCATAATAAACAAAATGGATGAGGTATTTTTCAAAATATATATACTAAGCAAGTATTAACACAAAATATAAGGGCAAAACGAGCATCTACCCTCATCTTCAATATATTTCACTTTATCTTTTAAGAAGACCCAAGAAGCGTGAAAAATGTGGGTAACACTAAGCGGTTTTGTTGAAAGTAGCCATATATATAGCTTTTGGATTATTAGCTGTAAGTTAATTGTGCAGTAATGCTGACATATATAATAGACAAATTATTTAAATATTACCTAAAATTGCAGGGCAATTCCTACTGAATTGGCTTTTCGTGCAAATAGAAAGTTCAATTTATGTTAGTTATAGTAATTAAGTGCTATATTGTTACAGGTTCGATGTTAAGAAATATGTTTATTTCATTCTCCAACCTTACGTCTGATCTAGGCTAAGCATTAATTTCATTGGTCCTTGCAATCTAGTGGAATGATGCAATGGCATTTGTACATTTATTTTAAAGAAATAGCATGTAATTAGTGATTATTTAAAATGTAAAAGAGATTATAATATTTATTATTATACATACGGGAGAACATTGGTGCTGCAGCACCAAGAGAGACACACTGTGGCACTAAAATGAGAAAGCTTTGAGATTGAAATATAATTCCTTCGTAATTAATTAATTAGTTTATTTTAAATAAATTAATCAAATTAAATGATGGAAAGGTGCAATGTTTCTCACTAAAGTGTCTATTTAAAGAGGTGTATATTTTCTAAAAAGGAGCCTTAATTTGTTTGGAGGGTTGCATTGTTTTGTGAATAAACGCAATACTTCATGAATATCCCAGATTATATTACAGATTCATAACCCGTTATCGAATATAGTTTCATTGCTAGAGATAGTGTTCAGAGTTTGTTGTATCTTGAGGGTAATTTGTCATTCAACTTCATTGCAAATCAAGTGTAGTGAGGATAAATAAAACCTAAGTGTCCAAAAATGGCTCAAAACCCTTTTAAAATTTTTCTGTTCGTCCCTGCCTCTATATTCTCAGTTACACAATATATATATATATATATATATATGAAATGTATTATAAAATTTCTCTCATAGATAACCTTTGGCTGGACAAAATTTCATGCGATACATTAACAGAATGTAAAATTACAAAATAAAACGATTGTCTGTATCTTATCGAGTTGAGCTTTTAAAGCATAGATCCATTACTAAAACCGTTTTCCTCATATTTTCAACAATTTAATCATTTTACTTTACATAAAAAACATGACATTCAATTTGGGACAAACAGGTTTTTCTATTGAACTGGAAACCGTTGCTGGAACTTGAGTGGGCACTTTTTTCTTTCTTTTTATTTTTTATTTTTTCCTAATCAAAGCAAACCAAAGGAACTAATTACTTAGTTTGAACTCGGCAGGACTTCCGCTCTTCATATACCGTTTCGCAATCCATATATGATCATTGGCTTGACAAAACTATATACGATACATTAACAAAATGTAAGATTAAATGATAAAACGATCTTATCAAATCGAGTTTTTAATGAATAGATCCATTGTTCAAACCTACATATTTAATGAAGGGTTGGATTTTGTTTTGATCTTTAAAAATCATTTTTTTCTCATATATTTTCAACAACTTAGTCATTTTACTTTTTATAAAATAATGGCATTAAATTTGTATGTCAAGTATCTATTTATCTATATCTATATCTATATATATATATAAAGCTGGGACTTGAGGAGGTGATGTGGCATTACTATTTCTCATCTTTATATATTTTCTATTATCTAATAAATAGAGAAATTTTCTTTTACATTTGTTTTTTCATCTTCTCATAATTAATTTGATTGTTATTACACAATAACAATTATGTAAAATTTTTAATGAGACATATTCTTTGTAATAAACATCCAAGGGGGAGTGTTATAAATGTATTAAAATAAATATAGATGTTCATAACATATATCTCTTAGTCTCCCCACTATCTCCCATTAGCAACTTTTAGCTTCCCTATAACTCTCACTATCTCACAAGAAATTATGATCCATAATTTTTCATTAATTTTAGGGAGTGATTATGTAACTATAAAATGAGAGCTCATTTTTTTGTTTTGTACACACACAATTGGAATGAATAAAATCACTCTATAATATATTCTCTCATTTTATTATTTATCTTGCGTTACTTCTTTATTGGTATTGCTGGCTAATAACTTTTTTTATTTTTTATAAGGCTGCCTCATCTTTAAAAAAAATCAATTCATATTTTTTATCAGTTTCATCAAGTGTAAAGTAAAAAAAAAAGATAATACTAAATTTTTTTTTAAAGCCGCGTGAAGCGCGGTTCTATTTTCTAGTATATATATAAAGCGGGGACTATAAGAGGTAATGTGGTATCACCATTCCTCATTTTTTTATATTCTCTATTATCTAAAATATTAATAGATATTCTTTGTATATGTCTCTTCCTCTTTTTATTTAAATCCAACAATATGTAACCATTAATAATAATTAATTATAAGCCTTTTGAAACATTCATTTATTTTATTATGCTATAGTAATTAAACTTTAGTGGATTAAAATACATCAATTAATTAACATAGGAAGAGAGGCTCTTTCATCTTCCTTCAATAATGCCACTAGGGCCTAATTTTAATGTTATAATCTCATATTTAATTATTCAACATTTTGTTTGGTGTCTTTTGGATTTTTCAAATTTTATTATGCTAGCAATTAAACTTTAGTGGCTTAAAATACATCAATTAATTAACATAGGAAGAGATATTCTTTCATCTTCCCTCAATAATGCCACTAGGGCCTAATTCTTTGTACATGTCTCTTTATCTTTCTATTTAAATCCAACAATATGTAACCATTAATAATAATTAATTATAAGTCTTTTGAAACATTCATTTATTTTTTTATGCTAGCAATTAAACTCTAAATGGCTTAAAATACACCAATTAATTAACATAAGAAGAAAGGTTCTTTCATCTTCCTTCAACAATGCCACTAGGGACTAATTTTAATGTCATAATATCATATTTAATTATGCAACCTTTTGTTTAGTGCCTTTTGACTTCTTCAAATTTTATTATGCTCGTAATTAAATTTTAGTGACTTAAAATATATCAATTAATTAACATACGAAGAGAGATTTTTCATCTTCCCTCAACAATGCTACTAGAACCTAATTCTTCTTATTCTAATTTTGGGTCATTCTATAATGTCGTAATTAAATTTACGACATTGATGGCGTATTTGACATGGACCGTTAGATTTAAATAAAAAATCTCTACCATTAATTTTAAATAAATAGCTAACCTGTTACCTAAGTAGCAGGTAATTTACCTAAGTTTCAAGTTACATTTACTAATCTTATGTGTGATTTACAAGTTTTATTCAACATTTACAAGTTAATATTGATTTACAAGTTTTATGCAACATTTACAAGTTTTTGTTTACTTTACAAGTTTTTCATGTAATTTACAACTCCATTATTAATTTACTCATTTTTCCATCAATTTACTAGTTTTATGTGTGATTTACATATTTTTTGTTTCATTTCACACTTAATGTCAATTTACAAGTTTTATGTTATTTTTCTAAGCTTTTGTTCTGTTTACAAGTTTTTCTTGCAATTTACAACTTCAACATTAATTTACTATTTTTTCCATCAATTTACTGTTTTATGTGCGGTTTAGTAATTTTTTGTTCCATTTCATACTTAATGTCAATTTACAAGTTCTATGTCATTTTTCTAAGTTTTTGTTTAGTTTACAAGTTTTTCATGTAATTTACAACTCTATCATTAATTTACCCATTTTTCCATCAATTTACTAATTTTATGTGTGATTTATATATTTTTTGTTTCATTTCACACTTAATGTCAATTTACAAGTTCTATGTTATTTTTCTAAGTTTTTGTTCTGTTTACAAGTTTTTCTTTTAATTTACAACTTCAACATTAATTTACTATTTTTTCCATCAATTTACTGTTTTATGTGCGGTGTACAAATTTTTTGTTTCATTTCATACTTAATGTCAATTTATAAGTTCTATGTCATTTTTCTAAGTTTTTGTTTAGTTTACAAGTTTTTCATGTAATTTACAACTCCATTATTAATTTACCCATTTTTTCCATCAATTTACTAGTTTTATGTGTGATTTACATATTTTTTGTTTCATTTCACACTTAATGTCAATTTACAAGTTCTATGTTATTTTTCTAAGTTTTTGTTCTGTTTATAAGTTTTTCTTTCAATTTACAACTTCAACATTAATTTACTATTTTTTCCATCAATTTACTGTTTTATGTGCGGTTTACAAATTTTTTGTTCCATTTCATACTTAATGTCAATTTAGAAGTTCTATGTCATTTTTCTAAGTTTTTGTTTTGTTTACAAGTTCTCCTTACAATTTAAAACTCTCACATTAATTTACTTATTTTTCCATCAAATTACTCATTTTATGTGTTGTTTACAAATTTTTTATTTCATTTCACACTTAATGTCAATTTACAAGTTTCATGTCATTTTTCTCATTTTTTATTTTGTTTACAAGTTCTCCTTGCAATTTACAATTCCAACATTAATTTACCCATTTTTCCATCAATTTACTAGTTTTATGTGTGGTTTACACGTTTTTTGTTTCATTCCACACTTAATGTCAATTTATAAGTTCTATGTCATTTTTCTAAGTTTTTTTTTTTGTTCAAAAGTTCTTCTTACAATTTACAGTTCCAACATTAATTTACGCATTTTTCCATCAATTTACTTGTTTTATGTGTGGTTTACAAATTTTTTTTTATTTAACACTTATTGTCAATTTACGAGTTTTATTTCATGCTTCTAGTCGTATGTATGATTTATAATTTTTTAGTTTCTTTTAATACTTTATGTTGTTTTGTTTAAGTTTTTTTTTTATTTCTTCTAATTATAAGACCAATTATCAAATCTAACATTAATTTACTTAATTTTCTGCCAAGCTATCCTATGTGTGGATTACAGTTTATTTGTTTTATTTACAGTTAATGTTAATTTATGAGTTTTATGTTATTTTTCAAAGTTTTGTAATTCTTACAATTCTGAGGACTAATTGACCACTCCAATATTAATTCGCTTTTTTTTTCCAATAGTAATTTAGCTTAGTTGACCCGACCCATATCCTATGCGAAATAAATTAGAGAGTTAGACTATTGGCAATCTTTTGGAAGTCTTTAAAAACCTTTTTGTGTATTTATAATTTTTGATTATATGAGATTTGAATGATAGTAACACATTTATAGTGATTATGAATTTAACTGATGAGCTCGTAATGTATCAATAGTATATTCGCAAGGATGGCAGTGGGTCAAGTCGGGCCCGTGCTTAGCCAGAGTAACACATTTACAGTGAATATGAATTTAATTGATGAACTCGTAATGGATCAATAGTATATTCGCAAGGATGGTAGTCGGTCCAGTCGGGCCTGCGCTTAGCCATTTCCGAGCTTGACACTATAACTGAAATAAAATTTTCAAGCCTAAAAAGGCCCGATTATTTGAAAGTCTAGGCTTGATCACACTTTCTTTTTAATTTTTTTAATTTTTTTAATTTTTTTAATTTTTTTTAATTTTTAATTTAAAAATTGGACGTAGCCTCCCTATATACATTACAATATAAAAGCTTCAGAAATTATTTGAAGTAACATAAAAATAAAAATTACTCAAGGTCGTAACCATATTATTACATAAATAATAAACTTAATATATATATATATAACATTTTTTTTAAGTTTTAGGATCAGCTCGGGTCGGGCATATAGGTCCCGAACCCTGATATGAATTAATTCATTATTATTATTAAATTATTTCATTATTGCTATTATTATTACTATTATTTATGAAAATATCATTGTAATCAAAATTTATAACAATTATTATTATAATAATAAGTTGTTGTTGTTATTATTATTATTAGTTTATAGTAAAAATGTTATTATAATTATAATTTTATTGTTTTTATTATTATTATTATTTATGAAGATATTATTATTATTTATTTATTTTTATTTTCATTATTATATTATTATATTATTGTTATTTATGAAAATATTATATAATTAAATTTATAACTGTTATAACTGTATCAAAATTTGTAGAAAAATTCCTCAAAGACAACAAAACGTTCACTCATACCGCATCATTTATCAGCTCCAAGCTTCTTTTGTAACATAAATCTTGTCAATTTCCTTTCATGTAATCAAACAAAGTCCAGTTCTCTAAGCTCCTTGTGCACATTTTAAATACTGTGGCCGTGGCATGGTTTTCATGATAATTTCTCTTTAACTTGTAGTTGTAGGCAAAGTTGAAATGCCTTAAGCTTGCGAGGAGGAAAGCTTTTGAATAAATTTACCTATTTAGCTAAATTACAAAGGTAAATTTGGAAGTTAGTCTAAAGTTAAATGGTTTCTTCTCAAAGAAAAGAAAAAAAGAATGCAATGGTAATAATTTTTTTTTTATAATTAATTTCTCAAAATATCTACCGAATTCACAAGAGATGATGCGGAATGTGTCAAACTTGTCCTGTCAATATATGAGACAACCAGACGTTAAATATTTTTAGCCAAACAGGAGACTGAGGTTCATGAATAAAAACTTAAAAAGGTGCCTTCAAAGTTCCGTAGCGACTCTATACTTACTAGAAGTTCAATGACAAAATCTAATTTGTTTAAAGAGCTCTAGAAACAGATGCCCAGTTAGGCCTAGCTGCAAGTCCCGTGTTGTTAAAAGATGAAGGGTTATGTACTACAAATAACAAAATCTATTTCATCAACTACACATAATCGAACTTAGCGAAATCCAGGATTTATGCTTCTCTTTCATGGCAAGAGTAGTCATCTCGAAAAACTCTAGGTTCATTAGGTCACATCCATTATTTAATTATCTTTTGGCCGATAGCTTCAACCGTGCAATTAGTTGACTCTCTAATTTCTGTAGCAGTATTATCTGCTGCTTCTCTGATTGCCTCCACTATCTCTTTGAACCCTGCATCATCCTCTCCATTCTCATTGTTGAATCGACTGCTTTCCGTTGCAGCAACAGCAGCCAACTGCTTCTTTAAAATAAATCAGTTATAATAATTTTTCAAAAAAATATAATAATTCTTTTAATTTTAACCGGTTAACTTTAACTTATAAAAAATATTAACCGGATTGTAACCTGTTGAAAAAATAAAATTTATATGATTATAATTATTATGTGCCGTTGATCTAATCTAACGGTACATAATAACTACGGTATTGATGCCGTGATTTTAATCACGGGATCATAGAATTTTTCTCTAATTTTAAGTTGCATTTGCTTGTTATCATCAGCAACACAAGTTGATTCTGATGCAACTGCCATTATAATCAATTATTAGGATAGATCTATTATTAAAACCGTTTGCCTCATATATTTTCAACAATTTAATCATTTTACTTTGTATAAAAAAACATGACATTCAATTTGGGACAAACAGGTTTTTCTATTGAACTGGAAACCGTTGCTGGAACTTGAGTGGGCACTTTTTTCTTTCTTTTTTTTTTTATAATCAAAGCAAACCAAAGGAACTAATTACTTAGTTTGAACTCGGCAGGACTTCTGCTCTTCATATAGAGTTCAAAAGTTTATACGATACATTAACAGAATATAAGATTAATCGACAAAAGGATCTTATCGAATCGAGCTTTTAATGGATAGATCCATTGTTCAAACCTACATATTTAATGAAGGGTTGGATTTTGTTTTGGTCTTTAAAAATCGTTTTTTCTCATATATTTTCAACAATTTAATCATTTTACTTTTTGTAAAATAATGACATTAAATTTGGATACTTATGCCAAGTAGTATAATTTAAAACACTAGACCCGTCAATATTTGTATTAAAATTCAAAGTCTTCAGCCTTTAAATTTTTTTTTAAAGACAAACATTTATTTCGATAATTATACATGTTGTAATGAGAAAGGTGAAAATTTAAATAATTACAAGCACAAGAGAGCATGATAAGCATGAAAGCATGAGAACTCAGCAGCCGGATGTGTAATAAATCAAATAAGCACAATGACATGAGAAATGTGAAAAGTCAAATAACTACAAGTACAAGAGAGCATGATAAGCATGAGAGTACGAAAGCATGAGAACTCAGCAGAAGGAAGAATAATAAGTCAAATAAGCACAACTACATGAGCGCTTGAGAGCTTAGTTGTAGGAAGCTTATAAATCCAATAAGCACAACTAAGTGAATGCATGAAAGCATGATAGCTTAGTAGTAGGAAGCTTAATAAGTTAAATAACTACAAACGCATAAGATCATGAAAACATGGGAGCATGAAAGCTCAATAATAAGAAACTTAATAAGTCAAATAAACACAGCAACATGAGGGCATGATAGCATGAGAGCTTAGTAATAAGAAACTTAACAAGTCAAATAAGCACAACTACGTAAGAGCATGAGAGTATGAAAACGTGATAACTTAGTATGTGGTAGAAAGTTTAATAAGTCAAATAAGCACAACTATGTAAGAGCATGAGAACACAAGAGCATGAAAACATGGGAGAACAAGAGCTCAGTAGTAGGAAGTTTAGTAAGTCAAATAGCCTAGCTACATGAGAGCATGAGATCATGAGAGCCTAATAGAAAGAAACTTGGTAAGTCAAATAAATATGTAAAACGACCCACCCTAAATCGCCAAAGCAAGTCTATCTAATCTCGTCCAACTGAATTAATAATAAATTTAATATTTAAGAATTCAACCAAAAATTCGACAATCTCCTCTACAATTATGACATTCCTAAACCGTAAATTTATAAAATTAACACTCTAAAAAATAATTCAATATTTAATCAACCTCCGCAACCAACTTCGTCGATCACATAGCAAATATCCTCCAAACATATAATGTCAAAAATACAATTTATTATCTTTAATCACAAATATGCAATAATTTATACAATCCAAAATATCCCAACAAACATCTGTGATTCCTGGCACCATCATATGGCCATAATTTCCAATGTAACTATCGTTGCTGGATCGACTGATGTACCTACAAATCTCCAGTGAGAGGGGGGGAATATAATAAAAACGGGGTGCGTATAAAACTCAGTGTGTTTAGTAAGTGAATAGTAGTTTTTAAAAAATAAATTTACTTCAAAATAATTATCATTTCAATAAATCCTTTTAACAAAATTTTCATAAGAACTTAAATAACTTATTTGAGTATAAAACATACAGTGACAAACTTAATATATAATACCATATAAAATCAAAGAAGTCATGATGCACTGTAATTTCAATATTTGAATCATAAAAACTGTCACTAAACAAGTACCTAGGAGAATAATTTCATCATACCCGAACCTCGACGGCCAGACAATCAGGGAACCAACATGCCCCGGAGCTATAACGGGTAGACAGGGAAATGTCATTTCATATCTCATTTATCTCATCATATCTCTGATGCATGAATTGGTCCCCAAAGGACAAGGCGCCCAAGCACATAGCCCAAAGCCTCTGTGTGTACTCAGACATGTCCCAAAGGCCTATATCTCGTATGTATTATTTGTATCTCAATATCTATCAGTATCTCAATATTTGTATCTCTGTAATCATCATACCACATGATTATTCTCCCAAAAGGCAAAGGCGCCCAAATACACGGCCCAAAGCCTCTATGTGTCTTCAGAAGGGCCTCAAAGGCCTTTTATCTCATCTGTATCACATGTATCTAGAGGGGAAAAGTATTGTCTAATAATTTTAAAAACAATCATTACACTCATATTCATATACCTTTTAACCATACTTTAAATCATACCACATTTGAATTCACTTTTCTTATCTTTAAAATACTATCATGCTTTATTCAAAATCAATACAAAAAATTATTAACCAAACATTTTAATAAAATATCAACGCGTAAATAAAATCTATTTCGAGAAAATCATTAAATTAGAATATTCAGAATGCTTATTTGGCAAACATGTTTTACTATCATAATTAACTATGAAAATAGGTTTTGTATATTCCACTCACAGTGACGACGCTTAAACTCAGCTATCGTCCTCGTCTGTGGGTTGATTCTCGTTCGTTGTTCCTCTTAAATCAAGTAAACGACATAATTAATATCTATAAATGCGAAGTACGACTAACAAGCTCGAAACGATATTTACCTGCAATAAATTATTCTCGTATGAATAAGATTACCAAAATACCCCTGCATTCGTAAATTACCAAAATGTCCACGACATCATATTTTACCAAATTACCCTTAAAATCCTAAATTACCAAACCACCCTCAATTCAGGTTACAAAAATAACCACAATGTCAGAATTCATGAAATTACCCTTGGAGAGCAAAATTTCCAAAATGCCCTTAATAACTTAAATTACCAAATTACCGTCAAAATCTCAAATTACCTAATTGCCTTAATATGAAATTACTAAATTATCCACCAATTTCAGAAATTACAAAATTATCCCTAAATTTTATGAAATTATCGAATTGCCCCTACCTGTTAACGATGACCAGAGTTCAGTCAACGACAACAAGAAGCTTAATTCTGATAGTTCTGACCTCGGTGAGTCCCATAGTACCGGTGGCGGCCTTCCCTGCGCGACGACAGCGGCGGATCGAGCTTCCCAAGCCTGAGCTTTCTGACGGTCGTTCACAGCCAAAACAGCGGTTTTGGTGCAGTTGAGGGTGAGGTGAGATCAAGATCCAGGCAGTGGCATCACCCAAAGCCGGCGGAATCGATGGTGAGAAGAGGTGGGTTTTACCGCGGCTTTCTGAGCTTGAACGTCAATGTTCTGGCCCTTTTTCGGCCTTGATAACAGTGCGGATATGATGGCCGGCTTCTAACCTTCCGTTTGTACCTTGCTCAGCCAGTGAGGTGACTAGAAATGGAAGATCAGACTGGGTCGGGTCGCGGGTTCGGGTCGGATCGCGTCCGGGCTAGTTCCCTCTCTCTTTTTATTTATGGAAACTAGCTCCTCTCTCTCTCTATTTATAGAAATGATAGATGTCATGTAAATTGATTTGGTCATTATGTTTCTGGCTAAGGTGTAATTTGGTTCAAAATTCCCGACAATCCCAAAAATAGTAACTCCACGATTCTGTCCCTCTTGCATAAGGCGCTTATAAGTGAAGTCTAATCTTTCCACCCCCTGAAAATTCAAATATCTTAAGTATTAAATTTTTAATTGGTAGCGAAACTAATTATAAAATTGACTGAGCATTGTGCAATTTTAAAGAATAAAAAAGGAGAACAAAACTCGGTTTGATTGTTCACTAGTTACTTTATTTTCAAATATGTCCAAAATGTATCTATTGTACAAATTTGTGTTAAAATCTACTTAATATATGACAATTTTCTTTTTATCTACTCATATCCAACACCTACAAATGTAACAACAAGTCTTTTGAGTATCTTTTAAAAATTACAATAACTAAGTATGTAATTGGCAGAAACTGTAGAGACCCTAATTAGCTTTAAGTAAAAATCTTACTTACCACATGGAACCTTAAATCCTAAGCAGTCGAAAACGAAGAGAAACAGCGTAGATATCGACATCATCGTTATTGTCAAAGTCATCGTGATAAATCTTTTCCAATGCATCTTCTATCTCCGGTTCGAAGTGATAGGTGTTAAGAATAAATCCTGATGTCCATGTCAGCAAGCTGAGTCAGCAGCCACGTCAGCTTTCAGTTACTTATGCTAAAACAGTTCTCAGAGTTTGTTATTGTTTTCCCGCTAATAATCTGTTATAGATTGTTAAGCTGATTAACATGCATCTGGAGCTGTAGAATCTTCCAGTCTTGTGTATATAAAGTTTGTAGTCCGTCATTTCATTTTACTCAATAATAATAATGAATTTAGCCTGAAATACTTTCTCTGTAGTTTAAGAAAGTTTCCTGTCATCCAAACACTTTATATTTTTCAACTTGGTATCAAAGCCACGTGATGGCTTCTTCAAGCTTTAATTCTTCAACTCATGTCTTGTCTGGAACATCCTTTACCTTTACCACACCAATCAAACTTGATCGCACAAATTATACGATCTGGAAACAACAAGTACTCTCTTCAATTCGTGGAAATGGTCTTGAGAGCTACATCGATGAATCAAAACTCTGTCCATAACGATTTCTTCCTGATAGATCTAGATCTGGTGAAGCAAGTGGAGAAGATCGTGAGAATCCAGATTTTGTTGCATGGAAACGTCAAGATCAACTTCTGCTCAGCTGGATCATGTCCTCAATGAGTCTTGAGATTCTAAGTCTCGTGGTAAGCTCACAAACTACTCTTGAGTTATGGAAGAAACTTGAAAAACAATTTGGATCATAATCAATGGCTAAAAAGGTTCACCTTAAAATGCTTCTTAGTAACCTAAGAAAAGGATCCCTGTCTATGACTGAATATTTCACAAACCTTAGAACAATTTCTTATGGTCTTGCTTTGGCTGGAACTCCTTTAAGTAACATCGATCTAATCACTCATCTTATCACTGGTTTAGATCATTCCTACTATCCTGTAGTTGTTTATATTGAAGCAAACATGTTGACAATGGATCTAAGTGAAGCCTATGCTATGTTGCTGACACATGAGGCTAGGCTCGAAAATAGTAAGGTTGTTGACAATAAAGAAACTAAAAGCAACTATATGGCTAATGTAGCTCAAACTGGAAATTTTCAAAAGAAAGGTAATAATCAGAATAATTGGAATAAAAATGGAGGTGGAAACTGGAATCAAGGTGGAAACTGAAATCAAAACTTTGCTGGTAGAAGTGGAGGATATCAAGGTCAAGGAAGGGGTAATTGGAATGGAAATCCTAATGTTGGTAGAGGCTTTGCTGGTGGTTTTAATAATGGTGGTAACTTTAATAGTGGAGGTTTTGCTGGTAACTTTCACAATGGAAACTCCAATGCTGGTAACTTTGGCAGAGGTGGTTTTGGGGGTAATAGAAAGAATTTTGCTCAAGGAGGAGTTATGTGTCAGATTTGCTTCAGGTATAACCACACTGCTGTTGATTGTAGAGACAGGTTTAACAGAAATTTTGCTCCCAACTTTCCAGCCCAGGGATATCATCCAAACCAAGGACCAAAATCAGCTTACATGGCTACATCTGAGGGAGCTGCTGATCAGGGCTGGTATCTTGACAGTGGGGCTACTCACCACCTTACCAACTCAGCCCAGAACTTAACTCATGGTAAAATTTATTCTGGCACAAATTCTTTACTTGTAGGCAATGGACAAGGTCTTCAAATCACACATATTGGTAATGCATGCTTACATACTTCTGTTGGTTCATGCATTTATCCTCATAATACCTTATGTGTTCCAAAAATTACCAAAACCCTTATAAGTGTTTCCAAGCTTCTTGTTGACAGTAATGTTTCAATTGAATTTATATCTGATGTCTGTTTTCTAAAGGACAAGGTAAAGGGAACACTGCTGGCTCAGGGGATTGTTGAAGGAGGGTTGTATAAGCTGCTGTCAAATGAAGAGTCATTTCTTCCTTTTGATTCAAAAGTCAAACAACCAAGTTCTATGGTGTCAGTCTTTTCTTCTCATCAAACTTGTGTTGATCCTTTGTCTGTACAAATAAAGTCTGGTTTTCCAGTTAGCTTTCATGCTTCCAGCAATGTTTCAATTAGTCTTTTACATAATAGACTTGGTCATCCAAGCAAGCATGTTGTTCAAACTCTTTTAAGAAACAGTTGTATCAACATTTCTTCTGATAATAAGCAACAATTTGAATTCTGCAGTGCTTGTCAACTTGGTAAACTACATCAATTTCATTTTTCCGCAACTGAAATCAAATCGAAAAACCCTCTTGAGTTAGTTCATACAGACCTCTGGGGACCAGCCTCTGTACTTTTTATGGAAGGCTATAAGTACTACATCTCTTTTGTTGATGATCATACTAGGTACTACTAGATTTTTCCTCTTGTGCTAAAATCAGATGCCTTAGGTACCTTCAAAAACTTTAAAGCCCTGGTCGAAAAACAATTTAGCCTACCTATCAAAACATTGCAATCTAATATGGGGGGAGAGTTTAAAGCCTTTACCTCTTTTCTTCACCAAGAAGGTATCCAATTTAGGCACAGCTGTCCTCACACACATCATCAAAATGGTGTGGTTGAGAGGAAGCATAGACATAAACTCTTCTTGCTCAAGCTCATATGCTTGTTACTTTCTGGTGGGAAGCCTTTCACACAGCCTCTTACCTCATTAACTGAATGCCAACCACAGTTCTCAAAAATCAATCACCTTATCAAAAGTTGTTTCAGCAGTCACCAAATTATGATTTTCTTAGAGTGTTTGGTAGTGCTTGTTATCCTTTACTTAGACCACATAATCAACACAAACTTGATTTTCACTCTCAAAAGTGTTTGTTTATAGGTTATAGTCCTCTTCACAAGGGTTACAAGTGTCTAGATAAAACAGGGAGAGTTTTCATTGTTATTCATGTTAAATTCAATGAACATGAATTTCCTTATTCCAAATTGTTTCCTTCTTCTAGTTCTTTATCAGAGTCAGTCCAAACTTCTTCTCCTTTATTCTGTATTCTTCATGACAGTAGCTCAATACAGCAATCTCCATCATCATCATCAGTTCCAGCAGTGCCACCATCTCCAAGTTCTCTTTCCTTGCCCCAAATAAACACTCATTCTTCACCTATCTCCTCAAATGATCACTCTCTCACATCTATCCAACATTCATCAGTAGCCTTTCCTCAACCATCCTCATCAACAGTTCCTACTCACCCAATGCTTACAAGAGCCAAAGCAGGAATTTTCAAACCCAAAACCTACCTTACAGCCACTCAAGATATTGAACCAACTAGTGTCAAAACAGCCTTAGCATATCAAAAGTGGTTTATGGCCATGACAGAAGAGTTTCATTTCTTGAAGAATAATAAAACCTAGACTCTTGTGCCAGCTGACAGAGCCACCAAGATTTTTGGAAATAAATGGGTGTTTAGAGTTAAATATAACCCAGATGGAAGTATCTCTAAGTATAAGGCACGATTAGTTGCAAAAGGTTTTCATCAAACCTATGGTGTGGATTTCTTTGAGACTTTCAGCCCTGTTGTAAAGCCTTGTACCATTGGAATTGTTCTGAGTCTTGTTGTGATGAATCATTGGACCATAAGGCAGCTGGATGTCAATAATGCATTCCTGAATGGTGTATTAACTGAAGAAGTCTTCATGCATCAGCCTGAGGGGTTTATTGATCCTCAACATCCAGCTTATGTCTGCAAGTTAAATAAAGCCTTGTATGGTCTTAAGCAAGCACCTCGTGCTTGGTATGACAGGTTAAAGGGTTCTCTATTACAATGGGGTTTTCAAACTTCTAGATCAGATACCTCTCTGTTTCTTAAGCACACTGGTTCAGATGTTTTAGTTATTCTCATCTATGTAGATGATATCTTAGTCACTGGCTCTAGCAATGCTCAAATAGAAGGAATAATTACACTGCTTGGTTCTGAGTTTGCTCTTCAAGACTTGGGTGATTTCAACTATTTCCTTGGTTTGGAAGTTACTCCATCGAATGCTGGGCTACACCTTTCACAAACTAAGTACATTGGAGACATCTTGCAGAAGGCTCATATGCTTGGCAGCAAAGGCTGTAATACTCCAATGAGTGCTGCTGATAAATTGTATAAAGATAAGGGTACTAAGTTTGAGAATCCTTCTCTTTACAGAAGTGTTATTGGATCTCTTCAGTATGTAACTCTGACAAGGCCTGATATAGCCTTTATTGTCAACAAGTTGAGTCAGTTCTTAGATGCTCCTACTGTGCTTCACTGGCAAGCTTGTAAAAGGGTTCTGAGGTATCTTCAGTGTACAGCTGCTTATGGGATTCAGTTCTACAATTCAAAATCTCTTTCCCTCACAGCCTTCTCAGATGCAGACTGGGGTTCTGACCCTGATGACAGAAGATCTGTTGGCGGCTACTGCATTTATCTTGGGCCCAATCTTGTGTCCTGGTCTTCTAAGAAATAGAATGTTGTTTCTTGGTCTTCAGCTGAGTCAGAATATAGGGCATTAGCCTTGACATCTTCAGAGGTGCTATGGATTTCATATCTCTTGCAGGAACTCAAAGTGCAGCTCAACAACACGCCTGTGTTGTACTGTGATAATAAAAGTGCAGAAGCTCTGGCAAGTAACCCCAAATACCATTCACGAACCAAACACATTGAGCTAGACTTACACTTTGTGAGAGAACACATTGCAAAGAAGGAATTTGTTGTTGAACATGTATCAAGCTCATATCAGTTTGCAGATGTGCTCACCAAACCACTTAGCTTTGATCATTTTGCTTATATGAGAGCTAAGCTCAATGTCTGTCCCAGACCTTGAGCTTAAGGGGGAATGTTAAGAATAAATCCTGATGTCCATGTTAGCAAGCTGAGTCAGCAGCCACGTCAGCTTTCAGTTACTTATGCTAAAACAGTTCTCAGAGTTTGTTATTGTTTTCCCGCTAATAATCTGTTATAGATTGTTAAGCTGATTAACATGCATCTGGAGTTGTAGAATCTTCCAGTCTTGTGTATATAAAGTTTGTAGTCCGTCATTTCATTTTACTCAATAATAATAATGAATTTAGCCTGAAATACTTTCTCTGTAGTTTAAGAAAGTTTCCTGTCATCCAAACACTTTATATTTTTCAACTATAGGCCACACCCAATCGTTGGACTGCATCAACCAATTGCAACTTCTGGGCAGGTGTATCTGCCGTAGCCATTATCATGCTTCTGACTTCTTGCCTCAGCGCTTCGTATTCCTCTTGATGCGTAGTATCATTTGTCTGCAATGCATGCATGTACAGTACAATTAATTAATACTTATTAGTCTCTATGCGAATTGATCACACAGATGGCTGGCTGGCTGGCTAGCTGGTAGTTAATGAGTTATTTAGATCTATCTTTAATTACCTCGCAATCAGAAGCGAGTGTCAGGAAATGGTCTCCCCATAAGCTAGGATGGAAACCTTCAATGGGACGACCAGTTTTCTCTGTTGAACTGGAAACGGTTGCTAGAACTTGAGCGGATTTTTTTTTTTTTCTTCCCCTTTTTTCACAGAAACCAAAGGAACTAATTCATAAATATAGAGTTTGAACTCGGCAGTATTTCCGCTCTTTATATAGAGTTTCCCAATTCATAAATAACCATTGGCTTGACAAAAGTTCAGACGATATATTAATGGAACATAAAATTACACAAAATGATCGTCTGCCTGATCATATCGAGTCGAGTTTTTAATGAATAGATCCATTCTTAAAACTTATTTAATGAAGGGTTGGATTTTGGTTTGGTCTTCAAAAATCGTTTTTCTCATATATTTTCAACAATTTAGTCATTTTACATTTTATAGAAATTGATGACACTAGATTTGGATATATACTTATGTCAAGTAATATAATTAAAAACCCTAGACCCTTCAATATTTGTATTAAAATTCAAAGTCTTCAGCCTTAGTGTTTTTTTTTTTCAATTTTCTAGACCTAAACGTTTATACAGACAATTATACACTTGGCCAATTATATGATGTTAAAATATAAAATTCTGCTCTTTACATTTTTGTTATATCTTTCCAATTTCATTTTGAATTTTTTTTCTTTTTCTTATTCGAAATCTTGTAATAATAATTATTTGATAGCTAGAAGTAATTTCATTTAAAGGGGGAAAAAATAAGTGGAATGGATCAGTTTCGATAACTCCATAAAAAGTTAAAATCTTTTAATAATTAACATCTATGTATTTATATTTTTAAAAAAAATAAAATAAAATTAAAATATGATAAAATTAACTTAAATTAATTTTTTAACTCCCTACTCTTTAATTTTTTAATATTCAAACTCAAATAATCAACTGAATAAAATTATTTAAAAATCACCGAACCAAACATAAAAAGCTAATGCGCATATTAGAATACCCAACAGTGAAACTTACTAGTAAAAGCAAGAATATCAGAAAAACAAAGGAATAAATAATATCTGTCGGTTGTCTGCGGTGAGGCAATAAAATATTACTTGGATCAATCATTGCAATTGGTGCAGCGAGAGGCTGAGATCAGGCCAAGATATCAGCTCGATGTGTGATGAACTTTCTGCGTGATATATCATTTTCACCAAGTGATGAAAAAAATCTTTCCAAAACGGGAAAAGATGGACGAATGGGCCAAAATGGTTATACCTCTTGATAATGTGTGAAACAAATAATTGACAGGGTCTTGCGCATTCATCAACTTTTTTTTAATTTTTTTTTTGGCTTTTTCGAGGACACTGTGCATTCATCATCAGTTTTCTATTATCGGTGATAAATTGTTCGTTAATGGTAATAATATTATCGTTACTTATAACAACATTTCGTATCATATAATACATGAAAAATAAGTTGAATATATATTATTCAAAAAATTACTAAAGAAATTTTTTACCAATAATAAAAAAGCCACTACAAGTCTACAACAGAGTTGTTTCACTTAATTATATTCTAATTTTTACACGAGCACCATTATTGAAAAATAAAAAAATTACCATCAAGATAAAAATAAATTGTTGCTTATATTACAGATTTACAGTACTGCTGAAACTATCGTCTCTGTTTTAATAGTATCTTCTTGGTGGTGAATTGCCAATAATTATTTAAAAAAAAAAGGAAAAAAAAAGAAAGTGGGCAGATTAAAAGAATCCAGAAAGCAGCAATCCGAAATCGGGTAGGCCCATGCATGAAGGTATTTTATCACATTATCATGTGATGAAATGGTGTTTGATTTTCAAGATAAACTCCCAAACGAAATGTATCCCACTGGGACTGAGTTCTGGTCTGGCAAGAAGCCCGAATCAGATAAAGTGATAAACCTTACCTCTATTCTATTGTCAGCTAAATATGAACCTTTGATTATCCAACATTGTTGTTAGCCGTAATCAAGTTCCAAAATCGAGTGTATAGATATTGAATAATGTTAAAGTTGCCCAAACGATTTATCTTGAGTGAGATTGAAATGGATTTGTTGATGGGTACATATTATTTTCAATAAATAAAGAACCATTTGTTGCATTTCACGTCTTTATAAGTTTCATTAATTCTCTTTGTTGTTTAGTTTTATATTTCTGCAAAAATCAACCGGACATTTGCATCTAACTATGATCGATATAAGCATCAGGGACATATCTAGTATCGGACCAGCTGAGGCCCGTGCACCTGCTGACTTTTGAAATTTTTTTTTTATTTTCCTAAACATTTAAAAAAAAATACTTTATTTATAATTTAAGAAAGTACCTCAATTGAATTATAAAATTATAAAACTACCCCAAATATTTTAAAACAGTTCATACAGCCCCTAGATTAAATGGCTGATTTTAAATACGTTGAACAACAACTAAAATGATATGAAAATTAAATAAAAACAAAAGAAGATAGATTATTAAGATAAATTAAAAAAATCAATTCACTTTAATTTTTTTTTTTTTTTTGGTTTTTCAATCAAACACACACTTTCTTTGAATTATTTGTCAGGAGGTCAATGCGTGGACTTCACTCTAGTTCTTTGAATTATAAGTATTTTCCTTCAATTATTTAGTTTTTCAACATTGATCCATAAGTTGTAAGTCTAATTAATTGTAATTTTTAATTTTCTAATTCATTTTTTATCTAGGTTTAAAATCCCTAATTTTATCATGTATTCATATTTGCTCTTTGTGTTGCACTATGTAAATATTTTTGGCATTATTGAAAGATTTTAAAAACAAATTAAGTGATATCTTAGGTTTGGATATTAGAAAATATATTTTTGATTATATTGATAATAACACTATCATACATTCTTTTCAACGCATAAAATCTCGTTGAGGCTTTGACAAGAACAATTTTAATAAGTAAATTTATTATCAATGAATATATAGTTGCGATGTTATAATTTCTATCTAAATTTTTACAATTATATTAGATTTTAAATAGTGTGCTAGTCATATGCATGCATTCACACTCTATAAGAAGTATAATTGTATATGCCGCAAGCTCCCATTTGGAGTTTGTGGGGCCCACAACACAATTCCCTAAATGAGAGCTTACCACACTTGCAATCGTGCACTTGAATCATGTTTGATTTTAAATATCCCCAGCTTGATCAAAATCCCAGCTACGTCCTTGATAACCATTATAAAAAAAAATGTAACTTAAAAATATGGCATGATTTGATTAGACAACTATGTATAGAAAGATTTCCATAATTTGTTGTAGAACAAAAATTTTGTCAAAAGTGATTTTTAAAAGAATTTACTAAACACCAAAATTACACATTTGCTTCTTATAAACAATTTTGAGGTTGAACCTCCCAAAGATAAACCAAAAGTAGGCTTCTAGAACATTTTAACTAAGATTTGCTTTTCTTATTTGGATAAATATATTCAAACATTTAGGTAACATTTTTTATCTAAAATTTAAATAAGTTTGAATATGTCTAAATGAAAATAGATTAATATTGTGTTAAGCTATTTGCCTTAATAAATAAAAACATTGAAAACTAAAATTTTTACATTGATGACCTTCCAACAGTTGCATGCATTATTAAGTTTTACAAGTTAAATAATCAATAGGTTTAGAACATTTTAACTGAGATTTTCTTTTCTTTATTTGGATAAATATATTCAAACATTTAGGTAATATTTTTTTATTTAAAATTTAAATAAGTTTGAACATGTCTAAATGAAAATAAATTATGATTTTTTTCGTGTTTTGACGTCTAATTATATGTGTTAAGCTATTTATTTTAATAAATAAAAACGTTGAAAACTAAAATTTTTACATTGATGACCTTCCAATGGTTACATGTATTATTAAGTTTTACAAGTCAAATAATCAATAGTTTCATAAAATCTAAATAAAATTTGTTTTGAGATGAAAAAACAAACAATCCCTTAATGTTATCAACTGATCATTGACTCTCTTTATCATTGAATTTAATGCAATAATGGCTAAACGTTTGTATCAAAATTTTACCTAACTCATTTTTAATAGTGAATTTAGTTCATCCCGAATCGTAGGTAATTGGGTGTTATTGGAAATATTATCTTGTTTTAGTAATTTACAAGAGGAATTTTTTGCTTATCACTTTAATTTTTTTTATTAATTAGAAATCGAAATAAGATATGATTGGCTGATTTTTTTTTCTTTTTTTTTTTATATATTTTGGTTCCCATTTATATCATCTTTCCCCAGAAGCATAGCTGGATAATATATGATTGGTCTAGAGTTTGGGTTAACTGGATAATCTAAGATCCTTTCGAAATTGTCTCAAAGCCATATCAAGAATGCATCAGCCCAGTCTATACTGGTGTCCGATAGTATTGTTGGGCCGTTTCGCACTATGCTGGCCCAGTTAGCCCAAAACCCATTCCAAATTACCACCGGATGTTTGTTAACATTTCTCTTATATTTGGAGTTAAGAAATATAACAAGTATTTGACCAGAAATTTGGTTCGATCAGACTTCATTATTAAAAAATTAAAAAAAAATAAAAACAAAAACAAAAAAAATTTTCATATGCTCAAGGGTTGCTGAAGAACTTCCACAACCCTCTTCAAGTATACTTTATGAGGTTACAAATTTTGTTAAAAAATCTGAAAATTGAAAATTAAGTAATAAAAAAGCATTGATTCTCTTGATTCAACAGATGTCATTGCTTCCAACAATTGATACCATGCACAATCTTTCAAATGCCAAAATCATCAGCTGACGTAAAATCTGTCAACATGAAATCTCCCTCTCACCCTCATCTTGTTTCTTTACATTTTTCATGTGCAAAGTTGATTTACTACACAGATCCTAATAAAAAACGTTATCTCCACAAGACAGAGCCTGCTTCAAGTTCTCTCCATTGATTTGCTGTAAGATTACAAGTAGATCTTCCTGTGTTTTCATACCAATAAGTTGAAAAGAAAGAGAGAAGGTCATTTTCTATTTACAAACTGTGTATTGTCAAAGTCCAATTTCTAAATTGTATGCTACAAAGACTTCATGTGGAGGCAAAGCTAAGTGATACCAAACAATGCCATTTCATCTTTTATTATTTTTCTTTTCTTCACATTTAATTTCATTTTACTCTATCGACTTCCCTACTTCTAAATGAAGCCAAATCTCAAGCACAGCTTCTTCTAATTGTCAGTACTCTGTCTTTTTCTCTTTAACAACCCTTCTGTCTGAAATATAATGAACTGCATCTGAAATATAGGCTTGGTAAATATATATACATATATATATAATCTTAGCCCAAATGCTAAGCAAGGTTAGGTAAATGACAGCAACCTTAAACACAGCACCTCATCAAATCCTTCCTTTTACTGCATATGATCACTTGGGATTCTTGCAGTTCTGCTCAGGTTCTTCTTTGGCATATGAACTAACAAAGCCTGGAAAAATAACAAGAAAAACAAGAAGAAGATCTCTAGCTAGCCGGGTTTTGTTTGGTTCTTTTTCCTTTGCTGCTTGGGAGAAAATGCAGCTTCATATATCACCAAGTTTGAGGCATGTAACAGTGCTACCAGGCAAAGGCGTTAGGGAGTTTATCAAAGTGAAGGTTGGATCCAGACGGCTTTCGTATCGAATGCTATTCTATTCACTTCTGTTCCTCACATTTCTTCTCCGGTTTGTGTTCGTATTATCTGCAGTTGATACCATTGATGGAGAAAGCAAATGCTCTACTATAGGTATGTCTTTTCATTAGTTGAACAGCATTACCAGTGCATTGCAGCATTCATATTAGAGTTCAAGAAGAATGTATTTGCAGAAATTGTTAGTGACAAGCAAAACTTTAAATTCCAATCTAAATATTAAATAAACAAAAACAAAGTTCATACCATTGTTATGCAAAGTTAATTGATTGTCCATAAACTTAGTTTATATGATTATTAAGAAAAATAGCTTGAGATTGTCCGCATACTAGAGATTCACTTAGAGATCCTCCATAGCCCATTGGATCATATGGATATACCAATCATTGACAAACACGCGTATGAAAATCCTAGCCAGGGCTTATTTATGTATAATCTAGTGATTTTCCTCTGCCGTTTAAGATTGAGCTGCTCAATTAAAACAGAGATAAGTCTGACAAATGCCACCGTGCATGTCATGTGATCCTAATTCAAAATTAAAACATTGGCATCATTAAACAATTACTTAAACATATGGTCGGCGAATGGGTTGCATCAGTGGTTGGCACATTAGTTACAGTAAGAAGAAAGAGACTGCGTAACTTCTATGATTATTATAGTAACTCATCCTCTCTTATGTTTTTTACATTTTTTCCCTTATGATAGGTTGCCTGGGAAAAAGACTAGGACCAAGGATCCTGGGAAGAAGGCCCCAGTCCACTGTGATCTCCTAACCCCTTAGTTTTCTCTGATTTTTTTTTTCCTGTGGATTTGTCTAGGAAAAAAAAAATTACGAACTAGTGCTAATTTTGTTCACTAATTAAAATTATTTTCGGTTTGCTAAAGGTTCCAGAAGTGATATACCAAATATTAGAAGAACCCATGAGCAAAGATGAATTAAAAGGAAGATCGGATATTCCTCAGACGTTAGAAGAATTCATGGCAGACATGAAGGAAAGCAAGTCAGATGCAAAAACCTTTGCTATCAAGCTTAGAGATATGGTACCACTCTAGCATATTTTATCTTTTACAAATTTGATTTAACAATAAGAGATGGGCGAAATATTCAGAACTTTCGGCAATGCTTAGACAAATCAACATTTATTATTTCACAGGTTACTCTCATGGAACAAAGGACTAGAACTGCCAAGATTCAAGAATATTTATACCGCCATGTAGCATCAAGCAGCATACCAAAGCAGCTCCACTGCCTGGCATTAAGGCTGGCTAATGAACACTCCACCAATGCAGCTGCTCGCCTCCAGCTACCCTCAGCGGAACTTGTTCCAGCCCTTGTCGACAACTCTTACTTCCACTACGTCCTTGCCTCAGACAATGTGCTTGCCACCTCTGTCGTTGCCACATCACTAGTGAAGAACTCATTGCACCCTGCAAAAATTGTGTTGCACATAATAACAGACAGGAAAACTTACTATCCAATGCAGGCATGGTTTTCACTACACCCCTTATCACCAGCCATAATTGAGGTCAAGGCATTGCAACATTTTGACTGGTTTTCAAAGGGCAAGGTGCCTGTTTTGGAAGCAATGGAAAAGGATCAACGTGTACGGGCACAGTTTCGAGGGGGCTCATCAGCCATTGTGGCAAATAATACTGAGAAACCTTATGTTATCGCGGCAAAGTTGCAAGCACTGAGTCCTAAATACAACTCTTTGATGAATCATATTCGTATCCATCTACCAGAAGTAAGTATCATGTTCATTGCTCTAAGTTTATGTGGTTCTACTGATTTCACTCTGAACTAGTATGCTTAGTCTCAATGACCGCATTTTCTCTGCAGATGTTTCCTAGCCTAAACAAGGTAGTGTTCCTAGACGATGATCTTGTAGTACAAACTGATCTTTCCCCTCTATGGGACATCGATATGAATGGAAAAGTTAATGGAGCAGTAGCGACATGTAGGGGGGATGATAAATTTGTGATGTCAAAGACGCTCAAGAGCTACCTAAACTTCTCCCACCCTTTGATATCAAGAAATTTTGATCCTAATGAATGTGCATGGGCATATGGTATGAACATATTTGATCTTGAGGCTTGGAGGAAGACCAACATTAGCCAGACCTATCATTACTGGCTAGAACAGGTAATCACCACTATCCATCGATTTAAATTGAAGGAAAAGAAGAACATACTCATCTAGAAGTGTTCGAATCATCTCGTCTAACATTTCAAATAGTCTAAATTCTTATTGTATTATGTTTCCTCTTCTGCAGAACTTGAAATCGGACCTGAGTTTGTGGCAGCTAGGGACATTGCCTCCTGGTTTAATAGCATTCCATGGACATGTCCATGTCATTGATCCATTCTGGCACATGCTGGGGCTGGGGTACCAGGAGAATACAAGTTTTGCTGATGCAGAGAGTGCTGGTGTCATTCATTTCAATGGCAGAGCAAAACCTTGGCTAGACATTGCCTTTCCTAAACTTCGGCCATTGTGGTCTAAGTATATAAACTTTTCTGATAAATTCATAAAGAGCTGTCATATTAGGGCATCTTGAGATGAATTTTGAAAGAAACATGTTGATTGTATGGATGATAAATGTATTTGTATATGAGATAAAAGGGAAGCGGTAAATGGAGAGAATTCTTCACAAGATTGAGGCCTTCAATTCAGAATGTTAAATGGTAATAGCCCCAGTTTATTGTTTTTCTGGATCCCTTCTTCCTTTAAATGAAAATTCCAACAGAAAGCATGTTAAAGAATTGATACCATTGGTATTCATCTTATGTAGCACAATTTTTTTTTTTTTTCATAAATGTATTAATGATGAGACATCAATGATTCTTATGAATTCCTGAGAATTCAAACTCAATCAATAAAGTCAGGCACCTTTCAACAAATTTGCTCAAGTGATGCACTATGCCATCATTCTTGGCACTGAAGTGGTCCTATTGCCCCCATTTCAGAAGAGGCACTTTGGATCAGTGAAACTTAAATTATATATTCATTTGAGCAAAGAAAATATAAAATATAACAAATTCTTGTAGCATTCCATCACATAAGGAATCTTGAAGTGAGCAGAAGCATACAGGATCTTGAAGTTTAAAAGCATAATTCTTCTAAAACTGTCTTCAATTTCTATGTAGGAATTAATTATGGAAAGTTATATAATACATTAATATCTCTTACTGTATTAAAATTAAAAAAATAAAAATAAAATAATGTATTCACAACTCCCATCTGTTTCGAAGGATAAACGTTTCAGAAATTCACATTTTTATGTATCATTTAAGAACAAGCAAAAACAGCACAAACTGTAGAATAAATGGTGGTAGATGGGTTATATTGGCAAAACATAACACCAAATATTGACATTCAACTCCAACATCCTTATCTTCACTCATCTTCCCAATGACGCAAGACAATGGTTGCTCAAATTTTAAGTTTGAAGTACAAGCTCAACCACTTGACTTGTTTCAATGAGCTAACAGGTAAAAGTTATTTAACTTCAATAAAAGTTCTGGTTCCAATGATCAGGAAGTTATTTAAATGAATAATAGGAAGTTATTTAATGAATAATTAAATTCAGCAGTCAATGATAATTCAAACAGCACCAAATGTCTCATTTTGTTTATGAAAAATATCAAACAAGAAATACATACAACAAAACTTACTTGTTTCCGGTTACATTCGACACCAAATCTCTCAGGAACTTGGCAGATTTTGTGATAGGGGAGTTGATAGCCATCAAATTATACAACACAGTCTCCACTTCACCAATAGATGGTCGTGCCGTAAACCTGGAAACCACCTTCATTCTTCCTTCTTCTTCAACAAAAACATTCCACTTTTCACCGCTCAATATCCCATTTCTCACACACTTGAAAATCATTCCTGTTCTTTTACTCAAAACGCCCTGAACTTCTAATCCCAAAAACGAATATATCACCTCAAAAGAACCCACAACGCCACTCATATCACCAAAATTCTCCTCGTCTTCAAACGCCCATCTGGGGTTAAAAATCACCACTGGCTTCGGATACAAACTGTCAGCAACTGTCTTGATAACTCCCAATTGTGACTTCTCTGGCGCCAATAATATCGCCACCTCAGCAGAACTCACAATTCTGTTATCTCCACCAGTAACTGTCTTTACATCAATGTGTTCAAATTGGTTCAAAGAGTGCGATTCAAATACTTTCACTGCAGCCTCAGTGAAGGCAGCATCAGGCCAAAGAATCAGAATCTTGACTGGTGAGCCTTTTCTTCTGATGGGCAGGTCTTTAAACAAATCAAAAGCAAGCTGAGAGAGGGAAGATGGTGAGTCATCATCTATGACAGGAATCTCAACACGGTATCTAGGTTGCTTCAGTTTCTTGAGTTTGCCAGCGAGTTTGGGGTTGTTTAGAGGCTTCTCAAGGGTGGTTGAGAGGCAAGTTTTGGCTTGGAGAATGGCCTCTTCCTTGGAAGTTGGTGGGTTAGAGGAAGACAAGGAGCAGTTGAGGGATAAAGAAGAAGCTTTTTGGCTTTTGCATGGAATAATTGATGGCAAAGACGAGGTGTTGTAATAATAAATGTTGCGGGTGGTGGAAAATGGCAGAGATGGGCAAAGGGTTTTGGTTTGAGGATATGGGGTTGAAGGATTTGTTATTTTGAAGGTTTGCACATGAAGTTTGAGGAGATTGGCAGCCATTTGAGTGACGATCAAGCCGCTTTCTATCAGAAGAAGATAGCACCCACTTATAAACTAGATAAGATATGCTGGCAGATTGGGGACCAATGGGTTGCTAGAAATTTTACATCAATAACGCGGCACTCTAAATAAATTTCAATTTGTTTTTCAAACACCTTCATCTTTCACATATAATACTTATCGATTAAATTCAGATGTTATATAAAAGTTTATATCTTTATGATTCATCTGTGCTTTGGCAGGGTGAGGCCTTAGGCTCTCATCAGCAATGCCTAAAATAATATCAAACTTTGTAGGTCTCCAAAATTGAAACAAGGATTGCCAGACGAACTTATTTAAATTTACATGCAAAAACCAGCAACAATCCATAGGACAGAGAGATTCAAATACAGTCACCCACCAATCATTAAAGACTTCGGAAAAACTAATACAGTCAGAGAACAATGATAAAACGAATACACTTGTTGGGTGCAAATTGCAAACCCAAATCATTGTAGGTTGCATACTTAAGCAACCGGAGGGCGGAGTACATGATCCTGTGAGGTATCCACTGCAGCAGGAGGCATGAATTGCCACATTGCGACTCCAGGGTAGCTGATGAAAGGCATCAGCTTGTTTCCAGGTGCTTGGCCTTGGGCAGCAAATGCAGCAGGGATTGCAGGAGGAGGAGTTAAGAAACTGGGTTGTGTGTTCATAGCTTTGAGTTGCTGCTCTATCTTCTCTTTCTCTGCCTTTAGCCTCTGCTTCTCATCACGAAGCTCATTCTTCTCAGCCTACATAAGAGAAAAGGTTGCTTAATGTATCTGTCACAAATGTAACCTTAAATTTCCTTGTCCCTTTTCCAGATATCAAAACAATACACAAACGAGAGAACAGACAGAAATAAAGCCTTGAGACAACATTATTTCATCCACAAAGTTCCCACGAAACTTAAGGCAGACTTGCCTTCAACTCTTTGATCTTCTCCTGGAGACTTGAATTTGAGTCCTTCAACTTCTGGGCTTCACTGCGTAATTGAGCCACCATCCGGACGGCATCAACCAGAATAGCTGCCTTATCCGTTTTGGGGGGCCTTCCAGGCTCTAAGATAGAGGCTAACTCCACAAACCTGCAAATCAATCCAAATATTGGACATTCAAGCTTGTGTGTGTGTGTGTGAGAGAGAGAGAGAGAGAGAGAGAACAAGATAATACTTGTCATTAAGACGATCCCTACGCAACTTTTCCCTGCATGCCTTGGAGCTAGAAGACCCACATGATTCTGATCTAAACCTGCAGCAGGAATATTGGAAGAGAGATAATATTATTAATAAAAATATATATTGGTACACACTTTATGGTCTCGTTGAGGCATAATGACCCATAAAATTTAACCTGCTTGGCATCTGATTAAAATCTAGATTCCACAAGTTCCTGACTATACGAGAACCCAAATGGCTCAAGATGTGACCACACTGATTGCAAATTACTACAGCTCTATAGAATGCTCAAGAAAGAGTGAACATCTCAAAACAATTTGCATTCAGTATATCCAATTCTGGATCCTATAGATCCAATTATGGAACAATTCTGTAAAATCCGTAGCTCACAATTTATAAACAGCTGACAAATATTAGGGTAAGGCAATAAACAGAGAAGAAAGGGAATGAAAAATGACAAGAGAAATTGTTTACCTCTTTTTTGAGCTTTCCTTGAGACCATTTGAATCCCCAAATGCAGAATCAATTTCCACACTACAAACAGATCATGTCAGACAAACAAAAACAAGTTACAGGACAAACTACAAAAAGAACTGCATGTACTGCAGTTAATTATACTGACGCATTATGTTGATATCATGCAAATCAGGATCTCAGCCTAAGCATTTGGGATGCAAAACAAACTTTCCATGGTTCGAGACAAAAATGGAGCTGAAAAGCTAGCATCTTACTCCTTCCACCGACACATTAAGAACTGGTATTAATCAAATTCTAAAGATTAGCAAATACTACATCTAACCACCATTTTTCCCATCTCGGAAACAATTATTTGATAACTAGGACAGAACAATAAAGCATCACTTACAAACTCAGTTCAAGCCTTAAAACATAAATATGAGTATTATTCGAACAATATTAGTTTCTGCCTTAAATACCAAAAAATATAAACATTTAAGTAGAGTGCAGAGAATGAAATTCATCCATTATAATCACGATGCACAGAAGTGGAGATTAGCTTCTACAAAAGCACAACGAACCAACAATTTGAGTTTTACTAATATCCAATTCCGCACCAAAAAGAGCAGTAAAGTAACTTCATTTATGCTGCATCAGGTGGCCTGGAATTCTACCATAAATTTGGAACAGGATGGAATGGAGGTTATCTCATTCAGAAAAAGAAATTACAAACTACCACACATGGCGTGAGAGCATTCACATAAACCTAATCAGAAATGAGAAAAGAATCCAGCAGTGCAAGAAACCGCAAAATTCCACATACACTGGACAAATACAATGATAAAATCAACAAGAAAATGCCCTAAAATTAATAACACAAATATGACATAGCATACATACTATACAAGCTAACCAAAATTAATAAAAGAATAATTGAAATCAGCCTGTTAAATCAACATTTAGCTCCATTTGACCTCAAATTTTCAACTCTATACTCTCTCCAAAAAGAATGGACCCAATAGAACAAATTTTCACAAAAAAATTTTGTGATAATTTCAAATTGGAAAACAACTAACACAAAAGAAAACCTAATTGATTAGTTAATAAAAGACATAGTAATTAAAATAAACCCATAACAAAAATACGTAAAAGCCATTTCTTTTTCTGCCTATAAGTACCATCCATTTGACGGCCCGTTAATTGGCGGCTGAACGGTCCAAGTGAAACCCGAAGCGGAAACGGAGAAATTGCCATCAGGGACAGTGATATCGTCCATCAAGGGGTAATCTAACAGCCAATTCGTATTTTCCGGAGAAACCATTTTGACTTTCCAGGATAATATTTATGGGTTTTCCGGCGGAGAGAAATTTTCCTGGGAAACAAACAAGGGTTGAGTTTCGAAGAAAGAGGAGAATGGGGAATCTGCGTGTAGAATTTTGAGGGAATTGTAGTGGCAGGTGGTGGCATGCGTGTGTAAACAGTGATTCTTTTTTATTCTAACTCTTGGGCTTTGGGCTCATCTTGGGCTGACACCGAAAGCCTAGTTGAAATTTACTATATCATCATTTTATTTCTATTTTTTATATTATTTTTTATTCGTTCAATGACCTTTAATTTTTTGTACTATTTTAAGCAATATATAGAATTCGTGGGATGTGAAAATATGCTGATAGTGTAATACTTCACGTTTAGAGAGAAACAACAATATCATTATTTGTGAAAGACTCTTTAAAATATAAAATAGAATTTGACTACAGTACAATTATGATATCGTGTTATAATTTTTTTTTATAAAATATGTTAAAAAAATAATTAATTAATTTTAAATTAAGATGACAAAGTTCGATCACATGAACTCAAGTCACAAATCAAAAAATATATGTAATTTTTTTTTAATAAAGTATTAATTTTTTTTTAATGTTTTGGGTTTGCATCAACGCCATCCATCAATCAACTCAAGCTTTGGTAAGATGGGTTTACTCCTGGGTTTACTCCTTGCATATAGAAAAGCAAGTTGATTGGATACGTCCCATGAAAGCAATTGATGATGATCATTAAGATTTTACATCAACGCGGAGCATGATTGTGAGACTGTCAACATGACAACACAGTGTGGATACTTGCTGCTCGATGCACACTTTTCACTTTAAAGTGTGTGGAGATTACAAGTACAAGATCGATGACGTGTAGCTATTCTATTGGGCAACAATGATGCGATCGAATAGTCATGGTAGGGGATCAGTGGACTTAAATATTCTGCTCTTACCTGTTTGGCTGCCCTAAAGGATGAGGTGGGTCCCAAAAACAAATTCCAAAACCGAGTAACGGGCCCATGGGCCACAGGCCTAGAGATCACAGGCCCAAATATTCATCTAATATATACTATTTTAATCATCTGTAATCTCTTTTTATTCAAATTTGAACTTATCTTTTTTTTTTTTCAGTTGGGTGGCCAAATTCTAAATTGGTTTTTTAATCCCCACTGTCATCAAGATTTACATTCAAATGGCAAATTAAGAAAAAATGAAAAAGAACTAAAAGTCACTCTAATTTACTTGCGAAGTCATTTATCTCTCTATCAAGTGTTCCTGTTCATATAATAATAATTTATCTAGGAAGTGGTAGGTGGTAACCCTCAACAATGCAACTGATTGATATGGTAATGGCAGCTCATGTTTTGCTTTTTGCATCATTTGCATTTTTTATTTCTTATGAACATCGACTAGCTAGGTTCATTGGCCGCATATCATATTCACCGAAACCCTCTCCACATAATTTTTAGGTGATGATGAATGAAATGTTAATTGCTAGTGAATGATTAAATGAGATTCAGCAGACATTTTGTATTTTAGAGTAGTTAGGTCTCATGTGGGATTGAGTGCTGTAATTTTTAAGTTGTACCTACTGTGAAAAATAATATGTAATTATTAAACAAAAGTTAATAATATATAGTAAATATAAATTTTAAATAATAATTTTGAAAAGATTATTAAATATATAATAAAATTTTCATTGTACAAGTGAAAAATCATATCAACATACCTCACAAACTACAACAATTAATGTTTACCAAATACTTTAATATTGTAACTTTTAAACTATAATTGTCTAATCTCAATTACAAACACACTCTTAATTAATTAAATAAACAAATATCTCTTAGTAGGATGTGGTTTGTGTAATGAGTAATGTAAGTGTCACAAAGTGTTTATATAAATCGATTCAATTTATTGTTGGTTAAGTGACACATAAAATATTTGTGGAGGTAACGAAATCTTTACATTCAGTCAATACTATAATGCTACGTCATTTGTATATAAAGCTTGGAGCTCTAGAATTTCTAATATATGACATATTGAATAATTTTTTTTTAATTATACAATTTACCTGAAAAAAGAAAATGATCGAGCTTCAAGATGTACATGTATGAAATGTTATTGAATGGGTTTAAGTTTTTTTCAATACGTACATTCTCAAAGAATGCCATTGATAGCTTTAAAAATGAAACAAGCAAGTAATCAAGCCCACAAAATATGAAATCAAAGACACCCCAACTAGTCTTATTGACATCCCAACTAATCTCACTAGCTAACAATTCTGGCAAACTCTCGTAATTTTCTTCACACAGTTCTCACTCCAAACCTTATGAAACACCCAAAAAAAAAAAGAAGCATACAGATCTAATAAATTTCAACTAACTAGTTTTTGTGTAAGCAAATGGAGTGAATAAAACCATTAATCATTTTTCTTATCGCTTGAGGATTGGCACCCACAAGCTTATCAACCAAAGCTCCTTCCTTCATCAATATAAATGTTGGCATGGCCTTTATCTCCATCTTTGATGCTACCACCTAATTAATTATTTAAAAAATCATTGTTAGAACTTAGAATAAACGACAAGCGTGATGTATTTAACACGATCAAAATAAGAATCGTGCGATATTACCTCTCATTAGATACCTTTTTCACATTGCCTAAAGATTGATATATAATTATACAAGTCAGTCAAAAAGGAGTGGGTGTGTGGTCATCACAACTCTCAAATAATTATTGGTTCTGTTCAATTAATAGTTTATTCCAAATTGTGTACATGGATAAGCTTTACTTTACCTAAATAATATAATTGCTGCAAAAATTTAAAAAAAAAAAAAACAAGTCACATCTCACACGACACCAGTTCCAATCATTGTCAGACACGTTTAAGGATTAAAAAAATAGTATATGATTTATAATAGTAAATTTTATTTTACAGGAACTTATTTCTTCCGATATACATTAATGATTAGATGGATCCCCTGCACGTAACTTATAATATTTTCATAATATAAATAATAAATGACTTATACTATTTATTATTCATATAAAAAAATTGTACATTATATAACTTAACATTAGCCATGATTAGAGATCCATTTGCATTTGCTTTTGTTTTTTGTTTCTATACAAATTTGATAAATTAATCAAGAATAAAGAGAGAGCTTGTCACGCCCATTACAGCAAATGATAACATGTTATTTCGAAGTATTTATTATTCAGTCTAATGTAAAAAATGCTTTGATAAGATAAAATATTTCAAGTCTTTTGAGAAATGTTTAATAAACAACTAACAAATCCCGAATTACAATTTTTTGTTAAAATGGACTTGTTCCCTATAATCTACATTAATGATTAGTGATGCATTTGCATTTGCTTTTTTTTTTTTTTTTTTTTTTGCTTCTATAAAAAAAAGGATGAATTAATGAAGAAGAAAGAGAGCTCGTCACAGCCCATTACAGCATATGATAAAATGTTATTTGGAAGTATCCATTATTCAGTCTAATATTAAAAATGCTTTGATAAGACAATATTTCAAGTCTTTTGAGAAATATTTAATAAACAACAAAAAAAATTATTATAAAATAAAGATGTCGGCATAATTTAAAAATTTTTGAACAGATAATTAACAATTACCTTAACTTCATCCACATCGACTGATAGAAATAGAATATCTTGATAGGTCGAGGCAAGTTCTTCAAAGAAATGATTCATAGCCACAGATGGCATGCACCATGCTGCTGTAAAATGCACCACAACCTGCATAATTCACAAAAAAGTTTTTTGGAATAACAACTTAGAAATTATATGCAGTTTTGCATCATCAAATACAATATTATCTCCTGCCACAACAAGGGAAAAAAAGAGAGTAAAAAAGTTGCCAACACCTAATAATATTCGTCAATATATATAGTGGCAAGTTTGCGAGCATGAGCAAATTAATAAATAATTAAAAGAGCACTTACAGGGCAGCCTTGGTTGGTAGCTTGGGTGATAAATAAATCCCATGATTTCTGTGAATTTACTCTGGCAACTCTGGACTTCATTAGCTGTGCTTCATTGCCATTGCCTTGCATCTTTTCTTTCTTCTGCTTTCTTTTTTTTTTTTAATTTTCTTATGTATTCTTATCTATAGATGAGAGAAGAAACCAAAAAGGTACAATCAATAGAGAATAATATTAATGGCTGTTCAGCTAGGTTTTTTTAATGAGAGGCTCCTAATTGTTGTTCACTTTCTTTCAACGTTTCTTCTATTTTATTTTTTTTTTTTTAATAAGAATGAATGATATGATGGAATGGATTTATAAAGCTAAGCATGACCCACTTTTCACACCTAATAATCTATAATATATGCTTGAGGGCTTTGCATTATCCGGTTCTCTGGTCCCCATAACTAATCATGCATTATTTTGGTTCATTGTTTTCACGATTTTTGTTTCTTTCTTTCAAAAATAAATAAACTCATAATAATTATTCTTATTTTTTTCCACATTAATTATGCCCCACTGCGAATTTAAACGTAATCTTTTAGTCTAAAAACTCATGACCACTTGCTTTCACCGTGAGAATTAATGAGCCAATTCCGATAATGAAAAATTATTTAGTAATTAATTGTCGTATTCTTGTGAAAACTGAAGATAATCAACAAATCATAATCTTACGTTAGGATTCAACGAATCATAATCTTGTATTAGGATAGAGTCTCTTTTTTCTTTCTTTCTGATATTTATTAGTTTCTAGAAAACTACATGTGTATACGGAAGTGGGATTTGGCCGACCATATCCCTTGAAGTTTTGCCGACAAGGTCCACATCAAAGATTAAGGATTGTTTATCATTATCGCTAATAATAATTCTTTTTGTAACTTCTGAACAGTAATACACTGGTGAAAATATTTCTTTAATTTTTTTTTTTTTATATGGGAAAGGAGTAACCAAATATATCTGATTTTAGAACTGGTAAACATCAAGTAAATCTCAGAGGACAAACTTTAGAGAACAGAAAATGAAACTATATGCTGCTTTCATATCTGGATTAACGTTTTCTCCACTTATGTATACCATATTTTCTAACAATAATAATTCTCAGGTGCGGACATTTGCATTATTATAAAATATTATAGACTAAAATTAATTGTTAACTATGGGCAACTAGTCGATGACAACAATAAATAACAAACTTTGATACATAATTTACTAGTAACTAACAACTTTGACACATAATTTATTATTTTATAAGATGTCAATATTCACATGAGAAAAGGAGTCATCCTCATCCTAATATATATCTGTCTTTGTACATCATTATCTATTCTTTTTTCAGTTGGATGGTTGTTAATATCGAATAAGAATCGTAATTGATATGCTTCAGTTTTAATTTCCAAAGTACAACAAGATGTTTGACAAAGAAGTATAGATTGTTATGGAGTTTATACCAAGTTCAGTGATTCCAATTTATATAAATTTATTCTTTCAAAAATAAAAATAAAAATTAGGTAAGTTTGTGGGTTAAAAGTTATACTTCTTCATCCAAAACTTTCCATTATATAAGTAGTCGTTTCCTCGCACAAGGAACCCCCAAAAAAAAAAAATTGTTATGAGAATTGGTTAATTTCGGATTATTTCCTCCTGAGATGATAGTTTTTGAAACACTGTCTGAATTAAATTATTATAAATTTCAACTTATCTTTTATTTTTTTAAAGAAGATAAAAAGTTTTTATAAATCCTTATCCTTTGAACAACAATGGAGAAAAGTAAAGTTACAATAATTTGGAATTATTTTGAAAGTAGATAGGGCTATTTAAACCCTCCAAAATGTTCATTAGACCCATTTTTTAATTAAATTCTTTATTGCTAAAGGAACCCTAACTATATTACTATTGTAGCCTAAACACAATAATTAAACAAAAAACAACTCCCTGCTGCTCCATCTTTATCCTATATTATTTTCAATTGAATTAAGATTGTATGAAGTCGTTATATATTTTGATTTGGCCAAAAATTTCATATTGGTGAAGGCTTGTATTCAGCGGATAATTTTTTTCTTATCAAATCTTTTGGGATTAACTAAAATTCTCTCTCCCTATCAAGCTTTTTTAATGTATAAAAGAAATTAGCCATGAATGAAAGTAAATGCTAAGTACATATATTGTTTAAGTTTTAATTGTTGTCCTCTAGCATAATATATATTTCATGGTCAGCGATTTCACATAGTACCTGTATAACTTTTAAGAGAAGATGTACGTATGAAATTGTGAAAATTAAAAATTAGAGGAGAAAGATGCAGAAATTGTATTAATTTCATTAAGGATATAATGGGTATTAAAATGGGTTTGTAAACGAAACATAAATTTTTAAAATTTTTAAGTAAGTTTATTAAGTAAATCAGTTTAATAAGTGTTTTATTAAGTTCAAATAACCCACCCTTTCAAAATTGTCATTTCACAATGGGCTAATCCAAAACTTTTTTTTTTGAATAGGGGCTAATCCAAAACTTACCCTTTGAAAATATATCAAAAAAATAGGCCTGATTTATAGAAATAATTCAAACGGAAAATTGGCACTCACCAAATGACCACACTACCCTCAAAATGAGGATATGCTTCCGGTGGTCAGTAGAAGCCAGCACTTAGAAACGGATATAACTAACTGAAACCCGCCGATGGTTACTCTATGATCATAAGCTCAAAAACTGCCACTCTCACTCAAAATTCATCATCAATGGCTCATTTGGCAAACTTAAATGGTGTTTCTGAAACCTTACCAGCCGTCCCAAACCTGCCTAAGTTTCAAAAATTCCAAAAGAGAGCTAAACTAATTGGACTTCTAGGCCACAAAGCAGAAAACTTTCAAGACCAGGCACAAATTACAAGAAGAGTGTCACTAGGCCTTGCCTCTTTAGCACTTATTGGAAGCACTTCTAGCAATGGAGTCTCTCTTGCTGAGGATAATGGCCTCTGGGTCACTGGCCCTTTACCTGTACCTCCTGTATACAACAGTAAGAAAGCAATTTGCCAATTCTTTCTGCTTCTGCCTTTTTAGCACACTTTTGCTTTGCTGGAAGTGCTTATTTTCATGTTTGTTATTCAGATATTGCTAGTGAGAAAACGGGCACACGTTCTTTTCTAAAGAAAGCAATCTATATTGCAAATATTGGAACCAAAGGCAGGATTCATAGGTTAAAAAGATATGCATTTGACCTGCTGGCAATGGCAGATTTGATTGAACCAGATACTCTTAATTATGTGAGAAAGTATTTGAGACTTAAATCTACTTTCATGTACTATGATTTTGACAACGTCATCTCCGCAGCAGCACCCACTGATAAGCAACCTCTCACTGATTTGGCTAACAGATTATTTGACAGTTTTGAGAAGGTACACAAACTTGACTTGAGTTATGTTCTTTAACCTGAAGCTTTTGGTAACTTCTTCTAAGACTAGAAGTTTTGATATGTTGACAGCTTGAAGTTGCCGTGAGTACCAAAAATTTCCCACAGACACAATCAACTTATGCAGATACTGCTGTTATTCTTCATGAGGTTATGGATCGAATGGCCTAAATATGCAGAATCTTATAATTCCTTGTTGGCAAAATCATCAGGTAGTTCAAGTGACTGCTAAATTTGTGCAATGCTCAATCAACTTTCTTTTGCTTTCAAATATATGTTGCGTCTCAGTTCAAACACTGAGCTGTGAGATTTCTATTCGATACCGAGTCCTTTTCTGATTCAATAATAAAGGATGCAATCACATACATAAAATTTAGATAGTATTCTTCATTGATACATTGAATTTTGTAAGCGAAATGTTAGAGAAATCAATCTCAGAGCTAAAAGGATACAAATGCAATGCTTTTTTTACTATACAAAAGCAACTCCTGTTAGAATCACAATACAACTCTCATTTTCTAGTTACTAGATACACCTCAAGTGGAGAAAAAAAAAAAAAGGGTCGATCTCAATGTTGTGTTATGGAATATTAGCTGAATATTAGCCGAGGCTCAGGCGAGATTCTGAAGACCTCATGCTAGTTTGGCGCCGAGGAGTCCCTATCTCACAAGCATTAACCCTTGCTGCAAACCGTAGCGAGCAAAGTGACTCACCCACTGAGGATGCTTCAGGAGATATATTCACAAACATCAATGTCTTTGAGTCCCCGCCTAAACAAGGCTGGTTGACAATTGATTCAAAGAATATTAGTAAAAATCATGGGACTAGTAAAGCTATATTTTGTCCACAACACAATGGATTAAAATCAGAAAATGCATGAAGGATCTCCTAGAAGAAAGTCTCCAGCTTTGATAAATTTACAAAGTTTGTGATTTTGTCTAAAAGCATTCACGGTAATCGTAAGGTTTTAAGAAAAGCTTGTAGCAAACAATGGTATTAAAAAAAAAAAAAAAAAAGGATGCCATTCATTTTTCCTGCTTTAAGCTGAGTTTTAAGGCAACAATAGAACATTTCACTCTTGTATGAGCGAATGGTCTGCTTCCACCAGAGAAAAGTTATAAGATGAAAGGATGATATAGAAAAGCTATATCATAATTAAATTCATCTTTGGAAGTTTAATTGTGATATAAATAATTTTTTAAAAAAAATTATGCATATTTTTCTGCATTAAGCCACGTCTTTATTAAAAGATAAGACTATGTACAAGCTAATAAAAAATAGTTTACAGATTGAAAATTTTAACTCAATAATTCATATATACCACAAGCTTACCTGAAGAAGATAAGTTAACTTCGAGTTCCTAAATGGTACATGGTCTTCCTTCTTCTCCTTCTTTGCCAAGGCAAATATGACATCACTTAAAGATGACAAACTTTTATTAATGGCCTATACACAAGTGGAAAAAAAGATCATTAGCAACCTAACATGCATATTACAACAAATAACAGAAGTGAATTTGTAACACAACTAATAAATTACTTGAGTTTCTTTCAGTCGGTCCCCAGTTGAGCCACTCTTTGAAAGACGCTCACTCCCAGCAAGATCAATCAGATTTAGGATACCTTGTACTTGTTGTTCGGTGCTCTAGTCAATTATGAAAACAGCAGCTAATTAATAAAATATTACATTTATGGTCACAGCAGATTAGATAATGCGAGAGCAGAAGGGCATCAACGCATGTGGATGTTAAAAGGAAAAGGGTGATATACCTCATTAAGACCGGATATCCGCAACGTGAAGACAAAGTGACTTCTTGATGATTGCTCGTTCATCTGGGTCTTGCCTACAGACCTAAACAGATACAAAACTCTTCATTAGAAGTCCTCTTAATTGAATAAAATATGTTAGTAGACTTAGATGAAGCTCAAGTATGCCATATTTGAGTCTATTTCCCAAAATATGAAAATTCTTCTTTCTTCCCCCAACCAACAATCACCATTTGCCAAAAGTTTCGTCACATCTAACAAGCTGATATACCATTAAAAAGGCTATGTATTGAACAAAATATTAACCATGGAAAAATACAAAATAGAAAATTGAACATAAAACTCAATACAGTTAATGAAACAGCAGCCCTGATATACTTCTGAACTACTCTTAAAATATCAGCATCACCAGTGAAAGCATGCATATTCTAGAATTGTTACCTGCTGTGTGCAGCCCTATCTAAAAGGTAGGAAACCTCCTTAGTACTGCAGACGTCCACAACAGTAAGGTCAGTGACATGCGTGTTTCCGTTTGCATCATGTTTAATTGCATACTGTTTTCCATTACAAGCATTCTCCAGTCGTGATGTATCTCTGTTTGTTGATAACAGATCCCGGATTGTTTCATTGTATATTTCCAACATGGACACCTGCACATGTTTGGAAAAAATGAGTTCAAAATGTTTTGTTCAAGTAGACAAACAAAGAGCTATACTACCAAGATCAGTAAGATGATAATGCTTACCTGCATTTCATATTTCCAGCCTTGAGATAGAAGAGATTGCCTAGTTTGAAATATCTGTTCTAATGAGCGTGGTATCAAACCTTTTAGATCTGGATGCCCTGGTTTCCCCATCATGGTGTAGGTTTTACCCGAACCTGTTTGACCATAGGCAAAAATACAAACCTGAAAAGAATAAAAAACTATCATCTCTTAAAGCATGTATTTTACTAGAGATAAACTGAGTAAATAAGTGTGATAGAAAAGTGTGTTATGTAACTTGCATATTTGAATGTAGCAGGTATATAAAACCTGAAGGATATACTCTACCCTTTTTCTCTGCTTTTAGCAAATGCACAACTAGAGACCATATCTGAGTGTTCTCAAAAAGACCGCAAGAAAAAAGTAAAGGAAAAATGCTAGATAGCTAAAATAACACAAAAAGGTATCACAGAAGCACTTTGCATGACCACATCCATACATTTACTAAATATGAGAGGAAACTTGAAGTAGAAAAAACACCTTGTACCCATCAAGAGCACTTTGAACAAGCTGAGAAATTTCTACAAATACATCCTCTTGCGATTCATCAGGCATAAAAACTCTATCAAACGAGAAAGAATGTTTTTGGCCTGACAAAAGTGAATTCACAACATGAGTTTTTATTTTCAAAATTCAATTGAATTAAAAAGAAAGGCATAATGGCACAACCTAAAACCTACCATTTTGCGTTATATCAATGCCCCGTCCAAGAGCTTCAGTTGTTGTAGGATATGATATCAGTTTTCCTTCACTACCAGAACTATCATCAGGCAATAGAGGCCGCACTCTACAGAATACACGAATGTTCCCCTTGAGTTCCTGTAACATAAGAGATTTCTTTTCGGTAAATGTGTCTGATATTTCAGCTTGTAATTTTAAGTGTGAGAATATTACCAAGATGGTATTATGTAATCTTTTACGCAGCTTCTCTCCTTCAATGAGTTTATATTCTGCATCTTCCAAATGATTCCTTAACTCATTTATGAGTTTCTTTTGCCCTTCAAATTCTGTCTTTGTCTCCAATGCAGATAAGTCAGACACCTAACAAGAGTATAAATGTAGTTATAACACCAAGGACAATGAATAGAATGACATAGTGACATCAGAGTATAACTCATGTATAAAAATCTGCATTTATGGCAAAACCTGCAATTTTTCCTCTGCAGCTGCAAGCTGATCTGATAATGACCTAATCTGGTTACTTTGTGAAGCACATCTTGCCTGTAAAAGAAAGCCAACATCTCAATATAGTATAAAGAGAAATACACATTCCCAGAGTTAAAAAAAATCAAAGGTTAAAACAAACCTCTAGATCTTCTGAGCTTACTGCCAACTCCTTGTACATAATTACTTCAGCTGTTAAAGCTTGCACTTGCGACAGTTGGTGATCACGATCATCTCTAACTTGCTGCAGCTCTACCCTCATGGATGCAACTTCATGCACCAAAGCATCTTTCTGTCTCATAGCCTCATCTTGAGAAGCCTAGAAATTTTGAAAGATATAAATTTAAGTAATGAAAAAAATGAATATCAAAATAGTCTAATAATTGAACTTAAATTTATTATACAAACGACCAAAATTCAGATACATTCAAGCTACAAATTAAAGACATATGGCTGAAAAAACTTCACCAAATCTAAGGAAATATAATGCTAATAATGTTTTAAGTTCATTAAGGACATGACCCAAACAATCATGTACTTGGCATATAATGTTCACTTTCTAGATGATTGTTAGCCATTTTCCTTATAGAGCAGTTGGTTGTGACGTTCAATTACCCGTTTAAATAGAACTATTCTTCAACCACTTGATCCTCTTCCTTGGTTCAAGTTAATTCTTGTAACCACATTACAAAATTGATATTCCTTATTGAAAAATATAGAATTTCCGGCTTACTAAAAATTTTTACTTTTTATGTCTAAATAGTAATTTTCTTCAAAAAGGATCACATGATAATCTAACTTCTAGTAATCTTCAAGCAAATTTCCTAAATGTGCCACTTGTTGGGTCACCTTATCACCAAATCAATTAATGTCAATGCATAAGATTCAGATAAATGGGTTTTATTCTTAATTTCAGCCTCTCTTGAAATGTTTCCATCTTCTAATGTGTTCCTCTATTCTCATGGAAAGTACAACATTTGTAAATTAGTATGAAAGTCTTCCTTCAAATTTAAAAAATTAATTATAACATCATAATTTAATTCTGCATGGTTGAAGAATAATGCAGGTAAAAGCCATATATACCATTCATCATTCATTGAGCGAAGGGTGCTTATAGAAATTTTCAACAATGCTACCTTCCAAGTGCAACAATCAACAAAGACAGATTCACTATGAAAAATTTGCAACTAATGTTCTCTTAAAAGAGCATTAAGAATCACAATCCCCAAATATATCACAAGCATTCTACAGTGTCCCATGTCTGGAACTATGCAAGAGAAGATGGGATCAGGAATAAGAACTCACTTTATACGTAGAAAGTTGTTCTTGCAATGATTTATGTTGACCCCTTAAGGTGCTTAGATTTTCCACGATAGCAGATTTTTCTTTCTCTCCACGCTTAATTGATTCATGGGCTGCATCAATATCTTTCTGGAGTTTAGTATTGTAGTGCTGTAAGCTTGAGTTGTACTCCTGTAATAGCTTGTACATATCATTTATTGACGCTATCTGCAGAGTTCAACAATTCCGCACCTCCGATTAACCAGGATAAACTTATAACAAAATCAAAAGGCAAAGGCAAATAAGGCAAGAAAAGAACTTTGATGAATTAGAAACACATTTGCTGTATTACCCTTTGATTAGCACTTTGGAGCTCCTCTTGTGCTTTTCCAAGGTCTTCTGAGAGAGAGGCATGTGATCTCTCTATATTAAGTCTTGTCTCTTTCTCTCTCACAAGAGAATCAAGTGCCGCCTAATTGTTGATATGAGAAAGTTAATCACTTATTTTAACAACTATCAAGAAGGAAAAAAATCTCACAAACCACATTGAATTCAGAATCTAGTCCTCTCACCAACTTATCTGATTCTTCTTTTGCAAGTTTCTCTTGTAAAGAAGCAAAACTCTTTCTCAACTCCACAATTATCAAATTGAGTTCCTCTTCCTTGTTTCTCAAAGTCAGCTCTATATCCAAGCACATCAATTAGCATTTGCAAACAGCATAAATATCGAGACACTAAAAATGAAAGAAATCGATCATACCCATCTCAGCACATTTTTGTTCACTCAATTCCAGTGCATTCCTCAGCCTCTCATGCTCAAATGCATAGTCTCCCTCTAGCTCTTGAAACCACTTAATGCAAAGCCTAAGCCTCTTTATGTAGTCCATCATATTCTCACATCTCTCCTACATTTCCGAACCAAGCAATTAAACTATTTCCCATCTTAACTTCATTATAATTATACTCGAAAACCCCCCACAAGAAAAAAGATCAAGTCGAACTAACCTTGTAATTGAACTTGTTCTTGTATCTCATTTTCTCACTCAATAAAGCCTCAACATCCTCTCTTGTAAATTCAATAGTACCGCATTCAGAACCCGCATTGCTTGCCGGATTGCTACTCAAGCCAAGATCCTGGATCCCATTTACCACAGAAAAAGCTTGCCGGATCCTTGCATTATTTGCTGTGCCAACCATTTTTTCGGCTCCAAACTTTTGCTCTTTGTCACAAGTCACCTCATCAACACCGAGCTTCTTCTTCTTAACAAAAATAAAGTAAAATAACACAAAAAAGGAAAGATTTTAGATAACAATACTAAAATGATAAAAAAAGATTAAATAAAATCAAGTCTTGACTCTTGAAAATGAATAACCACACCATTAGCATACTTCACTTAAAGAGGCAAAATGAAAAAGTACCCACTTTCAAGAAAATTGAAGAATTTACAATAAAATGAGGACAAAAACAAAATTCAAATGTTTAACCGTAATTAAGGAAATCAAAGAGAACCCATTAACAAGAAAATCAAAAGGAACGAAACCCAGATGTTGAAATTTTTTTTTTCAGTTAAAAAATTACTTACATTGGAGGAAGGGCTTGCTCTTGTTATGTTGTTGCTAAGAACTGGAGGCTTGTTCTGGTTATTAGAAGCCATGAAGGTTTTTATTTTTTGGGTTTTCAGGAAAGTGGGGTCATTGATTGCATACGAAGCTACCGAAAGCTAATCATAGCCGTTGCTTTTACGATCAGGAAGATGACGACTGATGGATGGCTGGATGATGAAGAAGAAGCGCTGCAGTGTCCCTGCTGCTACTGAGACTGACGGATAGAGAAATGAATTCTTTTTTCAAAATATTTGAATATTATAGACTCTGGGGTTATTTTTGGTAAATGTGTCTTTCGATTATTCAATATTTTACCGTTGGGTTTTAAATTTTGCATTTTTAAAATTAGAGCAGGCGGTGCGGCGGTGCGCTATATGAAAGGGACTGTAGGTGTACGTAATGACCATAATACCCTCTCGTTGAGGGCTGTTTGGCTGATATTGAGTGTTTGTTGATGGGGCAAAGATGTCCATTCCTAACTAAGCAACTCCTCAAAGAATGGATCAGAGTAGGTTTAGTACAAAATTAGACACTGGCACGTACTAATGTATACTCAATAATGTTGGTTTAATTGATTTATGTTTAGGGAACAATCTAATAAAAGCCAAATCATGATTATATATAACCATACATATATATATATAATGTATAAATGTTTTTCAAAAGAATATTTCATGTAATTAGCAGACAATCTAGATTCCATATTTACTTGAATCTTAGGCTATTAAACTAAATAAAATTTTGAATTATAAAGATTCTTTTTCATTATTTTTTTAAGAGTAAAATAAAGAATGTTATAGTCATTTTGATTGTTATTTCTTGCAATGATGATAGATTGTCCATACAAGGACAAATGGTCCTATGGTAATTGATTGTAGTAATTTTAGATTCATTGACATGGCACGTTATTAAAAAATATTTTTTAAAAAAAAAAAGTTGTCTAAGCTATGCATCATAGATGTGGACTCCAATGAATATGGTGGTGTTTTTAATAAAGTTAAAAATTTAATATTTACTACATTCAACTTTTGCTAATAATTTAGTGAAAGAAATAATTTATTTAATTATGTGACATTGTGCACCAAATTAAGTTTAATTCAAAAGCATTAATAATAACCAAAATTAATAAAATTTGGGGAAACTATTTTACTTTGTTTGTGGTCGTTGAAATAAAAAAAATGATCGATACAGTTTGGGGCCGGCCTATAAAAATATTTGTACACAATCAAATATTTGATGAACAGGTAAATATTTAAATAAGAAAAATAGCTGATTGACTTGATTATGTCAAATTGTCAACCTAAAGTTTTTTATACAAGAAAGAATTAAAGCATCAACATAAAATTAAGTTAAAAAATCAAGTAGAATTTTATTCATTTATTAATGAACTACTTTTGATTCATTCTTGGTAAGATTGGGTAGCTAAGCTCTGAATATGTATAAAACTATTAATTAATGAGATACACATATTAATTAATTATTTAGCTGAATTAATAAACTAAGTGTCAGACTCTTATGAAATAGTATTTGGTAGGTAATAACAAACCCATAAACTTAAATTTCCAGTCTCTAAAAGCCTTAAATAACAAGACTCGTTAGCTTCAAAAAGGTGAAAAAAAAAATTCTTCTCTCTTTGTTGTTTCTATACCAAATAAAGCCATTACTTCCGCAAAACTTTTACCTTTGCAGACTGATCTGTGGAAATAATTAACTGGTATTTTTTCTTGCGTCAAATGGGTGCCAAGAATTTTTCACCTTTACATAAAAATTTTCCCTGAAAACTTTTCTTTCACTCTTTCTTCAAAGGGAAACACTCACAAATATGGGGAGAAAAAAAAAAGATTTAAAGTAACCATCTCACATGGTACAGTAACAAGTTGTTGGCATATCTATTTTGTTTTTGGTACCCTGCTGCATTCATGTGGTGATGTGTTTAATTTCTTGTACTCATTCTTGGAGGCTTCTTCATTACCCATTTACATACCCATATCCAGATGTTTTTATTTTTATTTTTTAATTTTTTTAACACTTTGCATGCATGTTAACATGTTCCATGCATGGCTGTGAATGTATCCTATCCTTAAATAAAAAAAAAAAAATTTCTTTTCATATTTAGTTGCAGATATGAAAAGTTTTGTGCCAAACTTGTTGAACTAAAACTTCCATTTCAAAAGATAAATGTATATATGTAGTGATAAATTGATATGCTGAATGGTCACTTTCCAGCTTATAAATGTAGATTACAACCTGTTTTACGCCTTCACCTAATTGAACAAAGACCAGGCATCTTTCTTTCTTGATTCAAATATGTGTTCTTGAATCTTAATTGATGATGTTCATGGCTTGTCTTCTTGTTATAGGTAATTGGCAATTAATAAGATAATATTTTCTTTTTTTTACAGGTAAAAGTTATGATAATTTGTTGATTTTGATAGTCCATGAATATAATGTAGAGTATTATGTGTATGAGAGACTAATGGATATTTGAGGTGACAACAAAATTAAGAAATATCATATGTATACTAGGTGAGATTTTTCCTTGGTTATAAATTGCCTCTTTGTTAAGCAATGTTATGCTTTTATTTGTTTCAACATGAACATTATGAAATCTACCATAATTTAGTTGGATACTTCCCTATGGTGAGTTTTATATATTTGCATGCATGGCTAAACACTACAAAATTATTAGGTCTTGTTAAGACTATAATTGATTGTGTGGATAACGTTTTGTACTCTTGGTGATCAGCTGTTACAAGCCATCAAGTAATATACTTTAAAAGTTAGAGATGCTTTAAACTAATTAAATTGCACATCTTGTGTGAGAAATGAGAACAAATAAACTCGAACTAATTTAGGGGGCAAAATAGTAACCATATATAATAGGGGTAAGGATATACTAACTAATTAATATTGTAAGGTAAGATTAGTATATTAATTATTAAGGAAAAAAAGCTTCAATTTAAATAAGTGACACGTGACGCAATTTTATCTTAGTTCAATAATAAAGGTGATTGTAAAATAAGAATTAATTAAGATATTTTAAATTTAATTTATATATGTAAATGACTGAATGTAAGGTCGAACACTAACAACAATATTAAACTTATTGAGTTATATATTAATGTAGAACATGAAATGTAACAAAATTAAAGTTGAGTGCTGAAGAGATTCTTGATATTTCCCAAGTCACACTCCTTAAACTAATTAAATCTATCTTAGATAATTGGGGTTAATCAAAGATTAATATATATAGGTTAGTTGATGAGGAAATAATATACAATTGGGGAATCACATAATAGTGAGTCAAAGAAACTAACTGAGCTTTGAATCACACAATGTGTGTTAATTCATGGGATCAAATATCATATATAATCTAATCTTGTCTTTTGTGTTTGACAAATTTACAGCTCAAGAAAACAAGCACATGGCAAAGTTTTAGATATGTGGAGGAATCCTAGGGCAGTATTTATTGGTACCTTGGCCGGTTGTGGCTACAATTGGGTGCTGTATTTTGTTTATTGGTTCTAGCTTTTATGATTTTGGACAACGTTTTGGAACAACATGGTCGGCCTGCAAGAAATCTGGAGGAATTCATCACTCAACTTCATTAGATTTGGGCTTTTATGATGGAACTTGCATTATTTAATAATGTGTGTACAAGTGGCACTGTTCAATCTTTGATTGAAAAAGAGGTCTCCTCCTACAACTATTAGCTTCTCAATTATTCTACACCCAAACATCCTATTTAAATAAATTTTGATTTTCTTTTAAATATTAAAAAAAATTGGTAGATTTTGAACTTAATATCTAGAATGCTTCATAGAGCTTATTAAGAGATTTTAGTAGGCTTTTGATTGCACATATATAATATTAAATATAATTCAAAGATAATAATTAAAGTGGGGAATGATGGGATAAGAAAAAGATTTTTTAAAACTAGTTTCAAACCTTAATAAGTGTATGTTTAGTATGACTTATTTAAATAGTCATAACTACTTATTTAATTTCATAAGCATTGTTTAAATTTTTTGTTGTTGTTTGATTACTTTATAAGTAGAGCTTTTAATGATTAAGTTAGCTATTTTGCCTTTATTAACAAAAACTCCAATTTTGGACTTTGGGAGGTAGACATTGAAAAGTTTTTCTAAAATTTTAAAATATCTAATATATCTTTTACTTATTTTATAATCTTATTTTATTTTTTTTCATAATATAATATTAAATAATTTACTATTAAAGTAATTTTATAATTTTTAATAAAAAATCTCATTAGCAACCATACAACTACATTTTTTTGTAAAAGTATTACTCATAAAAACTCCACTAATAAATTTTTTACTTAAATAAACTCTATTTGAAAAGCTATATCAACCGAAACTTAAGTGTGAAACCTTAAGATAGTGTTTGGTTTAAAGAATAGTAAAGGAATGAGAGGAGAGGAAAGTGGAAGAAAAGAGGTGAGAGTCTATTGAAATTATTTTCTAATGTTTGATTTGTTACAAAATTATACAAAGAAACCAAATGTCTTAACTTTTATTTGAACAATTTTACCCTTTAGTATTGAACTTTCAATCTTTATCATAAATATAATTAAAAAATTAAACAATAAATTTATTTAATCTACAACATAAATAACTAATAAAATTTTTTAAGTAATATAATTATATTTATAGTTAAACTCTATTCAAAAAGTTTATTAGCATAATTTTATTTTTAAATTAGTTTAATTTAATTTGTTTCTAAATAAATTATGACATAATACAAATAATTTCTTAATTAATATATTATAATTTAAAAAGTTTATTTGAACAAAAAAAAATAGAGTTGCCGCCGTCGCGTCTCACCACCAGTCACCACTGTACCATGTCATTTCAACTCAAGAATTATATGAAAATGATCATAACTTGACGATCTATAGATTGAAGCAACTTATTTGGCCGAAATACTTGATATTTGTCCGGATTTAAGATAGTTAGAAAGTTTTCAAATTTATTTTAACTGGATTTGAGGATGATAACTTCATTTTTTCAATTCTCGTCGGCCGAAGACTCCAACGGTATGGGTAGTGACGTCCCATGCGCGAATTTCTGTGGTGGAGTCGGCGGTCCGGCGGTCCGATGACTGTTAAATTTGTATTTCTATTTTTTTTAAATCAATTAAATAAATAAAGTGATTTTATTAAATTATTTAAATCATTGCTTTTACTTTGACTAATACAAAATCAATTATCTACAATATTAAATTGATAAAATAAATTGTAAATAATAATAATAATAATTTGATAATATTAAATAAGTTAATAAAAGATGGAAGGGGTAATTTTGGATGTTTTGACTTCCAATAGAGGAGGAATTCCAATTCATCACTCTTTGGTATGGAATCTAAATTCCACATTATGATGTATATTAAATTCTAATGAAAATTAAATTCTTATAAATTATGATAAATCAAACAAAGAAAATAAGAAAGAAATTTAAATTACTTTCCTTCCTCCCTTCCGCTCCTTCCAACCAAACACCACCTAAAAGGAAAAACCAGTTTGGGCCTTGAGTTTTCCTTCTCTTAACCAGCAGAACTCGTAATAGGCCAGCAGCCCATTAGATTGGTCCCAAAAACAACAGATTTGAAAAGAACAAAAAATTGAGGAAAATTGGAGATGCGGGGTATCGATCCCCGTACCTCTCGCATGCTAAGCGAGCGCTCTACCATCTGAGCTACATCCCCTTTCCCGTTTAATGTGATATGTGTTACATAAACTTGTCAAGTTGAGTTTTTCAGCTGTACACCTTCCCCATTTATGTTTAATGTGGCATGTATAATTTTGACATTCACATAGCCCGTCAAATAATGGGAAAATTGATTCTAATACTGTGAAGACCAACCCATTGAACAACCCACAATTAGTTGGCATGGCATCTATTCTTCCATTTTTGTTGGTTCTGCATATCTAATCTCCACGCAACTGCTAGATAACACAGAAGGCTAAAGTTCGGGCCTGTATTCAGAGAGGGGAAAGAGGGTCACTTCTGTCTGGTAGAAATGTTTGTCCTTTCAATGGTGATCGCTAGCTCCATTGACAAGTTACCATCTTAAAAATGGTCCTTATTCTATTATAATTACTGTTCGTCAATCCTTCATCTACTCTTTGCTAGCTGGAATTGACAATTAACAATAGTATGGACTATACAAATAATCTTACATATGTAGTCAGTAAATGTTAAGTACTAATAATCATTTAAAAATTTTCATTTGTCAAGATTGAATATTTGTTTTTTCAAGTAGCAGTACGTGTCACCCTCCTCAAACTTACATTGCTTCAGAATTTTTTGTCGCGGCACCATTTCCTCGGGAAATATCACAACTCGAAGGATTCTTGGGAATTCTGATTTCCAGAAACACGTCGTTACTCAAATACGCTTCTGTTTTCCTCCAGTCCGCATCTTCCGGCAGCTCAAGCCTCCGAACATATCCATGTTCCCACCAATGGCCGATTCTCCAGTCCTTTGCCCTGGGATCTCTCTGCTCCTTCCACTGCCCAGAAATTTCCACAATCTTCCCATTTTCGACAGAGACTTGCACTTGGGTTTTCCCAACTCCTGCTTTGCAACAATCAAAGAAAGGGAGTTTAGTCTTTAAAGAGTACAAAACCAGTGCTTGACTTGCTTCTAATTTTTAAACCCATAGCAAAAACAACTCCTTAGGTTTCTTCTGTTCCAAGTAACCGTGTATAATTAAAGCTTGGGAGAAAAGAAAATGTGCTGAAACATTTACCTGGTAGTTCTGCTTTTAGCACATAAGCTTGGTCTGTCTGAAGCCAATCAACAGAACTCTGGCCGGTGCTCCGAAGATGAGATAACAAAACATCTGACTCAAATTCCCAGAGAGGAAAGGCATCAGATGGATCAAAGAATTTTCCGAACAATAACGGACTGAACAGAGAGCCATCGCCAAATACCTTATGCACAGCTGGATTTCCCTGGGAGAGAAATCTTTTGAACACGTCTTCACCTAATGCAACAATCCATTTGTGCGGAGTGCGATCATCTGTATGAACTTCAATCTTTATGCAACTAGTCATTCGAGACTAGAAGACCGAAAATTGCAAAAAATTTCCTTGGGAGAGGCGTGTTGTTTGTTTGCTTTTATATGGTGCTGAAAATGCTTTTGGAAAAGCAGTGGACAAATTCTCTTGGAATATTTGGAGGGCCATAAAGTAAAATGGAATATTGTTTCTTCCACGGTTTGATCATTGGAAAAAAAAAATGGAATTTTTTGCTTGCAGATTGGGCATGTATCAGTGCCATCTGGCGACCACTGACTTAGTCTGTTCAATAGGAGGAGGTAATGTGATAGATTTGAAGTGCACGCTTTGATTGCCATTAGATGAGAATCTTCGAGAATTTTCCAAAGCAGAATTCCTTGAGCACTCACCATCAAGCCTTGCCATCCATACAATTTCAGCACAACAGAAACTTCAGGAAAATTAAAAGCAAAGACCATCTAACTTTCACAACTGAAAGACATGGTTTATTTACTAAATTTTTGAACATTCTTTAAAAGGTTTAAATGGAGATCAGAAAACCTCACCCACTAAAGATCAATTATTGCCTCCAAATTACTTGAACTCAGATGACCAAGGCATGCGATTTTATTTCCATCTATTAGTTGACGAGGGCCTAGCTCTTGCAAGAAAGATATTTTATTATGTGCCTGATGCTCATTCACGGCTAATTAATTGAGCCTACGCCACGAAAACTTAGATTTCTAAACTTCCTGCTAATAATGGGCTTGCTGAGATTTTCAGGTATAGTTCCACCCGTTTGGTTTCCATTTTCTTCACGTAATTTCAATCCATGGAATTGACATATCAAGGACATTTAATGATGCAAAAGCTATGTGAAAGGAACATTTGTAAAGTATGGGTGCATGTTGTCATGTTTTTCATTGGCCCTCTTTATTTGTATTTAATTATATACGGTCTTCATATGCTCTCCTTTTCACCACCACTTGGTTTTTTTGACTACTTTGAAGGGAGCTTTGTGCACTGCATTAATGCATCTTGTATGTGGCATCTGCCGAGCAACTTTTAAAAAAAGCATGATTAGTATCAACTTGATTGCGCTTTAATTTCTGGCCATAGCCCAAAAATAATAAAAAAAAAAGGGCTGAAGCCATTTTGAATGTTCCATGGTACGGCCAGATAAGCCTGCCCGTTCTGCGCCTTTGTTATCTTGATAAAATTATGACAATTGTATGGATTGTATAAAATCGAATGGAATGAAATGTACGGTAGTGGTAATGTATTACACATAACATAGTGTGAGACTAAATTTATATTTTAAATTATTACTTATATTAAATTTTTATTAAAGATAGAAACTATACAAATATTATTGACGAACATATAAAAAATAGTTAGTAACCATCAACCAATATTTAATAGCTAATTGAGAGATATCACAACCACGATCTATCGTCAATTTATCGTCTGGTGATAGTAGCATTCTTGACCTCTTTTATTGTTGAAATTTTACTAATTGAACTAAACAATAACGAGTAAAAGATTCTTCTATCTTTTAATATGTGAAGAAGAGAAGTAATTACTTCATTTATCAAGTACGTGTTAGTTTTGCTAGTACGTTTGATGTTTCAATTTTCAAAAAATAAAAGCTAGAATAAGTTCAATTTTCCAAATAGCAGTTGGGATTTGAAGTTTTCAGTCTTAAAACAATTGTCCAATCTGGAAGTGTAAGCCTAATTTGTTGGTAAATGGATTTCATGAGATTTAATGATTAATGAGCTCGGAGGATAAAGTAATTTGTAAACAATGATAATCTAATAATAAATAATAAGAATAAGAAATATGAAATATGAAATCCATGAACATGTAAGGCAGGTAGGTTTGATGTTATTTAACATAATAATTTTTAGTTTAATAAAATTTAAATAATTACAGGTAAAATTGCTTTCGATAGTTGTAAATTTTTTAGCAAAACTTTCCAAGATATTTAAACATAAATTATTTAAAATCATTGTGAGTTCTACTTTTCTTTAAGCATAATTAAAGAAATGAAATAAAGGAAATGACGGCAATTCGAAAACGCGTTGAATCCGTTGATGATGTAGACTGTAAAATAATAAAAATTACTAATTATACAAAATTATAATCCTTTTTTTTATAAACGTGAGATTAAAATTCACTCAATTGATAGTTGGATAATATATTACATAATAAACTAATAGAGATAAATTTATTCTAATATATTTTTATTTTTCGGCTGGCTACGGTACTTCACAATTTGAATATCATCATATGTTTAAATTTGATTGAGTCTTATTAATTTTCTAGTATTCAGTTAGCTTTCTAATTTTAACAACAAAAACACGGTGCCTTGCTTTTAGATTATTATCCATCTTTTCTTCAAAAGCCAATCATAATTAATTTAGATAAAACATAACGGTCTAATCAAAACATATATTTTTAATAATACAACTCAAAATGGACTGATGTGGATAATGGGGTGTATTAAAAAACATATATTTTTAATTAAGATTATTATCCATCTCTTCTTCAAAAGCCATTCATAATTAATTTAGATAAAACATAAAAGTCTAATCAAAACATACATTTTTAATAATACAACTCAAATGGGCTGATGTAGATAATGGGGTGTATTAAAAAATACGCATATATTATAAAAAAATTTATGTTTTAGTTTCATAAAAAAGAATTTTTTTGGTAAAAAAAAAAGAATAAAGACTATATTATTTTATTTTTCCAATTTTGTCCCACCCAAAGACATAAAAACTTGCTCGCTTCTCATTGGTCTGATCTGGTAAACGGTACAAAAATTTCAAAATGTACCCAACATAAAATTTTTAAAAACAAAAATAAAAATAAAACAATGGAAACGGAATTAAGGAAACAAAAACAAAAACGCTGATTCTATTTTGTCAGCGTTTAAACAGAACATGTCTGCGGAGAAAATTCTTCAAAAGTAATCCTAGGTCAACAGTTTATTTTGCAAGCGTTAAACAGCTAGTTTATTTGATTGGATCTGGTCATAATCGAAGAAGACCCATTTCATTTTTCTTTCACACAGAAAACAGAGGACCTTCCTTTTTGTGCATATTCACATTTTGGATTTTTGGGGTTTTGTTCAATTAAAGGTTATATTTTTATTTGATCTGGGGCTGGTTCTAAGCTCGCTTTAAGCAAATTTTGAATTTTGTTTGCTGGGTTTCGCTTTAAAAGCTATTTGGTTCCTTGTTTTGGCCTTTTCTGGGAATGTAAATTCTGGGTTTTGTTTGGTTATTTGAGTTCTTATTCCAGTTTCAACTTCTAATTGATTCCTTTGAGGCTGGTATTTGAGAATTGTATGTACCTGCTATTGGTTGGTATCTTTCAAGGGGGGTTTTTGCAAGTAATATTGAATTGGGTTGTTGTTAAATGCTCTAGAGTTGAAGCTTTGATGGTGGTTTATTTTGGTTATGAAGGAGCTTTGTTAGGGTTTTGCTTGTTTTGTAGGGTTTAGATATTGATGAAATGAAAAGGATTGTATTTGATAGTAATGATAATTCAAGAAGAAATGGGTGTAATGAGAAGAAGTTGTTTTATGTTCTTGGTTGTTCTACTTTATGGATCATTGGTGGTCAGCTCAGAATACAGGAGGACAAGAGAGGAAGAGTTTCTTTGCAAAGTAGTTGATCCAGTGACTGGGGAGGTTGACGATAACTTGGTAAAAGACCATATTTCGTTTTTTGCTTTGCTTGATATTTTGCCGTTGGTTATTTTTGTTTTCAAGCAATAAGCTTTATTGACAATGCATTTTGAGATATGATATCAAGCTAATTGGTTTTGGTTGGTTGCATAAATTTCATCAACTAGATCAGGAATATGATTGCAATGACCTTATATTGTCACAGTGGGTGCAACTTCAGTTATGAAGCTTATGCACAGGCTAAAGTTCTGAATTGTGTGTAATGAAATTGTTTATGCATGATATATAGTTGGGATGCCAAAAAATTTAATAAGAATTAGTTTAAGGCATTGTATTTTGAAGTCCAAGTCTATGGCTAGCAGATTTAACAATTTGTAACTGTTTGTATTCCATTTTTGTGTTTTTATTAATCAAAACTTTTCCTGTAGAAAAACCTTCTATCTCCTGTGTTGTGATGTGTTCATGATAATTAACTTCTGTTATATTTCTTATTTTAATTGAAATAGGTGTTTCAAAGCATATTTTTTTTTAACTTTTAAATGTACATATGAGTCCATTTAGAATTCAAGTTGAACGGAATTACTATATTTTAACTACCTATGAGGCCAATTTAATGCAATAACTGTACCTAAGCTGTGCTTTAAAATTTAATGCATTAGCTATAGCTGAGCTGCTAAAGTGCATAAGTGAAGACTAAAATTTATTGAAATTCTTTGATTGTAGGCACAGCTATTATGGTTCAGCTGTGGGATCGATTTGATCCGATTGAAGGAAGTTGTTGAAGATCTCAACTTATGCCTTCCAGAAGAAACTCCTGGTGGCACTGATGAAAGCAACTCAAGAAGTCAGTCACTGTCGAAGCCCAACTTAGTGAAATTGTATAATGCGCTGCATCCTCACTTGAAGCAAACTCTTTTACATTGTATAAGAGAGAACAATCTTCTGCACCATGTCTCTAGAGGAGGTGGCTCTTGGTGCGAGTCTTTATATCCCGAGCCTGATGCTCCAAGGCAGAACCAGCACCTCATATTGCCTCGTAGCCTTGCTGAAATACCTAATCGTGCCTCTACCCCTGCCCCTGCTCCTACCGTTGCTCCTTCCCCTGTGCATGCCCGTGCTACCGCCCCTGCCACTAGCCCCACACAAGATGCTAAACCTCGGCCTCGTACTCCACCGACACCATTTTTTCCAAGTGTTTCTAGTTCATCTCCTACCGTTGACGATAATTCTACCACAAATTCAGGTTCTGGCACAAGTGCCCGGGCTGATGATAAAACAAATCACCATAATACTGTTATTATTGCCGTTGTTGTGACAGCAGCTGTGACATTTGTTGCTGCGGCACTGCTGTTTTTGTGTTGTAGTCGGTTCTGTAGAACCGGGTCTGGAGGTAGGCAAAATGATGAGAGGCCCCTCCTCAGCTTAAGCTTGAGTGATTACTCTGTTGGTATGTATAGATATACTTTGATAGCTTTATTGTTATCTACTATTGTTCAACACAGTCTGATATTAGTTTAAACTTTGATCTTTCAGGTTCAGGAAATTCGAAAGAAGAGAAGCTTGACATTGGGAAATTTGCTGGAACTGCATCATTTGGAGCTGTCGGTGGCACTGCCAAATCCTTTAATGAGAATGGACAGGTGTTACCCCCTCTGAAGCCTCCTCCTGGAAGGGTTGGTTTCACCCTTCAGGGAATGCCTCCTCTGAAGCCACCACCTGGCAGGGCAGAACCTCTCCCTCATGAACCACCTGCTTCTCTCAGGCCTCATCCACCATCAGGACCTCCTCCTCCTCCTCCACCTCCTCCAGCACCTCGTCCTCCTCCAGCTCCTGCTCCTAGAGCACCTCCTCCACCACCAAAACCTGGTCCTCCACCACCCCCGCCTCCAAGGGGTGGTCCTGCTCCTCGACCACCACCACCTATGCCATCTGGTTCAAAGGTTCCTAGGCCACCTCTTGGACAAAAGCATTCATCTTCTAGCGAAGGAGCTGGTGCCGAGGGTGATGCTAATGCACCTAAAACCAAGCTGAAGCCATTCTTCTGGGATAAAGTTCTAGCCAATCCAGATAATTCAATGGTTTGGCATCAGATTAAATCAGGATCATTCCAGTAAGTTACAAATTCTCTCTCCTCTCTTCCTATCTAGCTGACACTTTCTATCTACCTTGTATATCTGACTATATGGTTTTTGGATCAACCCATAAAACATAAAGTATTATCAGTTACCGATTGTACTATACTGATTTTACAGGTTCAATGAGGAGATGATAGAAACTCTATTTGGGTATTCCGAAAAGAGTAAAAATGAAAAAAAGAAAGGGTCTTCCTTAGATCCAGGACCCCAGTACATTCAGATCATTGATCAGAAAAAGGCGCAAAATTTGTCAATTATGCTTCGGGCATTGAATGTGACATTGGAAGAAGTTCGTGACGCGCTTCTTGAAGGTTTGTTTGTCCACACTCATCATTGCTTTTACTCTTTTTCCATTCAGATCTGAAGCTGTGACACATGTTTCCTGGATCGGTGAATTAAATCAAACTCATGATATTATGCAAATGTTGTTCCGGAAAAACTGGTTATTTTTTAAACTTAACGTGGGGTATTTTTGGTGCCATTCTGTTGGATTTTCCTGTGCACAGTGACAACCTAACCTGTTTTGATTAAATCAGGAAATGAGCTTCCAGCAGAACTCATTCAAACTTTGCTGAAGATGGCACCGACAGCAGAAGAAGAGTTGAAGCTTAGGTTGTTCAATGGTGAACTTTCTCAACTTGGGCCAGCTGAGCGGTTCTTGAAAGCCTTGGTTGACATTCCATTCTCTTTCAAACGACTGGAAGCGCTGCTTTTCATGTGTACTCTTCAGGAGGAGGTCTCTGCTACAAAAGAGTCGTTTGAGATCCTGGAGGTAAGACCTTGGATTTTAATTTGCATCCCTTCTGGGATCTGTTGCTATGCTACATCTAGCTCATTGTCTAACGTTCTTCTGGTATAGAAATTATTCATGAGTAAATTTGAAAGAGGAAGTCACGTGTTGCTTTCACAATGGATAATTGTTGAACTTTCTAGAACCCACTTGATCTTAAATTGTCTATTTTTTGCCTATTATTTTAAATGTGTTAAAACTACTCATGTTTGTTGCTGATACACTTCTTTAGGTTCATTATTTCTTGTTTATCTCCTTCCTAGTTTATGACTGATTCTAACGATCCTGCCATGTGCATAACTGCATGATTTTTTAAGTGCTAAATGATTCATATTTCCGGAATCGAAATAGCCACATATATGATTCATGCAGAACCAATTGTAGACAGATATTTGGAAAAATGAAATTCAGATACCTTCTGAATGTGAATGCATAGAAAATTTCCGATGCTTACGCTGAGCCACATAGCTCCATGTGGTTTTCTGCTTATCTGCTTTAACGAGTGGCTAACTTGAATGTTGTCACAATCTTATTAATAGGTTGCTTGCAAAGAACTCAGAAATAGCCGACTATTTCTGAAGCTTCTAGAAGCTGTTCTTAAAACTGGCAATCGCATGAACGATGGCACTTTCCGTGGGGGTGCACAAGCTTTCAAACTTGATACACTTCTGAAATTATCTGATGTGAAAGGCGTAGATGGCAAGACCACTCTATTGCATTTCGTTGTTCAGGAGATAATTCGTTCTGAAGGTGTGAGAGCTGCCCGTAGAGCAAGGGAGAGCAGGAGCTTCTCCAGTGTCAAAACGGATGATCTTCTGGAAGAAACTTCTAAATCTAATGAGACAGACGAGCACTATCGGAACCTAGGGCTTCAGGCAGTTTCGCATTTAAGTAGTGAACTTGAGAATGTCAAGAAAGCAGCAGCTATAGATGCTGACAGCTTAACTGGAACTGTTTCCAAACTTGGCCATGCACTATTAAAAACCCGAGATTTTCTGAACATGGATATGAAGAATTTAGGGGAAAATAGTGGGTTTCATGAAACGTTGAAGAGTTTTGTGCAGAATGCTGAGGGTGACATCATGTGGCTGCTAGAGGAAGAAAAGAGAATCATGAGTCTGGTGAAGAGCACTGGCGATTATTTTCATGGGAATGCAGGGAAGGATGAGGGTTTACGTTTGTTTGCCATAGTAAGGGATTTTTTGATTATGTTAGATAAGGCATGCAAACAGGTGAAAGATGCACCAAAGAAGTCAACAAAGTCACTGAAAAAAGAGGGATCTACTGCATCATCTTCCTCTGATACCCCCCAGCAACCTTCTCCTGATCTGCGTCACCGGCTATTTCCTGCTATTACTGAGCGACGAGTGGAGGATTTTAGTTCCGATGAAGAGAGTTAATGTCCTGTGGAAAGGTACTTACACTCTACTTTGTCAAACAGAATTCTAATGTTAAAATATATCAATACAATAGGCTGTGGAGTCTGAAACTCTTGATTATATTGCGATAATGTGAAAATTCTAACAGTATTTCTTGGTGCTATCCAGGTGAAAATTTGTGATGGAATTTCAACACTAGGTAAATGTTCCCCTGGAGTTTGTTGTAAATGCTATCTGTATGTATCGATAAAACAATTCATATCGGAGAAAAACCATCCATACAAGGTGCAATGGTTGAAATGGGGCCAAGGCCATGGTGTTCTTCGCATTCTTCATTAAAGCTAAATGTTATCAAAGAAGTTAACCTGAGGGAGCTATCGTCCAGGAGATGTACACTGACCTTATTTTAACGACGCACTGAGAACTTATTCTTGGTATAAACAGATTCTGCCTCCATGTGGCATAACTTGTGCATTAGTACTTAGATGTAGTGATTTGTTTATTAATATTTGTTTTTGTCAATAAATTTTTGGTTAAAGGAATTCTGTCAAAGTTAGTCAGATTTTTTAGTTCAGGCATTGCCTTACAAAATTACAAGTTATGAAATGTTAAGAGAAGATTTCTTATTTTCTTTATTAAAGTGCCTGGTCTATGGAGTTCTTCTCTTCACTTTTCTGATATCAACTTTGCAGGGATAATGTCGCAGAAGCTAAAACAGTTAATTAGGGTGGGCATGAGTTGGGATAGATATGGTTTATGAAAATATAACTCAACACACTATTGAACGGGTTGAAATAAAATCAACTCAACTTATTTACATAAATATTTTTAGCCCAAACCATTTCAACTCTTAAATCATGGGGTAGGGTTGGGTTGATAAGTTGAAGATCAAGTCAAAATTAAAAGTTAAATAATAAAAAAAATATAGAACTTATTAAAATAAAATATATATATCATAACATGAAAATTCTATTTATGATCTAGTGTTTGATAAAAAAAGTTAAAAAATATTTTAAAATTGAGAAAATTTTAGCAATGAGCTTTTAGATCTTATTTTTGGCCTCCCACATCTTTTTTTCAAATTCCAAATTCAGACTTTTTAGATAATTAGTTAGTATCATGTCCAGCAACAAAATGAAAGTGATATATAATTGTGTGCTATTAAGTGTTTACTAAAAAATAAAGAGAAGTTGAAACCAACTTATTTTCAAAATTAAACTTATAAGAAAATAAATTCACTTATACGAGAGAATGATTTTAGTTTTGAAATTCTAGTTTAGAATAATTGAGACGAAAATGAAATAGTCTTTTCTATAACAAAAAAAAAGAGTTAAAAAATAAGTTTGCCATTTTGGTCTTTAGAATTTTACAATTGAGGATTAACATATCATTATTATTATTATTATTATTATTATTATTATTATTATTATTATTTGAGTTGGGTTGAGTTAGATGGATTTATTATAATTAACTCAAGGTAATTATTCATCAACCACATGTTTTTTCATACTATTTTAAAAATACACATTTTTACGTATCATTATCATTATCATTATCATTATTATTATTATTATTATTATTAGAGTTGGGTTGAGTTAGATGGATTCATTATAATTAACTCAAGGGTAATTATCCATCAACCACATTTTTTTCATACTTTTTTTTAAATAAACATTTTTTTAACTGAATTTCACTTGAAATTATATTTTTTTGTCACTCATCCACTTCCGTCAGCGCATTGTTAAATTCGAAAAAGAATATTTTTTTTTCCTATTTTTAGTTTTTAGGTATGTATTCAGCCTTATTTTAATAAAAACAATAATATATTCTTCCTTAATTTTCTGTGTGCATTGTAGTGCAAAATTTGCCAAAATTTTATCTTTAGCATTGTGAAGATGCAGATCTTGCATGGGAAGGATCTGTGGCTTCGAGATTTTTAAGTTTTAACTTTGTTACATCAAGTTATACATTTTTGCATTTTAGTCCGGTATCAGTAGTACATGACCAATCTGTAAAGACTGAATACAATTGGCGCACATTTTGCTCTGAATACGACTAACCGCACCCAGTTTAAGCCTCCTAAGATTCCCTTTTAACTGAATTTGCAACTAACTCTAGCTTGATACCTGAATCTTTACCAAAACATTGTGATTCCAGAATTCTTTCTTCAGATTATATAATTTCTGAGTTACGAAAAGAAGATTTTAATTTCCAATCAAAGAAGTGGGCTCAGCGCAAGAAGTAAAACAAAAGCAGTCACAGAGAAATGGAAGAAGAACAGCAGTCTAAAGAAAGAGAAATGGAGTCTATTAATGCTCTGACGATGCTAGGGCAGTCAAAGAATATGGAAGAAGAACAGCAATCTGAAGAGAAAGAAATGGAATCGGCGGTTAATGCTCTGATGATACTAGCACTGTGGACTCAAGAAGTTGAAGCTGAAAGAAAGGAGGAACCACCAGTCAAGAAGAGGAAGATTCAGGAAAGGAGTGAGAGTTTTGGTGGTGCTGTAGATGGTGAAATTTCGGAAATGGATCAATCTTGAAGGCCAATAATTAATTGTTGATTAATTTCGTTTGTGCTTCATTCATTTTTACATGGGGTGAAAAATCAATTTTGTTGTTTCTTTTGTTTTTCCCGTTGATTTTCTTTTCTGGACTCATTGACAATTCAAGTTACATGATCTTATGATCCATTCCTCTTCCCCTTGTGTAAAAAGGAGATGAGTGAAAAAATTATGTGGAATAAATGTGCATACCATTCAAAGATAAGCCATGATTGTTTCACTAATTTTGTGCCTTCGTTTGTGAGTGAGTAGAGAGAGCTGGAAGCTGTTCTTGGTCTCAATCTCTTCGTTCTAGTTCCTTCTGTAATTGTAACCCAAGGATATCTCTGCACGTCACTCATAGCGTAAATGCTCCGCGTCTCTCTTTTGATTCTTTCTAGTTCTTATTTTCAGTTCTTTGATTGGTTGTGATTCAGATTTTATTCTTAGATAAGCTTAGATTGATTATCGATTGGTCTTGTGTGGTGATTCTGCATCTTAAGGTTTGGTTCAACCCGTTACACAAGGTCTCAATGGTGTTGGTAATTGGAGATTTCCGAGGCCATTAAATTCTTGTAACGACCCATCCAAATCATACTAGTTTCGAAAGAGTATCAAAAATTCAAAAGTGGGTAATTATTTACTTTTTAAAACAGTTAGAAACAAATCATAAATTGGGTACAAAGGAATCTATTTAGAACTGATATGATTAATATCCCAACTCAAGGTAATTGATCAAGAGTGTTATATGTATTTTCCTTAGCTTCTTCTTCCGAGGATCATCACCATCAATCTGCGTATAGTCTTCTAGGGACCAACTTTATAATTTCATTTCTGTCATAGTACTTTTCAAGCTCTGTCTCTAATCTTGCTGCTTTTCAGAATACCCGCTGCAATTTCTTTTCATTTTTCATATTCGCAGATTTCTCTTTAATTTTATTTGATCGAGGGGTATATATAATTGTCCTTCTTAGAGCTCTCTTCAACAAATTCAAGAGGTAGTTTGGGTAAGGAGTACCCGTAGCAAATCGGCTGTTTACTGAAACTATCGGACTGTTAAGCAGATGCTGCCATTGTTTCAATTTGACGAACAAGCCAAGATGTCTGGGAGAGTCTTGGGATCATTGAGCCACATCAAAGGCATAATATTCAACTCACTCACATGTCACATCTTGCCTATCACTCCCATAAAATTAATTACTTTGTAAAAGCATCCTAGTTATCTTTAACCATACTAATGTTTCTAGTGAGTTCCGTCTAAGTTACCATTTCCGTAGACATACAGATAATTTGATTACATTAATTATTTTTAACTACCTAAATTTGAGAGTTATCCTGAATGAACGAGGAATCCTGAAGGAATAAGAAAACGCGTGATGAGCGTATAAATAAGGGCTACAGTTTAACGCGTGATAAACCGTTAAAACATTGTGACAATCACCACTTGAGTTTGCTTAGCTCGCTGCATATTTCAAATTGGATGGTTCCCAACACGACTTGTTCTTTGAGGCATTCTGTCGAACATCTTGCTGCAGGAATCAAACATCTTTCGCTTTAACTCCCTTTAACAAGCTTTTATGGAATTTGATTCCTTTTAGGGGCTTGAAGGCCTGTGTCATAAACCTGGAGTGTGAAATCATGTGGTTCATAAGGCATAATGCTCAATGTCCATCCTGTAATTAATTGAACACACACATAGAGTGTGGCGGATCTAGAAAAAAATTTACCGGAGTCTAAATTAAATGACAACAAAATATAAAAACTGAAAATTGAATATATAAAATTTTTGATAACACATTTACAATTATTCTCTACGCGATTTCATATTCTGAAAACGTTGTGCAATAGATTTATTATCAACACTATTAAATATATCTTTTTTTCTATATAAACAATCAAAGTATTATTTATCCTTTCATCTCCCATCCGATTTCGAAGTTCATTCTTCACAAATTTCATTCCTGAAAATATTCTCTTTACTGTAGTTGTAGAAACTAAAAGAACGATACTATTTGATAATCTGACATGGATTATTTAAAAATTTATTAATTTTTCTTTTAAACAAAAAAGAGTTTTTTTTTTTTTTTTTAGTGGGGGCTTGAGCCCCCACTAGTCCTACACTACATCCGCCTCTGCACACACACACCCCTAAATTAATTTATATGTTTAAATTGGATTTGATCCAGATCCAGTAAGAACTACCACTCAGTGGTTCGAATCAGATCGGAGTGAAAATTCGATGAAAACAGTGGGAACTTTCTTATTTGATTTGGGTTGCTCTTAGGCTTAGAAGAAGAAGAAATTAGAGAAGATGATTGTTCTTCTTTATAAGGGAAGAGTAGCTAAAAATGGCCAAAGATCCTTCTATCTTCAAATAAGCCTCTGCTTATATGTTTTTAGTCACGTAGAACTCAAATTCCTAAGATAGGACATGAGTCACCATTTTTTATTGGCTTTGATCAAAGAGACTGATATGCTTTTCTCGAGGTGATAGTTCTGGTATGACAATTAATTGCTTGTTTCAAATGTTCTGAATGTCCTTTTTATGTATTTAAGATATTTTCGGTGTTGTTTATTATTAATGGTCGTTAGGAGGAATTTTTCCAAATGTTAAGTCTCCGGAGTAATTCTCCTTTTATTGTTTGGAGGGACATGTGGCAAGATGTGATTTCCTAAAGAATTGAGTACCTACATGTGTATGTACACACACATATATATTGGAGTAAAAAGTAAATTTTTGGTAATTCTACTTTATAAGGTAAAATAATCAATTTAAATTTGGCCGGAAACATTCTTAGTAATCAAATATAATAAAAGAAAATGTAATTAGTCACAAAAAAATTAATTAAAATGAAATTAAGTAATTAATTCTCTAAATTTTTTCTTTATTTGAAATTCTTAAAAATAATGTGAATTTTTTGTAATTATTTTCTAGAAGTTGGGTGGGTTAACAAAAAAACGTGGGATGAAAATATCACCACCCTTGTTTAAATTTTATTTATATATTGTCCAAATTCTAGTATTCTTCTAAAATTTATAGAGGAGAAAAAAATTTCATTGAATGCCCTTTCAGTAATGGGATTTGTATTCTCTCTTAAACTTTGAATTACATTAAAAGATTCGGTCAAATTATGTAGAATATGTAATTTAATTCTCGCGTGATTAATGAATGCTGCTGTTCTTGATGTTAAATTGGTCAAATTTTTGGTTTTCTTGGATCTTGAGGATGATCTTGAGTTCATAAGATATATTGGCGTTATCCGCCTAATGCTATGGGCAGTGGCGAGGCTATGTGTGGGCTGGGGCAACCCGTCCAAAATTTTAGAAAAATTATAGAATTACCATTGTGGCCAGTTTACAAAATTATTATTATTTGTACTTTTATTTACAACAGTAACCATTCTATTATTTATAATATTGCCATTCTGCCTGCTTGTATATATCAATTAAGAAAAAGGGGATTTTGTTTATTGAATAAAAAGGGTCCATTCATATGAATAAATTGAAAAGGGGGGCAGGGGGGGACTTCCTTTTTCAAGGTTGCAGAGTAGATTCCAGAACGTGAACTCTCTCTTCTCTTGGCTCCTTCATCACTTACAATATATTTATAAACTGATTGTATAAGATTAAATTATTGTTAGGTCAAATGGAGACCATAAATTCAATTCAAATATAATGTTAATTTGAGATAATTGCTTTGAGAAGACAGTTACAATGTTTTTAGATTGATATGCTTCGTCTTGTTGAGTTTCAGTGTATTTCTTTACTTTCTGAATTATGTCAAAAATTAATTGAGAAAAGAAAGTCTTAAATTTACTTTTTGATAAGTAGATTGATTCGTTTAGTGTTGGCTCTTCTTGTTTCGACTGCAACAATTGAACGAGTATTTTCAGCTATGAAGTTTATCAAGACACCATTTCGAAATAAGATGGAGAGTGAGTTTTTATCAGATTGTATAATTATCTATATTGAAAAAGAATTTGTAGATATTATCAATTCATATTCGATAATAGATAAATTTAACTCTCGAAAGTATCGTAAGACACAATTGAAATATTCCTTAATTGTAATTGAATTGTTTCTTAAATTTGATGTATTTTCTTATATATTATTAAAATTTTCACTAAGCTTTATGTTTTTAGTTGGGATAACATTTGGACTTGGAAAAAAAAATTTAGCCCACCCGAAAATTTTTTTCTGCCTTCGCCCCAGGCTATGGGAATCATCTAAATGAACTTTCCACCCACCGTCATCGAGTAAGTAAAGGGGCGTGCAAGGGTTAACGCCTAATGTAAATTGTTCAGTTAAGCGTTATTACTTTGGTGAAAATTGTCACTTTAAAATTAATGGTTTAAATTCTTATGACGAATAACCTTTTGAATTTTATTTTTCAGTAATATTTAAATAAAATACTGTATTTATTAATGTGAGGTGAAACGCTGTGAAAAGTGAACTTATAAAATTATAATTTCTTTTTAGTAGTTATAAAATTATGATTAATGTTTTTTTTTCCTTATCTTGGATTTACGAAAATAATTTAGTTACATTATTTTAATTAATTATTTAAAGTTGAGAGGAATCCTAAACTAAGAAGGAATCCTGAAGGAATAAGGAAACGGCTGATGAGTCTATAAATAAGGGCTAGAGTTTAACATTAAGGATTTGCTTATTTTTCAAGAACCCAACAACCCTCTCGCTTATTTTTCTCCAAGACTCTCCGAGACATCAAGTCTTGTTCTTGTTCTTGTTCTTCAAATTGAAACAATGGCAGCAGCTGCTCAAGAGTCCGATAGTTTGTCAGTAAACAGCCGATTTGCAACGGGTATCCCCTACCCAAACTACCTCTTGAATTTGTTTAAGAGAGCTCTGAGAATGACAGAGATATATCTCTCACGATCAAGAAAAATCAAAGAAAAATCTACGAATATGAAAAATGAAAAGAAATTGCGGCGAGCGTTCCAAAAAGCAGCAAGATTACAGATGAAGCTTGAAAAGTATTACGATGAAAAAGAAATTACAGAGTCGGTCCTGGAAGACTATATGCATGTCGATGGTGATGATGCGCGGAAGAAGGAGCTGAGGCAAATACATATCACAATGTTGATCAATTCGCTCAAGTTGGGATTTTAATCAAAGAAGAATATCTCACTCACCGTTTCAGTTTTTTGATGTATCTTTCTTTTAGTAATGAAAACAATTATTCGTATGACGTAAAATACTTCATCAAAGGAATTTTTATGTAGGATACATGTATCCACTTGATGGTTGATGGTTGGAGGTAATACTTTCAAAGCAAATTTTCACGAAGAGATTTTAGTAATTATTTAAACTTTATTACCTTTTTTAAACTCATCAAATTCACATCTCCTTCCAAAAAAATTTAATTTAATGCTTTCAGCAATGGTCTCCTAAACTTTGGATGAGATCATCACACATAATAAAATCTCCGGTCAAAAGTTTATATAATATTTAATTTAATTCTCGTTTATGATTAACAAATGCTGCTGTTGTTGATGTTAAAGTTGGCAGAGTTTGTAAGCAAAATTAGTAGTATTTACACGATTAAATGGGTGAAAACTGATTTGATTTTGTTGTTTCTTCTATTTTTCCCGTTTTCTCTTCTTTTCTGGGCTCATTGCTAAATCAAGTTGCAAGATCTTGTGGTCCATTTCTCTTCCAAGGAGATATGTAAAAAAGTTATGTGGGGTACAAGTACATATCATTCGAAGATAAGCCATGACTGTTTCACTATTTTTGTGCCTTCGTTTATGAGTGAATAGAGAGAGTTGGAAGCTGTTCTTTTCCCAATCTCTTCTATGTAATTCCCTCAGTAAGTGTAACAAAAAATACATCTTTGCTGGTCACCTATAGCTGAACCACGTCAATGCCCCAGGTGTCTCTTTTGATTCTTTCCAGTTTTTAATAAGAAAAACATCAGGTGTAGTTGTTCTGAATAGATATCTTTGTCCACTTCAGGATTCACTTTTAACTTGTGTGATTCTTTCTGAACTAACATGAATTGGATATGTCATTTCTAGAATAAGAAATAGTGATTTTTCATTCTGGACTTGATATTGTTTACTTTGTTTCGGATAAGGATTTTATACCTATAAGAAGGGGGAAACCAAGCCAAAGCTAAAAGTGAATAGTGACATCCAAATTACCAACAATCCTTTCAAGAATTCTGGTGACCGTGAGATGATGAAGATATGAATTCAAGAAATTGTTGAAAAGAAAACACAGTTCTTAGGCTATCAAAGATGAGGGAGTTGGATACTAACAAATTAACTATATTAAAGCCAAGATGAAGCAAATATCTGTAAAACTAAGCAGTTGTTTATGAAGCTTTAAGCTTCAAGGTGAAGCAACCATAAAATTGCACGGACGCACTTATAATTTTCTGAGCTGCTGGAATCCAGAACTGTCACTGTAATAACCCCAACTGCCTCACCTGCAACAAGGTAAGTAGGCCAGATAAGAAGCATCTTTTTATTTTAAGCATAACCAGCTCAACCCTCATACACCTATCTGCAACCTAGGTGGTTTCTTTTTGACCATAAAAGATAAATAGTTGTGTAAACTAAAGCATAACCGGAATGTTTTGAGCTCTGACTTCCTCTGATGCTGATAACATACCAAAAACAAAAGTAAACCATAAATGAGTATGCAGAACATATCTCAAGATATCATACTAATTGGAAGTAAAATTCTTGGTATTGCCTTTCATATATAGGTCTAACAACATCCAAAAGCCTCCTAAATCATCCAAAAATGTTAAAGAACTTACTAATTGAAAGTCACAAAGGTAACTTAGTGTTTAATAAATAGGCAGCATGCATTTAAACCATTAAATCCAGAATACGTTGGCAATAGCACTTACTTTGTCAAGTATACCCGCAACAAGATTATTCTATTGGGTCATGATCATCTACAAGTAGAATGAGCCCTTTAGGCGAGACAATAGGTTCAGGTGTCTTACTGGAGTTGGCATGGTGACCTCAAGCATATATATTTCAAATATCATCAAAGGATATAACCCAAAAATAATTTGAAAGGACATTTGCACAAAACGAATTTTATCACTTTTGAGAATTTCATACGTGGTGATAGACAAACAATGATAACTTGCTTTACAATTTTTTTTCCTTCAGTCAACAAAATGATCTTTGCTAAGAATATGGAAAGCGTTATGCAGAGGTAGAAAGAGAGAAGAAACTGCATTTTCACAATTGACTGCTGAATTTGAATATTCACTTAAACAATTTCCCAATCATTGACTGCTGAATTTGATCAAAACTTCCTTGACTCAGAATCTTCAGTTTGATTCATTCCCAGAGTCTTCGGATTCATCCTCCTCAGTATCTTCAGTGTCCTTCTTGTCCGATGTCTTGCCGTTCAACTCTTGTGTAGATTCATCCTCACTGTCTTCACTGTCCTCCTTGTTCGGTATCTTGCTGTTCAAATCTTTTACAAATTCATCCTCAGTGTCCTCCTTGTCCAATGTCTTGCTGTTCAATTCTTCTTCAGATTCATCCTCAGAGTTTTCGATGTCCTCTTCAGAATCTTCATTTTCGTCCCTTTCCTTTCCCTGGGCAGAATCCCCACCAACATAGTACAGCTCTTGAATCTCCTCTGTTATTTCCCCAACAGTATTCTTTGATTCTTTTAATTGATTCTCAATGTCTATCAATGTAGCAATAGGAACATCCTTTATAGCCAAGTCCTTCTTCCTCATCAAATGATAGAGACTAAAGTCATTGTCATTAAAAGCAGAGGCTGAATCCGCATCATCATCATTCAAAAATCTACTACCCTTAGATTTTGCATATTGTCTTAGCTCCCTCTTAACTTCTTTTACAATCTCTGCTACTTTCCCTAATCTGTTATCAAATTCCTCATATTTTCTAAGAGTAATATTGAACTTCTTTGGGGGTAGCTTCTTTAGCAAAGCACTGATAAATGGAAACTTTAAGTCCTTGCCATCATGTTGCCAACTTACCTCAGAAATAACCATGTCCTCATCATTGTTAACACCAACAGAATTGTCTGAATTTTCCCCATTGTCCACATTGTTGAGATTATCAGAATCATCTGAATTTTGCTCATTGTCCACATCATCAGAATTACTCGAATTATATTCATCATTGTTAACATTAACAGAATCATCAGAATTTTCCCCATTGTCATCATTGTTAACATTATCAGAATCATCTGAATTTTGCTCATTTTCCACATCATCAGAATCACTCGAATTATCTTCGTCACTGCTAGCATTTACAGAATCATCTGAATTTTCCCTATTGTCCACATTTTTAACATTATCAGAATCATCTGAATTTTGCTTCTTGTTCACATCATCAGAATCACTCCAATTATCATCATTGTTCGCATTATCAGAGTCAACTACATCATCCTTAATATCACAATCAATTAAGTCATCCACGTGGTTCATACTATATGCTATTGGTTTATTAACTTCAGAACCTAATGAATCATCTAACTTGATTGAATCATTAGGCAACACTCTCTCTTCAGAATCAGCAAACAGTTTAATTGGAGTGAAAGTCAAGGCACCTGAGCAACTCAATTTTGTGGATGAGTCGGTTGAAATGCTTGAAGCCACAGAGAAGCTTGATACTGATGAGTTCAAGGAATTGCTCCCACTGCTGGATCTCAACTCATCCATAACGCTTATCAATTGCTTGATGAAAAGACAATCAATGAAGGCGTGTTTCGTGGTGAATTATTAGTAGCAGCAGCTGCTGTCAACGATTGAAGAAACAATTTGCTCAAATGGCACGCACAAAATTACACGGACGGTGTCGTTTTTCAGTTCATTATTATAGCAGAAATAAAAGATCAATGAAAACTTCTATCGAGGCCTAGGCCTAATGAAGGTGTGGTGTGTGAAACCAGTAAGCTTTGAAGGATTGAAGAAACAAATTATACGGACGGTGCCGTTTTCAGTTTATTGTCATGGCAGAATTGAAAGGGTCATTGAAAAATTCTAACGAGGCCCAAGCGTGTGTTGTGTGAATTAGTAGCAGCTAGCAAGAACGGCTGAAGAGATAATTTGCTCAAATGGCGCGCAAGAACTAAAGAGACGGTGTCGTTTTCAGTTTTACCGTCATGGCAGAATGAAGATCATTGAAAAATGAGTGAAGCTTTTGATACCCTTCTAAATATTCTTTCTTAAAATAACCTCAGTTTAATTGATAAAATACAATTTCATATATTAAAATTAATCATATTCTCATAAATTTTCATCCAAGAATTTCTTTTTAAATTGCATAAAAGATTTATCTCAATTATTTTATTATATAATTTCTATCTTCACAACTCTAAATTCTCATAATTATTTTAAAAAATATGTTTCAATAAAAAATTAAAATATAATTATAAATAAAGAAATGGGTTGGGTGTGAAAATTTTGTTAGAATAATAATTTATTTAAGTGTTTAACTGAATTTCCTTTGAAAATAAGAAATGAATTAATCTATGTCAGGTGATTTAAGTAAATTCAATTAAAAATGAGTTTTAAGAGAAGTTTTGAGGTGGCGTCAAAAGCCTGCCTTTCTAACCAGGCTTAGGCCTAACTATGGCACAAATGTAGGATCCAATAAAGGCACCGTGGTTCTCCTTCTCGTGCCTTTGTCACTTTGATTGATATCGCAAAATCTGAGTCCTAAGCCAGCAATATTGCCATCTTTTGTTCGCCTTTTCTGGTTACGGTGTTACAACTTACTTTTATTCACGTTAGATGATTTCAGTTGTCTGGCCAGTTCAGAAATTCAATGTTTTTACAAATTGTTGACTTTACAAACTTTTAGAAGCGTGCGCTGGGAAAAATATTCTCAAGCCCAAAAGGGAAAACGCAACAGGGATCAAAGTTTGAAAGTATGTCCTTTTCTTCGGTGCTTTCTTTTTGTTAAAACAAATCCTAAACTGGGTACAGAGGAATCTATTTAGAAACATGTTTTCATTATTAAAAGAAAGATACATCTAAAAACTAAAACTGTGAGTGAAATAGCCGCCTCCATTAATATCCCAACTTGAGCGAATTGGTCAACTTTGTGGTATGTATTTGCCTCAGCTCCTTCTTCCAAGCATCATCACCATCGATATGCATATAGTCTTCCCGGACCAACTCTGTAATTTCTTTTTCATCCTAATACTTTTCAAGCTTCCTCTGTAATCTTGCTGCTTTTTGGAACGCCCGCCGCAATCTCTTTTCATTTTTCATATTCGCAGATTTCTCTTTAATTTTTCTTGATCGTGAGAGATATACATCTGTCATTCTCAGGGCTCTCTTAAACAAATTCAAGATGTAGTTTGGGTTGGGGGTACCAGTTGCAAATCGGCTGTTTACTGACAAACCATCGGACTCTTCAGCAGCTGCTGCCATTGTTTCAATTTGAAGAACAAGCCAAGATGTCTGGGAGAGTCTTGGAGAAAAATAAGCGAGAGGGTTATCGGGTTCTTGAAAAATAACGAAATCTCTAGTCTTAAACTCTTAACCCTTATTTACTTATTTAATTATTTTATAATACGTATAAATATATAATTTTAATAAATAAAAAATGAAAAATTTAAATAAAAATAAAATCATCACTATTTTATAAAATGTTTAAATTATTAAAAAAAACTTCAAAAGTTTGCAATAATATATTGAAATGATATCAAAACCATAAAATGCTTGGATAAATAATAACTAAAATAACAAAAATGTATAACAAATGTTTCAAATCCTTCTTTCTTTGGCTTCATCTTCTCTTAATCATATTCATATAGCCTATGATTGTCACTTTAATCCTGCAATATCAAATAATAAAATTAATGACTGTTAGTTCACTGCAAATTTATTTTCAAAAGGTTTTGTCATACATCATTTGTAAACACTTGTAACAAATAAGATGATTAACCGTATTCAAATAGAGTTTTACCTCATTTGTATCTTCATAAAATGAGTTGCATCTAATTTTTTTGTAAAAGAACCAGAACTAGAACCTGATAGTATAAACAAACTCACATATGAACAATATTTGGCTAAAACCAAATAAAAATCAAATAGAATTAAACACACACACACACACCCTTTAATGCAAATTATTTATTCATACAACATATCTTTAATTTCAACCCATAACCAGTTTTGAGCACAAATTAAAGCCTCCAATGTTTTAGGATGTAATCTGCTACGATGAGAACTCACGAATCTACCACTGGTACTAAAAGTAGACCCAAAAGTAACTGTAGAAACAAGAATGGTTAAAATATCTCTAGCAATAGCATGCAAAGTAGGATATTTGCTTCCATTTGCTTTCCACCAAGCCAATATGTCAAAGTTAGGAGACCTAGGTAAGACAGGTTCCCCTAAATAATGGTCCAGCTCTAACTTAATATGCTCATCATGTTGCAAAAGCGCGGGTTGAGTAATTACTAATATTCTGGTGACTGCAACTTCTAGAGAAATATAAATATGATGATAAACAAATGAAAGGAAAATAGACAACAACAATTTACGTGGTTCGATGTAATGCCTACATTATCGAGCAAACACTGAAAGATAATCTTACTAACAAATGAGAATTTACAAAAGTGAAAAAAGCTCTCAAAACCCACAACCCCAATACACCCAATTGGATTCTCACTAGAACACTCAAGTGGAATCTCTCAAATCTCTCAAATTGCTTCGCTTGCAATTGTCTTTCAATTGGATGTCATTTAAAACTCTTCCTTTCTTCTCTATTTATGGGCAAGCAATGCTTACCTACCACAACATTCAATTTGGCTTCAATTTGCCAAATTGGAAAAATTTGGCAATCGGTGCCAACTTTGACAAAGTCCACATGCTAGCTCAACAATTGTTTGTTTAAAATTTGCATGCTAGCTGGCTAATGCAAGTATGCTTGAAGCTTGACTTTCAATAATTCTCCACCTTGGTGAAAATTTTATTTTGTGCCAACTATCAGCAAACCATCCTCCAGTCTCTGCCTTCTCCGACTGTTTTCAAACTTGTATGATATTGATAAAGTTTAGACAATACTAAAACTTGATCGGCGTCACCACCTTGGTTAACATATCTATGAGATTCTCTGCAATTTTGATTTTCTGAAGAAGAATCTTTCCTTCATCAACAATTTTCCCCACAAAGTGAAATCATACATTGATATGCTTTGTACATACATGATAAACTTGGTTCTTTGTTAAGTGAATAACACTTTGACTGTTGCAATACACATTAATGTGCTCCTGTACCAATCCTAAGTTTTCAAGCAAGCCTTGTAACCAAATAGCCTCTTTAATAGCCTCTGTAATTGCCATATACTCGGCTTCTGTGGTCGATAGTGCAACTGTAGACTGTAGTGTAAACTTCCAACTGATTGGCCCTCCAGCAAAAGTAAATACATATCCAATGATTGACCATCGTTTTTCTAAATCATCGACATAATCAGAATCGACCTACCCAATCACACCTTGACCAAGTGTATCATCTTGCTCAAATAGTAAACCAACATCCACGGTCTTCTAATGTATCGTATAATCCATTTCACAGCTTGCCAATGTCCTTTACTAGGATTATGCATATACTTGCTCACTATACCAACTACATATGAAATGTCAGGCCTTGTACACACCATTGTATACATCAAGCTACCCACTGGACTTGAGTAAAGAACTTGTAACATATATTCTTGTTCCGCTTCTGTTGAATGAGATAATTGTGCAGAAATCTTGAAATGAGAAGCCAACAGGGTACTCACAAGTTTTGTCTGCTCTGTCATGCCAAACTGTTATAGTACCTTCTTCAAATATTGCTTTTAAGACAAGTTAACTTTGTCACGAGCTCTATCTCTGCATATCTTCATGCCAAGAATTTTCTTATCTTTACATAGATCTTTCATCTCAAATTTTTAATTGAGTTGAGTTTTTAACTTCTCAATCTCATTTTAGCTCTTAGATGCTATTAGGATATCATTAGCATACAAGAGCAAATATATGAAGGATATCTCTTGTAGCTTACGAAAATACACACAATGATCAAATTTATTTCTTGTGTACCTTTGCCCTTTTATAAACCGATGAAATCGCTTGTACCACTACCTCGAAGATTGTTTCAATCCATAAAGCGACTTTGTCAATTTATAAACCCAATTTTGTTTCTAGCAACTTTGAAGCTATCTGGCTGAGTCATGTAGATTTCTTCTTCTAAATCATCGTGTAAAAATGTGGTTTTCACATCAAGTTGAACTAGTTTAAGATCAAATTGCGCAACTGTGGCTACCAAAATTTGAATAGACGAGTGTTTCACAGCTGGAGAAATACCTCATTGTAATCTATTCCTTTTTTTTTGAGCGTAACCCTTCTTTACCAATCTAGCCTTGTATCGAATTTCATTCTTACGGGAAAATCCTTTCTTATTTGCATATGCCCATTTGCATCCAATTGTCTTATTTTCCTTGGACAGTGTAACTAACTCCCAAGTTCCATTTTTATGAAAAGACTGTATTTTTTCATCCATTGTTAGCTTTCACTATACACTTTCAGGGCTACTCATTGCTTCTTTGTAAGTAAAAGGAACATCATCATCTACAAATAGAAGTGTATAGGCCACCATATCAACAAAATGAGTAGGTTTATGAATCTCTCTTCGTGGCCTTCTATATGCAATTGAATCTTGTTGCTGTGAGGGTTCTTGAGCCAGAACCTCTTCTTCATCTTCGATCAGTGGAGAATTACTATTGTCTTCTTAACATCGATTGGATTATCTTTAACGTTTTCAAACTCCACCTACTACAAAATTATACTTCTCTTGTCATTCTTTTGAGAATATTTTGTTTCAACATGACTGATTCATCAAAAGTCACATCTCTGGTGAAAATTATCTTCTTTGTAATAGAACACCAGAGAAAAAATCCTTTTACTTCACCAGTTATACCCATGAACAATGTTTTCTTTGCTTTTAGGTCTAATTTAGATTCCCTTACATGATAGTAGGTAGTGGAATTAAAAACATGTAAAGAATCATAATCAGTAGCAGATTTACCTATCCACATCTCTATGAGTGTTTTGCCCTCGATTACAGCTGATGACAAATGGTTGATTAGATGAGATATAAATACAACTGCCTCAGTACAAAACTCTTTGCCCAATCCAGCATTGGATAACATACACCGAACTTTTTCTATTATAGTCCAGTTCATGCATTCTGTCACCCCATTCTGTTGTGGTGTATCTCGAACAGTGAAATGTCCCACAATGCCCTCATTTTGGCATATTTGAAAAAATAAATAATTCTTGTACTCACCACAATTGTCTAAAGTTGTTTAGTACAACTTTTCAAGTAGACCCTATTTAAGTAGGGATTTTGTTAATAAAACTTTTATAAATAGAGCTTTTACAAAAAAAAAAAAATTAGTTGTTTGATTGTTAATAAGAGATTTTATTAAAAATAAGATTATTAAATAATAAAATAAGATTATCAAATAAGTATATAATATTTTAAGTATTTTAGCATTAAAATTTTTTTTTCAACCTCTACTCCCAAAAGCTCAAAATTTGAGTTTTTGCAAGTAGAAGCAAAATAACTTATTTTAGAAAACCAACCAAATAATAACAAAAATTATTATAAGAGCTTATGGGATTAAATAAGCACTTATAACCATTAAATAAGTCATACCAAACAAGCTCTAAATAAAGTTTTTTGACCTTTCAACCAGTCTGAGTCTCGACCATTTTCTTCCATTTAAAAAATATGCCCAAAACTTCATTATTGTTCTTCATTAAATACACTTATACTTTTGTCATGAGAAGGGCCATTGAAAGAAAGATTGTCCAAAGGCTCAAAAGAGAGATGGAAAGAAACCAGCAGCAGGAAACATGGCACGGAAAGATGAGGACTCTGATTATCCACTAAGTATTACTCCTACAGCATATGTGGCTAGTTCGAGCAAGTGGATACTTGATACTGGAGCAAGCTACAATTTGTGTACTATTAAGAAATGGTTTACGAATTTTCGTAATCTGAAATCCAGTGTAGTTGTGAAGGGGAATGATCAACCTTATCGCACATGGGGATAAAAACAATTCGGCTCAAAGTGTTTGATGGAATGATAAGAGAATTCAAATGGGTTAGATTTGTTCCAGCTTTAAAGAAAAATCTAATTTATGTGGGTGCTTTGGATGTTAAAAGCTATAAGGTTACCATTAAAGATGACATAATAAAGTTTACACATGGGGCTATGGTGATTGTGCAAGGGGTTCGACGTCACAATCTATACCATTTGAAGGGAGGTACAACTGATGAAGCAAATGTTGCTGAGGTGCATAGTGATACCACCAAGCAATGGCATGTACTACTGGGATATGCTGGAGAGAAGTCTTTGCAAACTCTGATGAGGTATGGACTCTTAAAAGGTACCAAAACCTGTAAATTAAATTTTTGTGAGTATTGTGTAGTAGGCAAGAAAACATGGGTCAAGTTTGGGAACCAACTAAGACTGCATCAATTAGTGGAAGCCATTATTTTGTTACATTTGTTAATGATTTCTCTAGAGGTGTGTAGGTGCACACCATGCGAGTAAAGGATGAGGTTCTAGAGATTTTCGTGAAATAAAAGAAATTGGTGGAAACTCAAACTGGCAGAAAGATCAAAGTATTACGATTTGATAATGAGGGTGAATATACTTTTGATCCATTTTTGCAAGTATGCCAGAATGAGGGTATTAAAAGATATTTCACAGTGAGACATACTCTACAACATAACAATGTGGCTGAGCGTATGAATCGTACTTTATTGGAGAAAGTACGGTGTATGTTATCTAATGATGGTTTAGATAAAAAGTTTTGGGCTGAGGTTATGAGTTACGCAAGTCACTTAATAAACCGGTTGGAGGTAAAACTCCTATGGAAATGTGGTCTAGAAAGCATGCACAAGATTATAATTCTCTTCGTATATTCGGGTGTCCAGCTTATTATCATGTCAAAGATGGTAAATTAAATCCTCGTACTAGAAAAGTTATCTTTGTGGGATTCAAAGGTGGAGTAAATGGTTTCAAGCTTTGGGATCTCGAAAATAAAAAGTTTGTGTGTATTAGAAATGCCACGTTTGATGAAGTTGCAATGATGAAAGCTTCAAGTTCTCAGTAGGTGGAGAATAAGATCAAAAAGGTATTACAGCAGGTGGAGTTTAAGAAGATGTTGTTCTTTCTGATGTTCCAGAAAATGAAAAAACAATTGATGATGTAGATAATGATGATTTTATAGCAACAAGGTGGCCAAGAAGAGAGAAAAAGAAACTCGGATGGCTTATTAAAGACATGGTGGTAGCCTATTGTTGTGCAAATTTTAATGTACTCGCAAGCGCACGAATCTATTGTAGTATAGACTAATGGTAGCGAGTGTCGATCCCACGAGGAGGTGGATTTTAATTGTGTGTAGAATTAATTTTGAAAATGGGTGGTTGGATTTGTGGTGGAAAGGATTTGGAATATGCTAAAACTTAAATTCAAATGGCGAGAATAAATTCTAAAATTAGAATTGAACTGGCGATAATAAATTGAGGAGAAATCTATTGAAATGACGTACTTGGGTATCTGGATCCGTATCAATATGCATCATAGGCTAAATATTCCTTATTAATATCAATTAAATCATGAGGGGGGAATCCACACCTCATGAACCACACTCTAATTAATATGGTGCTAAGAGCTTATCGTGCCAAATAATAATAATCTTGTACTAGGGGGCTGGTGAAACTAAGGCAGTACTAGACAAGATTAATATTATTTGTCGACGAGAAGTCAAAACATCCACAAAAACTAGAGGGGAAGTAAAAATAAATTTACCAAATAAAGCCCATGACACATATTGAGACTTCACCTTCAACCTAAGCTTGAAAGACAATTAGCTACTCATAATTGAACTAGGGGCAAAATGGAAATTTATTAAAATATTTAAAAAATACAAGATAGAGAAAGAATTACAGAAAATGGAACCAAAAAATGGATTCAGAGATATCAAATTAGGGGGGGAGATCCTTTTTTTATAGATACATGGAGTAAATCATGACCATTGGATTAAAAACAGTTTGGACGCTCAGGATTGCGCCACGTCATCAGTCAACAGTACGTGATTTGACCATGTGGATAATAGTAACACGGTTTGACCCGGGTTGAATAGTAACGCGGTTTGGTTGAAAATAATCCTGTGCGATGCATGTACCGTGTGTGAGATTTTCGGTCCACTGATATGCTGCCACGTCACCATCAACAGTACATAAGAATTTTAGTCCAACAGGATCGTGACACCTCATCAGTCAATGCCACATCATCGGTCAATGCCACGTCATCGATCCGTCTATGTGAACAGTGTCATGAACAGTAACGTTGACAGTACCGTACACGTGAATAGTATCGTACATGTGAACAGTGCTATTTTTCCTTTTATGCTCCTCCTAAGGTTTTCGGCCGTCCTGAGTTCAAAAGTGATGTCCGTTTTACCGTTTGATCTCTCCTTTATTGTGAAATAACTAAAATGCCCCTAAACAATATAAAATACTTAATTAAAATAAAACACACAAATTTTTTTTGAACAACATTCTACCCCCCAACCTATTCTAAGCATAAAAGGAAAATATGCATGCAGAAATGTGAAAATGATGCAGAAAAACTAATTAGAAAAGTTACACTTAAAATGATAGAAAAAGAAAATGATTTTGATTTTTTTTAAAGGCTTAAAAGTTTGAAAATGTATATTTATAGAAGAGAAATTAAAAAGAAACATAAAAACTTAATAAAGAAAAAGAAACTGTTTGAATTTTTTTTTTTTTCAAACGATGAAGATACGTTTCTAGAGTCACTACACTCCATATTCAGCCATCTTCAACACAAAACATTAGCAACAGTTAGTTTCTACAACAAAAAATCAGTAAAAACTTAACCAAAATTCCACAATTGTCGACTATTCCCTTCCCCCAACCAGAACGAAACATTATCCTCAATATTTTAAAGGAAAGAAGTCGAGTTTAAAAGACATCACCTGGGTGGTGCAACACAAAAGAAAATATTTACAAGCTGAGAGTTAAATCTAATTTGTACTTCTTACTGCAGCTACTGTTACCATCATTATTTGGACGCTCCAACACAAAGGCCCAGGGGTCTGGCTTCGGTCTATAAGCTTGTAACATATCAAGTAGCTCATTAGCAGTGTGAGCACAAATAAAGAGTTTTTTTATTGCATGGTTAAGAAATGCGACAAAACCATCATAAAAGTTATTGACATTTAACAAACCGATGAGTTTCTGGTGGATGTGCAGATGGGCCTAAGATGCTAGTGTGATAAGTGCATCTAGTGTTGCAAGATCTCCTGGAAGGAAAATAAAAGCATCAGCATGATTAAGCATTTCAATTATTCTTTCTTTCATACTTGAGACGACTAACTCTTCTCCAGTTGATGAGTCAGACGAATTGCCCAATGGTTTTAGGACTCTTGGGATGATACCTAACACTTGACTTCCTCTGATAAAAGCTGGTTCTGAGACCATTTTTGATAACCCCTCGGTTACCTCCTCCATACACCAAGTGTAATTTTCTCGCTGCTATGCTTCGACCAAGATCTATGTCTGCCTCAACAAACTCTTTATGCTTGCTATAATTAAATCCAGAAAGCACACAAATGTTCTTGAATTGTCTATTGGGAGTAGTTGCCATTGGAATACTTCTCAAAAAGAATTTGTGAGTGCTTGACAAAAAAAAATCACATTTAAGAGTCTTGGTGACAGTGGGTCACAGTTGTGTATGAGGTAACATGTCAGTGTCAAATAACATGTAAAGCACATGGCTCGCGAGTAAAAAAAAAAACAGTAACAAAATTATTAAAGACAATAAAGCAAACAATAAAACAACAATGAAATAAAAGGATATTTACAGGTAGTTGCGACTGTGGCTCACATCTTCCTCTGGTTTTACGTTCAGAAATGGCTTGAACGCCCTCTATGGGTTGAGGATAGGCTTCCCATCCAGTTTTCTTATAAACTGGCAAACAGGGTCGTTTATAGTTAGATTCCCGAGACTATATCGTGCATGCTCTTTCTGGAATAATGGCCATAACTGGAGAATCACTAATCACTCCTTGCACATATCCACTGGGATGCGTTTCAAGAGACAAAAGGATGTCATCCAATGACTCCTTATTCAAGTCATCCCTAATGAATTGAATCTTATCTTCCCTGTTATCAGACACCATTCCTAAAGAACATGGGTTTTTATCGCACTTCATTCTGGCACACTTATGACAAGCAATAGAAATTCTTCGAGTTCGTCGTTTTCTTGCATAATTTCCTTTACCACAACCAGGCATGTATGCAATAAATTTTGGAGGTAACTCACCTGCCAATCGTACTTTCGCCTCAATTAACCAACGGATATCAGCAGGTATGTTATTCCTTATGAGTAATCGCATACGTTCGGACCGAGCTTTATAGATCGTAAGGAGGACATTCTGAGGAAGTGAAGGGAATCGCTTGTGAAGTTTCGCTAGAATCTCGTTTCTGTCCATACTTTCGCCTCAGAATATCAGTTATTATGGGAAACTGAAGTAACCGACTTGATTGTCACGGAGTACCGTTATCTGCCACTTCACCGGGGTAACAAACTAAAGCACACAAACAGAAAAATAAATTAAAACACACAAAGAAAATTAAAATCATCCTCTTATTGAATTTACCTCAAGCTCCAGCTGGATGTCATAAACACTTCTCTCAATGTCTCTGAGTTGGCTTTCTAAACCCTCAACATAGGCTACTAACTCTGGTGGTTATAGAGCCCAAATACGATGTGTTTTACAAAATTGAATATGCCTTTTAAGATGAGTTTTGACACGTTGAAGTAGTTTAAGAATGTTCAGGAGAAACGGTTTAAGTAAGGTACTCATGATTAAAAATGATAAGAGAAAAATTAATAGTTAAACAAATACACTTATGCAAAAATAATTTCAATTTGCAAAAGAATAATATAAAGAAAGAAAAAAATTAAATCACCGAAAAGAAAAAAAATCAATTCAAATTTGGTGGGTCACTCAAATTTATTTCAGTGTCTTCTCCGTGTGGTTGGTACTCTAAATATGGCTTTAATCTTTGACCATTAACTTTAAATGTGATACCGTTCTTTGGGTCCTTAATTTCAATTGCCCCATGTGGAAAAACAGTATGTACAATAAATGGGCCAGACCATCGAGAGCGTAACTTACCTGGAAATAGGTGCAAGCGAGAATTGAAAACACTTTCTGACCTGGAGTGAAAGATTTTCTCATAATGTGCTTGTCGTGGAAGACTTTCATTCGTTGTTTGTAAATCTTGGCATTTTCGTATGCGTCATTGCGAATTTCTTCAAGTTCTTTCAGTTGTAATCTTTTTTTCTGAGCTGGCTTGCTGCATGTCAAAGTTGAATTTCTTGATGGCCCAATACACATGATGCTCGAGTTCCACAGGTAGGTGGCAAGCTTTTTCATACACTAGCCTGTAAGGTGACATCCCAATCGGGGTCTTGAAAGCCGTTATGTATGCCCATAATGCATCATCAAGTCTTAATGACCAATCTTTCCTGTTTGGCCTCACCGTCTTTTCTAATATGTGCTTTATTTCTCGATTGGATATCTCAACATGGCCACTGGTTTGCGGATGATATGGAGTCGCCACTTTGTGTGTGATTGAATACTTTGTCAAAAGAGTTTTGAATGCTTTGTTACAAAAGTGAGCACCACCATCACTGATTATTGCTCGAGGGAATCCAAAGCGTGAAACAATGTTGCTTTTCAAAAATCCTATCACCACTTTGTGATCATTGGTTCTACATGGAATCGTTTCTACCCATTTCGATACGTAATCAACAGCAACCAATATGTATTGATGGCCAAAAGAAGAGGGAAATGGTCCCATGAAATCGATACCCCATACGTAAAAAATCTCAACCACTAAAATTGGATTTAATGGCATCATGTTCCTTCGTGTAATACTCTTCATTCGTTGACACCTATCACATAAAGAACAGAAAGTGTAAGTATCTCGAAATATAGTTGGCCAATAGAAACCACATTGTAAAACTTTAGTCGTTGTTTTCTTAGTGCTGAAATGGCCTCCACAAGCTTGTTCATGACAAAATGAAAGGATATTTTGAATTTCACTTTCTGGGACACATCGTCTAACAATTTGGGTTGCAAAATACTTGAACAAATAAGGGTCATCCCAAAAGAAATTCTTTATTTCTGCAAAGAATTTAGCCTTGTCTTGCTTAGTCCAATGCTCTGGAAGTTTACCTGTAACAAGATAATTAACTATATCAGCATACCAAGGCAATACTTCCACACTCATTAATTGTTCATCTGGAAATTACTCATTCAATATTAATGGCTCTGTAATTGTGTCAAAATGGAGACGAGAGAGATGATCCGCCACAACATTTTCTGTGCCTTTCTTATCTTTGAATTCCAAGTCGAATTCCTGCAAGAGTAACACCCAACGAATTAGTCTATCTTTTGCATCTTTCTTTGTGAGAAGATATTTAAGAGCAGCATGATCTGTGAATATAATTATTTTACAACCAATGAGATAAGATCGAAATATCTCTTAATACAAACACTACTGCTAGCATTTCTTTTTCAATAGTTGAATAGTTCAATTGTGCATCATTCAATGTCATACTAGCATAGTAAATAACATGGCGAATTCAATCAACGTTTTGTCCTAATATTGCTCCTACTGCATAATCAGATGCATCACACATGAGCTCAAATGGTAAGCTCCAGTTTGGGGGTTGAATGATGGGTGATGATGTCAATAAATGCTTTAATTTTTCAAATGCAACAAGACATGAATCATCAAAGACAAAAGGTACATTCTTAGCAAGCAGATTGTATAAGGGTCTAGAAACTTTACTAAAATCTTTAATAAAATGTCTATAAAAACCAGCATGCCCAAGGAAATATCTTAATTCTCTGACTGTTTTAGGTGGAGGAAAATTAGAAATGAGATCCACCTTGGCTTTGTCAACCTCAATACCTTTACTTGAAATGATGTGACCGAGAACAATACCTTATTTTACCATAAAATGACATTTCTCTCAATTTAAGACTAAGTTCTTCTCGATACATCTCTGCAAAACTAGTGTTAGATGATGTAAATATTGTTCAACCGAATCACCGAAGACAGACAAGTCATCCATAAATACTTCAAGGAATCGTTCAACCATATCAGAAAAAATGCTCAATATGCATCGTTGAAATGTAGCAGGTGCAATAGATAATCCAAATGGCATCCTTCTATATGCAAAAGTGCCAAAAGGGCAAGTGAAAATTGTTTTCTCTTGATCTTTTGGTGCTATGGGAATCTGATTATATCCTGAGTAGTCATCTAAAAAGCAATAAAATTCATGGTTTGCTAATCTATCAAGCATTTGATCGATCAATGGTAAAGGAAAATGGTCTTTACGTGTGATAGAATTCAACTTTCTATAATCAATTCATACACGCCATCCTGTAGTTACTCTAGTTGGTATCAATTCATTATCAGCATTGGTAACTACTGTGACTCCTGACTTTTTGGGGACAACTTGTACAGGACTGACCCATGAACTATCAGAAATTGGGTAAATAATACCTGCGTCTAATAGCTTAAGGATTTCAGTTCTAACAACTTCTTTCATATTAGGATTTAACCGACGTTGCATTTCCCTAGTAGATTTAGCATTTTCATCGAGGTGAATGTAATGCATGCAGTCTACTGGGTTTATACCTTTTATATCTGCTATGGTCCATTCTATTGCTTCTTTATGCTCTTTTAAAACATCAAACAACTTATCTTTTTGTTCGTCATTGAGGGATGATGAAATGATTACGGTAGAGTACTTTCTTCTCCCAAAAACGCATATTCCAAAGTGTTGGGCAATAGTTTAAGCTCGAGTTTCGGTGGTAATTCTAATGATGGGATGAGTTTCTTCTCTGATAGTGCTAGTTGTTCAACTCTTGACTTTCATTTATTAGTGTCCATGGATGGTGAAGAGTCAAGTAGGGCATTGACCTCATCGACCGATCAGTCAATATCAAAATCCAAACCAAAATGAGTTAAACATGTTTGTAAAGGATCATCACTAAGGTTTGAAAGAAAAGTATTATCAACTATTGTTTCTATTAAATCCACATCAACAATTCCATCATCTGCATTATGAGGTTGTTTGGCAATGTTGAAGATATTTAGCTCCATAGTCATGTTCCTGAAGGACAACTGCATATTTCCAGTCCTGCATTGAATGTGAGCATCCGTAGTTGCCAAGAAAGGTCGGCCCAGAATAATGAGGATGTGTTTTCTTGAATCTTGTATTGGTTGAGTGTCAATTATAATGAAATCAACAGGAAAATAAAATTTGTCTACCTGGATAAGCACGTTCTCCACAATACTACGAGGTATTTTCGTGGACCGATCTGTAAGTTGTAACACCACTGGAGTTGGGTGTAATTCTCCCTGTCCAAGTTTCACGAAAACTGAGTAAAGTAACATATTTACACTAGCTCCTAAATCCAACAAAGCATTCTCAATTGTGTGGTTCTTTATACTACATGAGATAGTAGGGGATCCTGGATCTTTACATTTTAGAGGAATTTTATGTTGGAGTATAGAACTAACGTTTTCTGTTAAAAATGCCTTATTTTGAACATGCATATTTCGCTTTTTAGTACAAAGGTCTTTAAGAAACTTGGCATAAGATGAAACTTGTTTAATAACATCAAGTAAAGGGATCTTAACACTTACCTGTTTGAATATTTCAAGAATCTCACATGTGAATTTTCCCTTTTTTCCTTTAGCTAACCTCTGAGGAAATGGAGCTTTAGGAACATATTCTTGTGGGTTGGTTTCTTTTTTTTCCTCCGGTGGTGAGTCCTCAACATTCACAGGTACAATTTGATTTTCTTTTGTCACCGGCATCTCCACTTTGTTATCGACTTCTTTTCCTTTTCGCAAGGTCATGACTGCTTTGACCTCTCCATGTTGCTGTGGTGAACTGGTACTTGCTTCATGAACTCATTTAGGATTAGGTACTGGTTGACTTGGAAACTTGCCTTTCTCAACAGTCATTGCCAAGGTCTGAACTAAAGTAGCAAGCCGTCCCACCATCTTCTCGAGGTTTGAAACTGATTGGGCTTGTGAATTGAAGTCTTCTCTAAATTCATTTCGTAGTCCATCAATGGTGCGGTTTTGTTGCTCAATCGTAGAATGAGTAACATTCTTGAGATTCTGGAATGAATCCTCCCATGGTCTCGGTTGTGAGTAGTTCTGGTTTGATTGTATGGTCTAAATGGGGGCTAAGAGGCTTGAGGAACTTCAGAAATTTGTTGCATTGGTGGAGCTGGAGCTGCTGGTCCATTCTGTTGGAATCTTTGAGACTATGAAAAATTGGGGTGGTCTCTCCATCCAGGATTATATGTGTTGGAGTATGGGTTGTAATTTGATGGCTTTCTCATTACACCAATGGCATTGGCTTGATCTGGATATGAGTTAGGGTCATGTGCCTCTGTTGATTTAGCAGTCGATAACGATGCTATTTGTCGAGAGAGACCTTCAATTATTGCTTTGACTTCTTTAATTTCTTAACTCGACTCGCCAATGTGAACCTCATTCACACCCTTAATTCTTCTAGTATTCTTGAGTGATCGACTCCGTTGTTGGGAATTATCCGCTTGTCACTGGAAGAACTCCCAAATCTCTGATGCACTTTTTGACATTAGCTCTCCTCCACTTGTTGCCATTAGCCATTCTTGCACATTCGGCAATAATCCCTCCAAAACGTATTGGCATTGGTGCCATTTCTCATACCCATGATGTGGACACTTCAAGAGTAGCCCATTGAATCGCTCCCATGTTTCGAAAAATTGCTCGTCTTCTCTCTGGGTAAACTCTGAGATTTCCCTGCGAATAGCATTGGTTTTATGCACTGGAAAATATTTATTCAGAAATTTAGTGACCATTTGTTCCCATGATGAAATGGTATTAGCAGGCAAAATATTTAACCATGAACGAGCTCTATTCTTTAAAGAAAATGGGAATAATATGAGTTTAACATCATCATCTGCAAAATTCTCATATTTAAATGTTTGACAAATGGCATGAAAATCATTCAAATGATTATATGGGTCCTCATTTTCTAGGCCATAAAATGTGGGGAGACAATTTAGCACACTAGATTTTAATTCAAAACTCCTAGCAGCTACATTTGGGTATCTTATGCATGATGTGCTCAAATTAGCTAAGGGACTAAAATAGTCCTTAAATGGTCTCTCTTGTGGTGCTTGTAAATCCATTCTATTTTTAACGTACTTGTGTGTGCGAAGTGTTTTTTCTAGTTCAAGGTTTATAGGTTCAAGATTAGGAAATAATGACCTACGACCATGCATGCAAGGAATACAAAATAAATAGGAACAAAACAAATAAAAATAAAGAGGAAGGAGAAATTATGATACTAACCTTATCGCGCTATTACAATCTTACTATAAAAATACACAAAACAAAATACGTGAAATAAATTAACTAAAAAGAATTAGTAAGATAAACAAAAATTACAAAAAAAGAAAAAAATAACTTGAAAATTAAATTACAGAAATTTAAGGAAGAGAAAAGGAAAAGAAATACTAACCTCTAAATGCAGATTTATTTTTTTTAATAAAAAAACAAGAAAACAAATAAAAGAAATTATTCACAAAAATTAATTCTATGAATGAAAGTTACTTACCTCCCCGGCAACGGCGCCAAAAACTTGTTGTGCAAATTTTAATGTACTCGCAAGAGCACGAATCTATTGTAGTATAGACTAATGGTGACGAGTGTCGATCCCACGAGGAGGTGGATTTTAATTGTGTGTAGAATTTATTTTGAAAATAGGTAGTTGGATTTGTGGTGGAAAGGATTTGGAATATGCTAAAACTTAAATTAAAATGGTGAGAATAAATTCTAAAATTGGAATTGAACTGGCGAGAATAAATTGAAGAGAAATATATTGAAATGACGTACTTGGGTATCTGGATCCGTATCAATATGCATCATGGGCTAAATATTCCTTATTAATATCAATTAAATCATGAGGGGAGAATCCACACCTCATGAACCACACTCTAAGTAATATGGTGCTAAGGGCTTATCGTGCCAAATAATAATAACCTTGTACTAGGGGGCCGGTGAAACCAAGGCGGTACTAGATAAGATTAGTATTATTTGTCGACAAGAAGTCAAAACATCCACAAAAACTAGAGGGGAAGAGAAAATAAATTTACCAAATAAAGCCCATGACACATGTTGAGACTTCACCTTCAACCCAAGCTTGAAAGACAATTAGCTACTCATAATTGAACTAGGGGTAAAATGAGAATTTATTAAAATATGTAGAAAATACAAGATAGAGAAGGAATTACAGAAAATGGATCTCAAAAATGGATTCAGAGATATCAAATTAGAGGGGTGGAGACCCCCTTTTTATAGATACATGAAGTAAATCATGGCTATCGGATTAAAAACAGTTTGGACGCTCAGGATTGCGCCATGTCATCAGTCAACAATATGCGGTTTGACCACGTGGATGAACAGTAACACGGCTTGACCCGGGTTGAACAGTAACGCAGTTTGGTTAAAAATAATCATGTGTGATGCATGTACCGTGCGCGAGATTTTCCGTCCACTAATATGCTGCCACGTCACCATCAACAGTACATAAGAATTTTAGTCCAACAGGATCGTGACACCTCATCAGTCAATGCCACATCATCGGTCAATGCCACGTCATCGATCCGTCTATGTAAACAGTGTCATGAATAGTAACGTAGACAGTACCGTACACGTGAATAGTATCGTACATGTGAACAGTGCCATTTTTCCTTTTATACTCCTCCTAAGGTTTTCGATCGTCCTGAGTTCAAAAGTGATGTCCGTTTTGCCGTTTGATCTCTCCTTTATTGTGAAATGACTATAATGCCCTTAAAATACATAAAATACTTAATTAAAATAAAACACATGTAATTAAATCACAAGAAGGTTAAATACATAAAAGTAAGGGTTGTTAGTAAGACTTGAAATGTAAAATGATGGTTTTCTCCTTTATAAATATGCATTTTCTAACACTCAACACCTATGTACTTCCAGTTATTGATGATTAATCCCCAACACTTTCGGTTAAGCATTACGCAACAGTGAAAATGATAAATGGAAGTTAGCCATGGAGGAAGAGATGAAATCTCTTCATCAAAACCAGACTTGGGAACTTGTAAAGTTACCAAAGGGAAAAAAGGGTTGTTGGCAATAAATTGGTTTACACCAAGAAGCAAGGATCTCCGAATCAATCAACTCCTCAATATAAGGTAAGGCTCGTTGCAAAAGATTTTGCTCAGAAGAAAGGTATTGACTACAATGAAGTTTTCTCTCCAGTTGTGAAACATGCTTCCATTCGTATCCTACTTGCCTTAATTGCAGAATATGAGTTAGAGTTGGCTCAATTGGATGTCAAGACGGCGTTCTTACATAGAGATTTGGGGAAGGAAATCTATATGACTCAGCTTTGTGGTTTCAAGGTTGCTGGAAAAGAAAATAATATGTGTAGGTTGATTAAATTTTTGTACGGACTAAAGCAATCGCCAAGGCAGTGGTATAAAAGATTTGAACAATTTATAAAAGGGCAAAAATTCACTAGAAGTGAACACGATCATTGTGTTTACTTTAGAAGACTACTAGATAGAGATTTTATCTATTTGTTACTCTATGTCGACGATATGCTTATAGCTTCGAAGAATAGAGATGAGATCGAAAGATTAAAGAAGCGGTTGGCTTTTGAGTTCGAGGTGAAAGACTTGAGTGATGCACAAAGAATACTTAGGATGGAGATTTGTAGAGACAAGAAGAATATGAGCGTATGGTTGACTCAAAAGTCTTATCTGAAGAAAGTAGTAGAAAGATTTGGTATGGATGACAAAACTAAACCGGTATGTACATCTCTAACTCCTCATTTCAAATTAAACTCTTCTTCATGTCCTATATCTCAAGAGGAGCGCGATTGTTAGAGTGCAATTTATACACTAGTTTTGCATTGTTTACTTCCCTTAATATCGACGTTTTGCACTTAATAATAATGATTTACTTGTGTTTTACTTTTGTAGGTGAAATTCTATTGATTTGTGATAAAATTGAGGTATAAGATGATGTTTAAAGATGATTGTTCTCTTGGAGAAATGTAGAGCGTCAGAAGAACTTTATTGATAAAGCGTGGGCGCGTGCTGTCAACTGCGGACCTGCAGTTTTTAGTTTAATGTGTTTTGTATTTTTGGTTATTTTGCAATTACGAATTTAATATTTCAGATATTAGTATTTTATTTTAAATAGAAATCTAAAAGAGAAGAGAGAGAGAGTATTTGAGGAAGGAATCTATTGTGAAAAAAAAGGATTGGAGAAAAAGAAAGAAACCCTAGATCTAAACTTTTCTCTTCTCTCTATGAAGAACTAAACATATTTTTCTAGTTGAAGGATAATGAAGCTTTGATTCATCACTACTGTGAGATTTTTCTTATGCTTTAATTATTTTATTACTTTTGGGTATTTGTTTATTCTCTGAATTATTTTCATAATTATGTTTGTTAATTAGGTAATTGGTCACTATTTAATTATCAACTTAATCTATTGTCAATTAAAGGATTCATCGTATGAAGATTTTAATGTTTGTGACAAATAACATAGCAGTGAGTTATGTTATGAGAATAAACAATCTAATTTAAATGAATCATCGTATGTGTTGATTAGGATTTGGGTCTCTCTAGTTTTTCAGGTTGTTAATTGATTAAATCATATGATCGTATTTAGGGTTGTCAATTGATTAGGGAAATAACCAACGGTCGTACCTTGGTTATCAACTAGTTAAGGAGAGATTGGCTATTAGAGGGTCTCAGTAGCTATAACTGGTCAATTCATAAGTAATAATAATCTATATTTGAATCAATGATCAGTAGTCGAATTAAGCTGGGTTAATTCCTTCAACCAGAGTTTTCTTCAATTTGAATTACAACTTTAATTTGCATTCTTGTTATTTTAATTTGATTTTTTATTATTGTCAACAAAACCCCCATTTTATATTTTACGTTTTAAAAGAATTTAAATAATTACCGATCTCTGTGGACACGACCCTGCTTAATCACTATACACAATTTATTTAGAGTAGGAATTTATTTTTGTTAGCTTCGACAACCATCAAATTTTGGCGCTGTTGCCGGGGATTGGTGTCATTTATTTAATCATTTTTACGTTTTACTTGGTGTATGATCGTTCTTCTCATACAGGTACACTTTCGTTTGATCCTGAAATTGAGAAGACAGCTCGCCAGCTGAGACAGCAGACTAAGCAAGCTAAGTAACGATCCTCGTCGCCTTTGATTTATGAAATAGATACAGTACCTGATTCAGTTGAATCATCTAGCGATTCAAAAGAACAAGTGATGGATAGACCTGCGCCTGTAGAAAGAACTCTTAGAGAGTTAGCTGAACCAGACTTGAATCACCAACCACTCTACATTCAATATGTAGATTTTGAGATAAATTTTGAATTAAAGCCTGATCTTATTCATTTATTACCCAAGTTTCATGGTTTTGCAGGTGAAGATCCTCATAAACATCTTAAGGAGTTTCATGTTGTGTATTTAAGTATGAGGCCACAAGGCGTGACTGAAGAGCGGATAAAGCTGCGTGCTTTTCCATTCTCTTTAGATGGGTTAGCTAAAGATTGATTGTACTACTTGCCTCCTGGATCGATTACAATGTGGAATGGTTTGAAGAAGTAGTTCCTCGAGAAGTACTTTCCTGCTTCAAGAGATGCCAACATCAGAAAAGACATTTATGGGATCAAATAACTTCCTAGGGAGACTTTGTATGAGTATTGGGAGAGATTCAAACAATTGTGTGCCAGTTGTCTTCAGCATCACATTTCTGATCAACTTCTTATTCAATATTTTTACGAAGGACTGTCATTGATGGATAGGAGTATGATAGATGCTGCTAGTGGAGACGTGTTGGTGAACAAGACCCCTACTCAAGCAAGGGAGTTGATATCAAATATGCCTGCCAACGCACAACAATTTGGCAACAAGCAAGATCTCACTTCAAGGAAGGTGAATAAGGTAAATATTTCTTCTGTTGAACAACGTTTAGATAAACTTACTTCTCTTGTGGAAAAGTTTGTTGTAGGTAATGTGCAACAGGTGAAGACTTGTGGCATCTATTACAATATGGGTCATTTAACTGATATGTGTCCTACACTTCAAGAAGAACCCGTTGAACAAACCAATGCAGTTCAAGGATTTCCAGGCATGCCTCAGAGGAGGTACGATCCTTATGCACAAACATACAATCCAGGATGGAAGGATTATTCCAACTTCAGTTATGCGTTAGGTCGTCAGGATTCCTACAACAGTATCCACCAAGACAACCAGCACCTCCACAGTCAAACTCCAAGTAAGGTATATCTCTTGAAAAAATTGTTAAATCACTTGCGACTAACGCTCAACAATTTCAGCAGGCAACTACAACAAGCATTCAGAATTTAGAGAGCCAATTGAGTCAATTGGCAACTACGATGAGCCGTCTAGAGTCTCAAGTATCAGGAAAATTGCCTTCAAAATCTGAGGTGAATCCCAAGCAAAACGCTAGTGTCGTCATCCTTAGAAGTGAGAAGGAGTTACAAGAGCCTAGTAAGAAAGTGACAAAGCATATAGAAGACGAGCTTGAAAATAGTGAATTGATGCCTAAATCTCAAGATGCACAACCCACCAGAGCGAAAGCCCTACCTATTGTGATACATCCTCCTTTTCCAAGTCGGTTTGCAAAATCCAAGAAAGAGGAACAAGAGAAAGACATTCTTGAGACATTTCACAAGGTTGAGGTAAATATTCCCTTATTAGATGCTATAAAACAAATACCTTAATATGCTAAATTTCTTAAGGAACTGTGCACCTCCAAGAGAAAATTAAGAGGAGATGAAAGAGTTCACATGGGGGAGAATGTTTCAGCAGTTCTCCAAAAAAAACTACCTCCTAAGTGCAATGATCCAGGTATGTTTACTATCCCTTACAAAATTGGTAGTGTTAGAGTTGAGAAGGCTATGTTAGATCTAAGAGCTTCTATTAATGTCATGCCTCGTTCTATTTATTCATCTTTGAATATTGGTGCATTAAAAGAAACTGGCGTGATAATTCAACTAGCTGATAGGTCTAATGCATATCCTGATGGAGTATTAGAGGATGTCCTAGTACAAGTTAATGAGTTGGTTTTTCCTGCTGATTTTTATGTACTTGACATGGAAGAGGATAACTCCTCTAATTCTGTCCCAATTTTGCTAGGAAGACCTTTTCTTAAGACTGTTAGAACTAAAATGGATGTATATAAAATGACTCTTACTATGGAGTTTGATGGAGAGGTTATAGAGTTCAATATGTATGATGCCATGAAATATCCCAGTGAGGAATATTCGGTATTTTCTATGGATGTTATTAACCCTATAGTGCATGAAGTTTTTTATTTGGATGTTGAAGATTCATTGGTAGCTGCTTTAAATAATAGTTTGGGCCTCAAAGGATTGCAAAAAATTGATAATGAGTTTGTTTTAAATTATGTATTGCAAGAGACAATTTATGAATTAAATTCTTTGAGAACTTTAACTCATCATATGTTTAATATTGAATTACCTTCATCTCATGCAAAACTTCTTCCATTTATTTTGCAGGCACCGAAAATAGAGCTTAAACCATTGCCGAGTCATCTAAAGTACATGTTTCTAGGAGATGATAAGACACTTCTGGTGATCATCTCTTCAAAGGGATAAGTCTGTCCACGTGCATGCATAGAATACTACTGGAGGAAGATGCCAAACCTTCAATTCAAGCTCAATGCCGTTTGAATCTACTCATGATGGAAGTAGTGAAGAAAAAAATTCTAAAACTTCTTGATGCAGGTATAATCTATCCAATTTCGGATAGAAAAATGGGTAAGTCCGGTACAAGTGGTACCGAAGAAAACTGGTATAACAATTGTTGCGAATTCTTATGGTGAGGTAGTACCTACACGAGTCAGAATGGGTGGAGGGTTTGTATTGATTATAGAAAGCTTAATTCACTCACTAGGAAGGATCATTTTCCTATTCCTTTTATTGATCAGATGCTTGAAAGGTTGGCAGGAAAATCTCACTTTTGTTGTTTTGATGGCTATTTAGGTTTTCATCAGATACCAGTTGTGCCTAAGGATCAGGAGAAAACTACCTTCACATGTCCTTTTGGAACCTTTGCGTACCGACGTATGCCATTTGGTCTTTGTAACGCTCCCACCACTTTTCAGAGGTACATGGTCAGTATTTTTTCAAACTATGTAGAAAACACTATAGAGGTATTTATGGACGATTTTACGGTCTATGCTGATTCTTTCGATGATTGTCTCTATAATATGAAGAAAGTGCTTGAAAGATGCATTGAAACAAACCTTGTCTTAAATTATGAAAAATGTCATTTTATGGTAGATCAAGGCATTATTTTGGATCATGTAGTCTCTGCTAGAGGAATTGAGGTAGATAAAACTAAAATGAATGTTATTAAATCTTTACTTTATCCCACATGTGTGCGGGAAGTTCATTCTTTCCTTGGTCATGCAGGTTTCTATAGACGATTCATCAAGGATTTTTCGAAGATAGCTCAGCCTTTATGCAAGCTTCTTCAAAAAGATGTGACGTTTGATTTTAATGAAGCATGCAAGGTAGCATTTGATAAACTTAAGGAGTTATTGACTTCAGCTCTAATTATACAGCCACCAGACTGGAGCCTCCCTTTTGAGATAATGTACGACGCCAGTAATTATGTTGTTGGTGCTGTTCTCGGACAAAGGATTGGAAGAGCTGCTCATGTGATATATTACGCATCAAGAATACTTGATAGTGCTCAGTGCAATTACTCAACAACGGAAAAATAACTTTTAGCTATTGTTTTTGCTTTAGAAAAAAATTCCGTTCATATTTATTGGGTACTAAAGTAATTGTTTTTTCTAACCATGCAGCTTGTTGAGTGTTAGAAAATGCATATTTATAAAGGAGAAAACCATCGTTTTACATTTCAAGTCTTACTAACAACCCTTACTTTTATGTATTTAACCTTCTTGTGATTCAATTACGTGTGTTTTATTTTAATTAAGTAATTTATGTATTTTAGGGGCATTATAGTTATTTCACAATAAAAGAGAGATCAGACGGCAAAACGGATATCACTTTTAAACTCAGGACGGTCGAAAACCTTAGGAGGGGCATAAAAGGAAAAATGGCATTATTTACATATACGGTACTATTCATGTGTACGGTACTGTCTACGTTACTATTCACGATACTGTTCACATAGACGGATCGATGATGTGGCATTGACCGATGATGTGGCATTGACTGATGAGGTGTCACGATCCTGTTGGACTAAAATTCTTATGTACTGTTGATGGTGACGTGGCAGCATATCAGTGGACGAAAAATCTCGCGTACGGTACATGCATCACACATGATTATTTTCAACTAAACCGCGTTACTGTTCAACCCAAGTCAAACCGTGTTACTGTTCATCCGTGTGGTCAAACCGCGTACTGTTGACTGATGACGTGATGCAATCCTGAGCGTCCAAACTGTTTTTAATCCGATGGCCATGATTTACTCCATGTATCTATAAAAAAGGGGCTTCTCCCCCCTAATTTGATATATCTGAATTCATTTTTGGGATCAATTTTCTTTAATTCCTTCTCCATCTTGCCCCTAGTTCTATTATGAGTAGCTAATTTCCTTTCAAGCTTGGGTTGAAGGTGAAGTCTCAACATGTGTCATGGGCTTTATTTGGTAAATTTATTTTCTTTTCCCCTCTAATTTTTGTGGATGATTTGACTTTTCGTCGATAAATAATAATAATCTTGTCTAGATACTGCCTTGGTTACATCGGCTCTCTAGTACAAGGTTATTATTATTTGGTACGATAAGCCCTTAGCACTATATTGATTAGAGCGTGGTTCATGAGGTGTGGATTCCCCCCTCATAATTTAATTAGCATTAATAAGGATTATTTAGCCCATGATGCATGTTGATACGGATCCAGAAACCCAAGTACGTCATTTCGATATAATTCTTTTCAATTTATTCTTACCATTTCAATTCCAATTCCAGAATTTATTCTTGCCATTTTAATTTGAAGTTTTAGAATATTCCAAATCAATTTCACCAGAAATCCAACCATCTATTTACAAAATTAATTCTAAACACAATTAAAATCCACCTCCTCGTGGGATCGACACTCATCACCATTAGTCTATACTACAATAGATTCGTGTGCTTGCGAGTACATTAAAATTTGCACAACACAGCTCTCAGATATTTTCTCGCCAAGAAGGAACCGAAACCGAGACTTATCCGCTGGATCCTACTGCTTCAAGAATTCAACTTGGAGATCCGTGACAAGAAAGGAATAGAAAACTTAGTTGCAGACCACCTTAGTAGATTGACCACGAGTGAAGAAGCAGCACTTTTGAAGGATGATTTTCCAGATGAGCATCTCTTTCTAACTCAAGGTATGGTTCCTTGGTACGCTGACATTGTCAATTACTTAGTTACAAGAACACTACCTAGTGATCTGACGAGGGCTCAAAAAGATAAAATTAAGAGCGATGTTAAATACTATGTTTGGGATGACCCTTACTTGTGGAAACATTGCTCTGACCAAGTCATCAGAAGGTGCGTATCTGAGTTTGAAATTCCTTCTATTCTTCAGTTTTGTCACTCATATGCATGTGGTGGTCATTTTGGTCCCAAAAGGACAACATCCAATGTGTTAGAATGTGGTTTATTTTGGCCTACTTTATTTCGTGATTCATACATGTTTTGTAAGTCGTGTGAGAATTGTCAAAAGACTGGTAATTTAAATCATATAAATCAAATGCCACTTACCCCTATTCTTGTATGTGAAATATTCGATGTGTGGAGCATTGTTTTTATGGGACCTTTTCCCTCATCTTTTGGCAATGCTTACATTGTTTTAGCAGTGGATTATGTTTCTAAGTGGGTAGAGGTTAAGGCCACCTGGACTGACAATGCTAAAGTTGTTGTAGATTTTGTCAAGTCTAATATGTTTGCCAGGTTTGGTGTACCGAGAGTGATGATAAGTGATAAAGGCAATCATTTCTGTAATCGAGTGGTGGAAGCTTTGTTCAAAAGATATCATGTTACTCACCGAGTGTCTATTGCCTATTATCCACATATAAGTGGACAAGCTGAGAAATCAAGTCTATTCTTGAAAAGATAGTTAGTCCAAATCAAAAGGATTGGAGTTTGCGATTAGATGATGCATTATGGGCGTATCACACCGCTTACAAAACTCCCATAGGTATGTCTCCTTATTGTTTAGTATTTGGTAAGCCTTGTCATTTACCTGTAGAACTTGAGCACAGAGCATACTGGGCGGTTAAGCAATGCAATATGTGGATGGATGAAGCGGGAAAGCAGAGGAAGTGCAGCTGCAAAAGTTGGAGGAGATTATAAATGAATCCTATGAGAGTTCGCGATTTTACAAGGAAAAGACGAAGACATTTCATGATAGAATGATTTTGAAAAAGGAGTTCTCTGTTGGTAAAAAAGTTCTTCTTTGTCATTCTAAACCTAAACGTTTTCCTGTTAAATTACGTTCTCGTTGGGTAGGACCTTTTATTGTTACTAATGTTTTTCCTCATGGTGCAGTTGAGATTCGGAGTCCAACCTCTGATAAAGTCTTTAAGGTTAATAATCATCGTTTAAAACCTTTTTATGAAGGTTTTTCGGTGAATATTGTGGAGGAAATGGCTCTCGAAAGTCCTCTTTATGAAGATTGATGCATAAATGTGTCTAGCTAAAGACATAAAACAAAGACGCTTTTTGGGAGGCAACCCAAATGGTTTATTTATTTTGGTTTTTGTTATGCCTTCTTTTAGTTTTGATTCAAATTTTTTTTAAATAATGTGTTTGCTTATTTTGGCCAGAAGAAAATTTTTGATAAGACGTGCCCACGTCTTAACTAATAAGTACTTTTGTGATTTTTAAAGTAAAATGATTTTAAAGCGTGCCCAAGTGCTTATTAAAAAAGTACTTCTGAAATTTTTAGTGTCTCAAAGTGATTCATCACTAAAAAAAAAAAATTAAATTTTAAATTTTTTTATAAAACTTTTATCTATTTATTTATTTTAAAAAATAATTTCTTTTCTTCTTTCTTTTATATATTTATTTATTTATTTTAAAAAATTTCAAAAATCACTATTCAAAAAAATCCCTAATTCACAAAATCCCTAATTCTTTCCCGTAGCAACCAGCAGCAGCGTGCAATGCAACGCAGCACCAGCATCCCGCGTCCAGCGAGCAACAACTCACGCGTGCAGATCCAGCCTTCGCCCAGCAGCACGCAGAACCAGCGTCAGCCCATCTCTCGCGCGCAACATAGCCTACGCAAAGCGCATATCCAGCAGCCCACGCGTGCCGCACAATCAGTCCCACCCGCAACGCAGTGCGAACCAGCCAGCGCGCGTAACACAGACAGCATCCCGCATGCAACCAGCAGTGCGTAACCAGCCCCCAACCCGCGCAGCAAGCTACAGCCGAGCAGCAACTCAACGCAACCAGCCTACGCCCTGTATTCTAGCCGGGTAAATCGAAATCCATGAGTGCAATTATTGTAACAATGCTTAAGAGGAAAGCATCTACTTCCAAGTCATCTAAAAAGACATTCGTCGCAAAGAAATCTAAGATTGCCACTCCCACTACTGTTCCATGGAACACAATTTTAGATTCACGTCAAGCCGTGAGACAAAGATTGAAACATGGAAAAGGCATGAGTGTTTTGCCACTTGAAGAATCCAATCTCGGAGGGTGCCTCACATTCGCGACTCAACAAGAGAAAGAGAGGTACAAAGATATTTCCACGTGCAAAATACTTTCAGCTAAGTATATTCATTACCCAACTCTTGAAAAATTAAATGTTAAGGATAATTTGATTCTTTAATAGATAAGATTGGGTGCTACCTCTGATGACGAGTTTGACGACGACACTGCTGCGCCGCCAACTATTCCTTCTACATCCGCACCACCTTTGAGCATTCAATTGAGGAGAAGCATCATCTTGGTGTGGAGGAATTTGTTAGAGTGCAATGTATGCACTAGTTTTGCATTGTTTACTTCCCTTAATATCGATGTTTTGCACTTAATAATAATGATTTACTTGTGTTTTACTTTTGTAGGTGCAATTCTATTGATTTGTGATAAAATTGAGGTATAAGATGATGTTTAAAGATGATTGTTCTCTTGGAGAAATTTAGAGCGTCAGAAGAACTTTATTGATAAGGCGTGGGCGCGTGCTGTCAACTGCGGACCAGCAATTTTTAGTTTAACGTGTTTTGTATTTTTGGTTATTTTTATAATTACGAATTTAATATTTCATATATTAGTATTTTATTTTAAATAGAACTCTAAAAGAGAAGAGAGAGAGAGTATTTAAGGAAGAAATCTATTGTGAAAAGGGGGATTGGAGAAAAAGACAGAAACCCTAGATCTAAACTTTTCTCTTCTCTCTATGAAGAACTAAACCTATTTCTCTGGTTGAAGGATAATGAAGTTTTGATTCATCACTACTGTAAGATCTTTCTTATGCTTTAATTGTTTTATTGCTTTTGGGGTATTTGTTTATTCTCTAAATTATTTTCATGATTATGTTTGTTAAATAGGTAATTGGTCACTATTTAATTATCAACTTAATCTATTGTCAATTAAAGGATTCATCGTATGAAAATTTTAATGTTTGTGACAAATAACATAGCAGTGAGTTGTGTTATGAGAATAAACAATCTAATTTAAATGAATTATAGTATGTGTTGATTAGGATTTGGGTCTCTCTGGTTTTTCAGGCTGTCAATTGATTAAATCCTATGATCGTATCTAAGGTTGTCTATTGATTAGGGAAATAACCAACGGTCGTACCTTGGTTATCAACTAGGTAAGGAGAGATTGGCTATTAGAGGGTCTCAGTAGCTATAACCAGTCTATTCATAAGTAATAATAATCTATATTTGAATCAATGATCAGTAGTCGAATCAAGCTAAGTTAATTCCTTCAACCAGAGCTTTCTCCAATTTGAATTACAACTTTAATTTGCATTCTTGTTATTTTAATTTGATTTTTATTATTGTCAACAAAACCCCCATTTTATGTTTTATGTTTTAAAAGGATTTAAATAATTACTGATCTTTGTGGACACGACCCTGCTCAATCACTATACACAATTTATTTAGAGTAGGAATTTATTTTTGTTGGCTTCGACAACCATCAGTGATTACATGGCTTGTGTTCCATATGCTAGTGTTGTGGGTAGTCTTATGTATGCTATGGTATGCACAAGGCCCGATATATCTTAAGCAGTGAGCATGGTTAGTAGATACATGCACGATCCAGTTAAAAATCATTGGCTTGTGGTGAAGTGGATTCTCCGATATCTATATAGAACAGTTGATGTTGGATTATTGTTCAAGAAGGATTGTGGTCAACAATGTGTTGGGTATTGCGATTCTGATTTCGCCGGAGACCTTGACATGCGAAGATCAACAACGGGTTACATATTCACATTGGGTGGAGGTTTGGTCAGCTGGAGGTCGATTCTACAATCGACAATTGCTTTGTCCACTATGGAAGCAGAATATATGGCAGCAACTGAAGCTGTAAAAGAAGTTATCTGGTTGAAAGGCTTGTTAGGTGATTTGGGAGTAATCTAGGAGAACATTGCGGTCTTCTGTGATAATTAAACACATCATGCTTGGACGAAGCATATAGATGTGAATTATTATTATGTGAGAAAGATTATTAAGAGCAGTATTGTGTTGTTGCGAATGATCGATAGTAAAAATAATTCATCAAATATGTTGACGAAGGTAGTTTCTGGAGTTAAGTTTCAATATTGCTTGAAACTAATTCAAATCCTTCGATTGTGTTAAGTTATGTCCTTCGGGAATTTTGAACTACGGTTGGCTTGATCCAAAATTTTGGGTACGTAGGCAGTCACAGAGATGCAGCCACTTTGGAGATGATGGTTTTATTGGTAGTCGGCTCAAATTTGGACAAATTTTCGCCGAGGTGGAGAATTGTTGAAAAGTCAAGACATGTGTTTTTTTACAAATACAAAGATTTATGATAATTTTTCAAAATGCTTGACAATTTGGCCAAAGTTGGCACTGAACCTTGGAAGTTTGACACATGCATATGGTTAAGCATGCAAAGCTTGAAACGTTGGCACCGACCTTTGATAATTTGAAAAGAGCTCAAGACGTTTGCTTTGAAAAATGGCAAGCATAAATGGTAAGGCTCAGCTATAAATAGAGGAGCGATCATTCATTCCATTTTATCCCTAAAATTTGTTAAACTTATAAGTTTATGAGTTTTTTAGAGTTCTGAGAGTGTGAGCAATTAGAGAGTGTGTGTGAGAGTACTGGGTGTATTTGAGTGTTGGGAAAGTGAACTTTCTTTACTCAAATTTGTACTCAAATAATTGTTAATAATACAATTATTGTTCTCTTGCTCCCGTGGACGTAGGCATATTGATGAACCACGTAATTCTTGTGTCCTTTATTTTTTTGTGATTATTCAGTGCGCTTAATTCCGCATTTCGAGCACAACACAAAAAAGACAAAAAAAAGCAGAATAAATACATCATTCAAAGATGAGCCATGATTGTTTCACTACTTTTGCGCCTTCATTTATAAGTGACTAGAGAGAGTTGGAAGCGGTTCTTGGTCTTAATCTCTTCATCGGAATTCCCTCTGTCTATTTTGTCCAACGAAATCTTTCGAATTGCAACACAAAAAAAAATATATGTTGGTCACTTATAGCAGAACCACGTAAATGCACCATGTATCTCTTTTGATTCTTTCCAGTTCTTATTTTCAGTTCTTTGATTGTTTGTGATTCAGATTTGATTCTTAGATAATTTTAGATTCATTCTTGATCGATCTTGTGTGGTAATTGTGCATATTAATCTATTGATTCTCTTAAACAGTTTTTGTTCAACCCATTACAGCGTCTAAATCATTATACTTGAAATTAAATACTCACAATGACAGTTAGTATGATTTCCAAGGCTATTTATTTCTTATTCGAAGAACCATATATCCAAAAATCAAGTTAGTTTCGAAAGAGCCTACTAACTTTTTAAAAAGCTAAAAATAAAACATGAGTTGGGTATAAAGGAATCCCTTCAGAACAAATAGAAAACTGATGTTTTTATTATTAAAAACTGAAACTTTGAGTTAAACTGCCTTTATTAATATCCCAACTTGAGCGAGTTGATCAACAGTGTGATATTTATTTTCCTTAGCTTCTTCCAGAACCAGCTTTATAATATATTTTTCATTATAGTACTTTTCAAGCTTCATCTGTAGTTTTGCTGCTTTTAGGATGTGATAACTCTAGGAAATGAGAGTTATTACATCTGTTTTAGACTTGAATAAAGGCCATTTAGAGAGCAAATAATGTGTTTTGATTACATTTTGGTGACCTTGTGCATAAACATTCATTTTAGTTGAGATGTAACAAGTTCTGCTGTTGTCATAGTAATTTGTGCTAAAAATAGGTTTTAAATTGTAGGTTTTAAATTCATGAGAGAATGCAGAGACAGCAGATGGACAAAGGGAGGAAAGAAGATGGTCACAAAAGACAGAAAGCACAATCGAAAATAATGCAAGAGTTGTTGCGGATGTTAGATCAACCAGTGCTATAGCAAGTTGGGAGTAACGCGGGAGAGAATATAGGCGCGGTCAGCAATTAGATCACGATCTGCATGTTTCCTAATTTAAACACATGCACGCTCTAAGGTTTCCGTTTTTAACTTAATTTTGCGATATAAAAAGGAGGCACGCACTACACAAAAGGCGGCGGATTGATTATCATCAAAAAGCAATTATATGGGAGAAGAAGAGGAAGATTGGAGAGGATTGCGCAGCATCGTTGACAACCCGAGAAGGAGCCTTGGAATCCCATCGTGCTCACTTCATATTATTTTTCTTCCTTTGATTGATTGGATGTATTCTGTGATTAGCATATTTATGTTTGTTTTCTTCATTCGGAATATGAACTAAATTTTAATGTAGTTGAGTTACAAATAATCCAATGGGTTCTTGACTATTCTTATATGTTGCTGTGATAATGTTGTAGCATTATACTCTAATAGTTTTTATGATCATAATTGTCATTTCGGTTGACCACCCATTTAATGATTCAAGTTAAGATAGAGCAGCAAAAGAGCATGTCTTAGCAGACCTTATTGGAGTATTATTTGTTCTTAAGTTGAGTTTCCTAGATTAGGTCATCTTAAATCCCATAAAGGCAATACATGAATTAAAATTTGTGATATCTTAGATATAGGTGTTTACCTTGTAGGGTAGAGAGATTAAAGGTCATAAAGCCATCCATTAAATTTATGAGCAACTGGTCATTGTTAGTAGATTTAATAGTATGAGATTTCCAACATGCGATAGCTGCGGAAGCAGATTTGTTCTACCCAGTGCTGCATCACTTACTACAACAACTGGTGCTAATTTGGTAAACAACAGTCGCCCCCATTAGGAGAGTTTGATCATTAAACTACTGCACTCTCAATTGAATCTTAAACACAATTAACTTAGTTTATTTCGTACAAATATTAGTTTATTTTTATCTCGCATAATTAGTGGTTAAGAATAATTTGATAAGTGATTATTTCGATCTTTAGCTGGTTGTATTATTGTGATTGCTTTGACACTTTGAGTAACATCAATCCATGTGGAGACGATCTTGAATACTCATTACTTTACTACTTGTGTTGTACACTTACACTTTGGCATTGGTAATAATTGATTATAGAATTTAACCAACAAGGTTTTAGCGCCATTGTCGGGGATTGACTGTTTATTTTTAAAGTGCAAAGTAAAGTGTGATAGCACTAAAAACTAAATTTGATTCATTTTATTGATTGGCAGATCAGTACATGCATGCACAAGGACGGATTTGTAATATTCCAATTCGATCCTGAGATTGAACGGACTATCAGAAGATTGCGAAGAGAACAGAGAAATTCAAGGACTGTTTCAGACATGAATAATTTTCAAGTGAAGGGAAATTTGAATCATAACGGGCCTTTACAACCAGCCAACATTCAAGAAGAGCAGAATGAACATGCTAACAGGAGACAGCCAGGCAACAACAATATTATTTACATGGCTAATGACAAAGACAGATCTATACGAGATTATGCCGTGCTAACTCCTCAAGTTATCCATCCTGATATCATCAGACCTGAAGTAGATGCTGTTAACTTTGAGTTAAAACCAGTGATGTTTTAAATGTTGCAAACAGTTGGGCAATTCAATGGATTGCCAAATGAAGATCCTTATCTCCATCTTAAATTATTCTTGGAAGTAAGTGATGCCTTTAAGATTGCTGGAGCAACACAGGATACCTTAAGGCTGAGGCTCTTTCCTTATTCCTTAATGGATCGAGCAAGAGCATGGTTAAATTTATTACCATCTGATTGCATCACTACATGGAATGAACTAGCTGATAAATTCCTAATGAAGTATTTCCCACCAACAAAGATTGCGAAATTACGGAATGAAATTACCTCCTTCCATCAAATTGAAGATGAGAGTCTATACGAGGCTTGGGAAAGGTTCAAGGAGTTGCTCAGAAGGTGTCCTCATCATGGTATTCCCTGTTGCAATCAATTGGAAACTTTCTACAATGGGTTAAACCCATGCACAAGATTAATGGTAGATGCTTCAGCAAATGGGGATTTCACTACTAGAAAAATGGTCTTTACTGACTTTACAATAGTGTCAGAAATTACTTTCACTGACACTTGTTAATTGTGTCAGTAATCTGGGAGTCAGAAAAATAGCGACACTTGTAAGTGGTGTCAGTGATTACTATTACTATAGTATCACCGATATTATGACACCATGGTGTTAGTAGTTATTGATATTTTATTAGTGTCTATGATTACTGTTACCATGGTATCACTAGTTAATTTATTTTAAAAAAAATAAAAAATTGAATTGGATCATTGCCTATTGATTTATTTGTAAAATTAAAAGCACCACAAAATAACAAAACGAAATTGATTTATATCACAAAATCTTTCATTTCACATTTAAATATTATTAGTATATATTACAAATTCAACTTCAATAGCCAAAATATGAGATATCCTACTCTCATAACTAAATAATCTAAATTCAATACATAAACATTTCTACTATCCAATCAAATGCTTACTACTTGTGGCTAAATTTAATAAATCTAGAAGCTAAATTGAGAATGATGACTGTCTTTCACTATTTGAATATGAGTAGTATAATTGCGTTATCACACCAGCGGCTTCTCCATTCAATAGACTGTATGGGTTATGATATAAATGAAGTTGAGGAATAAACACTTCAAACACATTGAGCAAATCTGCATACATGGAAAAGGGAAAAAAATTAGTTGCCAATTCCCAACCATTAAAGAAACAATGGTTAATATAAATAAATTTATTTTGTTCTAAAGAAAAAATATTCATACACTATTTATAAGTAAACTCAATTATTTCGAATGGTGGAGCACATATGTGTGAACAACAGAGCATCACATAGCTCAAAGTACATTAATTGTTCTGTGTCTTATTCATTTTTCACTTTAGCTTTTATTTTAGCAATTTTTTTGAGAATAAGCTCCAACTCAGAAGGTGAAATCCAACTTCCATATGTAGACATTCTTGCAGTTGACAGCAATTAGTTTGGGACTATGGCTTTTTTTAGCATCTGGCATGGATTACATTGAGATATACAATTTACACACAAACATTAAAGAACTAAAACATTATATATATTTAGAGACAATTCAAATGTCAGCAAACTACTATATTTAACTAGGTTTATTGGTTTAACAAGTGGCACGCCAATTTTTTAGATAGAAATGTACAAAAACTATAAAGGAAAAACATTATCAAGACACCATTAAAGAATCATAGAGTACCTTTACCAGCATTGTTTGCTTTGCAGGTGGGCTGTGATGATGATGAGCATAAAGCATTTTCATTTAAGTGGACAAGTGCCTTAGCTTCTTTACTTACTACAGACCACGTGTTCTCCCCATCTAGCCTTGCACTTCCAAAATTATGAAATCCATCTTTGGGGAATGTCTTAATGCCAGGAGTGCGTGAAAATTCTGGGATTTCATTGGCCTTCTAAATAAAAAGAAACTCGTAAATAATTCTTGTGTCAAGTAACAAGGACAAAAATTTACTTGGAAGCAGCGCATCCATGAAAAAATAGACGCAGATAGCTACAAAGACGCAGTCAACACATAATAGCTAATCCTAAACCTTATTGGATATAATACCTTATTAGCAGAGATTGCTTCTTCATCTGAGGTACATGTTGATGCCTTCCTTGGCGAGAAGATAAAACCAACCTCATCAGGAAATTCAGGCGTTTCAACCTCGTCTTCCGCAAAGACACTTATTTGCTTCTGTTACAGCGACATACACAAATGTCAGTTTCTCCTAAGAAAATTGGTCGGAAATTGAAAATTCTATTCAAATTTGATCACTTGCCTTTGGTGATAAACTGCCAGCAATCGTTCCACAAGTTTTTCCATAAATACCTGTATGTCAGAAACTAAGTCTGTTCTTTGGAAACTAAACATGAATATCGATGAACAACACCCTCAACAATCTCATTAGCATCAAAAACATTTTATTACAAAATAATACTACGATTTCGGAGCTCACCTTTCAGTATGTCCAGTCGCGATTGAAGTTGCACTACTTCCTATCAATTTACAAAAATTATAGCATGAATAAATAAAACAATCCCCTCTAAATTTACAAAATCAACGTCATCACATCAATTATGCGATGGATAACAATTTAAGTAAATTTTAATAAAAAATTATTCAACAATTAAATCGAATGACAATTAAACTGGTAAATTGAAAACTGACCTCTTTCTCCGATGGCCCACCCAACGAAACACAATTATCTCATAAATCGACCTTAAAATCTTCCTCATCTGCAAATCAAAAAATTTGAAAAAGAGAGAAATGCTTAAAACGTGTACAGTGTTTAGTGTACACATATCATAAGAGTATTTCAAAAATAACGGCAACCCTATATGAAATGTCAATCAAATTACCAGAAATGCTTTGATCATAATCTTCATCTCCCTGAAAGCGCATAAGATCCCGGCAAAATGAAAAGAAAAAAAAAACGAATTATCATCTACAAAAAAAAACAACTTTAGTTGGTTAAAATCTATAAACTAAGTGCGGCTTGGATAGCAGAACATGACGAGAAAAACAAAAACATTATTGAGTAACCAGTACATCTAACGCCGCATATGGGCACCAGAACAAAATTCATGCAAAAATATGGAAGTTGAAAAATTAGCAAATGCCACTAACCGAATTAATGGAATGCGAAACCTGCCTAGATAGTGGAGGAGTTCGGGTAAAGGAGGACCATCAAGCACAGCTAAGGAGGAAGAATGCAACTTAAAATAGTTATAGTTTCATTACGAATTAAAAAAGTTTAATTCTCTAATTTTCAATACAATGGCATCTCCTATTCATGCGCATGCATCAACAGCATTGTTATTGATAGAACTGAAAAATTAGCACTCGGATAATCATATGGTTGTAGACACTGCTCCAAAATAATCATAAAACATGGAAACTAATAAGGCCACAGGTTTTGGAATGCCAAAAGCTGCACGCATATATATGGGTCAGTCACGAATAAAAAGAAACGAATTATCATAACCTCGACACAAATGGGCGTAGTCACTATAGGATTAGGGCGGCACAACCCTCAGCCACTATAGGCAGGTGTTATATTAATGGTTGTGAATGAATAAATTCAAATATCAACTTTAGTAATCAACACATTAATTTACAAATATTTTTTTATATTATGATATCGTATACTCTACTAATTGTATTTAAAATATACACACACACATACATACATATATACCAACTTATAATTGTGAGGTAAGCTAAGACTCGAAGCTATTCTTTAATAATCGAACACTCTATATAATCTCAAGTGTGGAAAACCAGCAGAGAAACCAAGTTGCTTAAACTCTTGTTCAGTCCTGTGTTTACCTTTGGCCCTGTAGATGGTCATAACAAAAATGTCCTCTTCTAAGAGAGCACGAGTCCTCTGACTTTCGTTTGAATCATCAGGCAGCACAGGCTCGCAAGCAATCAGTTTTCCTCCTGCCGGAAGAGCCTTGTAACAGTTCTCCATTATCATCTTGCATTCATCATCAGTCCATGTAGTTAAAACCCAATTCATAAAGATAGCATCAGCGGCAGGAATGGACTTGAACATGTCCCCACCAATATGGGTCACTCCGGGGATACTTGGAGCTTCGCCAACAACCTCAGGCAAATCAAAATTGATCCTTTCACATATAAAATGATGTTTCTGTAATATACTCCTCAGGTAATCACCTGCACTCCCACCCACATCAACCAACGGCACAGACACTCCCGACATGGCTTTCCACATCAAGCCGTTCATTTCAGGCATCTTCCCATAATAACTATATGTCGGCTCGCCATGGACTTTTACAAATGGCTCAATAGTTAGGTCCAAAACGGCCTCGTGCGCCAAAGGCCACGCGCTCATAAGCGCGTCCTGGTGATGCTGGAGCACGTAGGGCGTTTTGGACCCAATCTCGGTGAGGTTGTACTTCCTTTCGCCTCTAAATTCGAGAGGCTCCGAGAACACGCCGTAGCTGGTGAGCAAGCGAAGGATACGTTGCAAGTTGTCGGCGTCCCCACCGCCGGATGGGAGGATACGTGTCAAGATCTGGGAGGCGGAGAGAGGGGTGTTAGCCAGTCTTACCTTCTTCCCTCCATCTCTACACTCGTTATCTTCCATTACTGCTTACTGACCTTTGAGCTTTGATTTTGCAGCACTATGCCGGCCAAACAAAAAGATAAGACCTGAGCACTTTTTAACAATTTGGATGTTAGGGATTTTTCAGATCTGGGGAGCTTAGGAGGGAACGAATACTTTGGTAGAGGGAGTTGAAAAGTTGTATTTTGGATAAGATAATTTGGCCATTTGCTTTGTTTTTATCCACTCAAAAAGCACAACTCTAAAAAAATTAAAAATAATTCGTAGCCTAGTGGTTTTTTGATTCAATGTAAAAGCTCTAGGTTTAAGAGGTCTTGGGTTCGAATTCAGACTAAAACAAAATTAAAATGATAATTTTTAATTGCTGATACCTAAGCGTCATTGATCGCTATTACTAAAGCTATTGATACTTCAGTATTAGTAATTAGTGATACATATCTGTTAAACGCGGAAAATGATCCAAATATATGTATATACTGATACTTTTAAATAAAGTGTTAGAACACAAGTATCAGTAAATACTATTTTTCTAGTAGTGTTTGTTATCCAAATCCAAATTCTGGAGAGAATTGCCAATAATAATTACCAATGGCCTTCAGCTAGGCAACCAGTAGCCAAAGGATCAGCAGGGGTACACAACATTGATGCAATTACAGCCCTGTCAACTCAAGTAACTTCATTAACTAACATGGTAAAAGCCATGGCAGCTGCTCCAGCAACAGTAAAGTAAGTTACTGAACTTTCTTGTGTCTACTGTGGTGAAGATCATGATTTTGATAATTGTCCTGGAAATCCAGCATCAGTAAATTATGTGGGTAACTTCAATCGACAACCTCAGAACAACCCATATTCAAATACTTACAACCCAGGCTGGAAACAATACCCAAATTTCTCATAGAGCAATCAGAATCACAGTGCTCCAGCATTGAATGGACCACGTAGAAACACACAGCCACAACCACTTGGTTTTCATTAACAAAATCAAGGGCAGAAGCATACCAATCAGGATCCAATCACTTCATTAGAAGTATTAATCGAGTATATTGCAAAAAATGAAGCAATTGTGCAAAGTCAAGCCGTGTCCTTGAGGAATCTTGAAAATCAAGTGGGACAATTAGCTACAGCAATAAGCAGCAGAACTCAAGGAAGCTTACCTAACAACACAGAAGATCCTAGGAGAGAGAGCAAAGAACACTGCAAAGTGATTAGTCTGAGATCTGGAAAGCATATAGACACCCCAGTTGAGGTGACCAAAAATAGGGCAGAATGCACTTCAGCCCAAAAACCAGCTCAAAAGGGAAGCTTGTTACATCAGATTCCACAGCAAAACTCTGATGCCAGGGATCCAACTACAACAACTGCAACAGACATTCAACTAGAACTTGCTGAAAAAGAAGTTACAACACCAGTAAGCACAACCTGCACCAACTTAAATAACCATAAGTGGGTAACCCCTGAATCTAACCAGTAGTTTAGACATCCACCACCCTTCCCTCAGAGGTTTCAGAAACAGAAACAAAAACAAGACAAGCAGTTCAGTAAATTTCTGGAAGTACTAAAACAACTTCACATAAACATACCTTTTGTGGAAGCTTTGGAGCAAATGCCAAATTATGTGAAATTTTTGAAAGATATCTTGTCACGCAAGAGAATGCTAGGAGAATTTGAAACTGTTGCTCTAACACAAGAAAGCAGCCGTATGCTTCAGAGTAAAATTCCCACAAAATTAAAAGATCCAGGGAGTTTTACAATACCCTGCTCCATAGGGAATAGGAATGCTAGGAGAGCACTTTGTGATCTAGGAGCTAGTATTAACTTGATGTCATTATCTGTGTTTAAGCAGCTTGGAGTGGGGGAGTGCAGACCAACAACTGTCACTCTGCAGTTGGCTGACAGATCTCATGCATATCCTGAAGGAAAGATAGAGGATATACTGGTGAAAGTTGACAAATTCATTTTTCCAGTGGATTTCATTGTACTGGACTTTGAAGTTGACAAAGAGGTGCCCATTATACTTGGAAGACCCTTTTTAGCAACTAGAAAAACTCTGATAGATGTGCAGAAAGGAGAGCTGACCATGAGAGTGAATGATCAACAAGTCACTTTTAATGTTCTAAAAACTATGCGAAACCCTGATGAAATAGAAGATTGCAATTTCTTAAGTGTAGTAGATCTTATTGTAGCAGATAGAATGGAAAAATGCTGCAATAATGTACTTAACAAAGTCAACACCTTTGAGGAGGTTGAAGAGGAAGATGTTGCAGCAAGTCAAACAGATTTGAGGGACAAACAACAATCGAATAGGCACACTAGAGTCATTGAGCACCTGAATCTTTCAGACAGGGAACTAAAACCAACTCTACCATCTATTGAATCATTCCCTAGTCTTGAATTAAAACTATTACCTTCACATTTAAAGTATGCTTATCTTGGTCAAAACAACACACTCCCTGTAATCATTTCATCTACTTTGGATGCAGGTCAAGAACAAAGCCTAGTGGATTTGCCGGGAAAATACAGAAGAGCAATTGGATGGACCATGGCAGATATAAAGGGTATCAGCCCATCAATATGTATGCATAAGATCCTTTTAGAAGACTGCTCCAGCAATTCAGTGGAGCACCAAAGAAGGTTGAATCCTATTATGAAAGAAGTAGTGAAGAATGAAATCATCAAATGGTTAGATACTGGAATCATATACCCAATATCAGACAGTTCATGGGTAAGTCCAGTTCAGCGTGTTCCAAAAAAAGGAAGGATAACAGTAATGGCTAATGAGAAGAATGAACTTATTCCTACAAGGACAGTGACGGGATGGAGAGTATGTATGGATTACAGAAACTCAACAAAGCCACAAGGAAAAACCATTTCCCACTACCATTCATTGATCAGATGCTGAACAGGCTTGCTGGAAAATAATACTACTGTTTCTTAGATGGGTATTCAGACTACAACCAAATTGCTATAGCACCGAGGATCAAGAGAAGACTACGTTTACTTGTCCTTATAGAACATTTGCTTTCAGAAGAATGCCTTTTGGGTTATGCAATGCTCTGGCAACTTTTCAGAGATGCATGATGTCTATATTTTTTAATATGGTGGAGCAAACTTTGGAAGTTTTCATGGATGATTTCTCAGTTTTTAGAGAAACATACAGCAATTGTTTACATAACTTAGAAGAAGTTCTTAAAAGATGTGAGATGACCAACTTAGTATTTAATTGGGAGAAGTGTCATTTCATGGTGCCAGAAGGAATAGTATTGGGTCACAAGATATCCAAGGATGGTATTGAGGTAGAAAAAGCCAAGATAGAGGTAATCGATAAACTGCCACCTCCAAATTCAGTAAAAGGGATTAGAAGTTTTCTAGGTCATGCTGGATTCTACAGAAGATTCATTAAGGATTTTTCCAAAGTAGCCAAGCCTCTGTGTTCATTGCTGGAGCATGACAAATCATTTCACTTTGACAAAGAATGCCTTCAAGCATTTGGAGAATTAAAGAACGCCCTCATTACTGCTCCAGTAGTTATATCTCCAAATTAGAATTTACCATTTGAATTGATGTGTGATGCTAATGATCATTCTGTGGGAGCAGTATTAGGGCAAAGGAAGAATAAGGTTTTTCATTCCATATACTATGCAAGCAAAACTTTCACTCCAACACAAATCAACTACACCACTACAGAGAAAGAGTTGTTGGCTGTAGTTTTTGCTTTTGACAAATTCAAAGCTTACCTGGTAGGTACTAAGGTAACTGTTTACACAGATCATGCAGCCATCAAATATTTAATTTCAAAGAAGGATGTCAAACCAAGACTAATCAGGTGGTTCTTATTGCTTCAAGAATTTGATCTGGAAATTAAAGATAGAAAGGGGACTAAAAATCAAGTGGTAGATCATTTGTCATGGTTGAAAGTAGATACTAGTAAGGAAGAACATCACCGAAACTTTTCCTGATGAACAACTGATGGTAGTAGAGCAAGCACAGATGCTGCAGCAGTCAGAATCTTCTTGGTATGCAGATTTCGCTAATTATTTAGTCAGTGGGTTACTACCCCCTAAGCTAAAATTTCAAGAGAAAAAGAAATTCCTTCATGATGTTAAAAGCTACCAGTGGGATGACCCACATGTATACAAGCTATGCTCAGATCAAGGAAGTAAAATGTGTGTTGCAGCAGAAGCAATACCTCATATACTGGAATCATGTCATGCTGCAGCATATGGAGGACATTTTGGGGGTCATAGAACAGCTGCCAAAATTATGCAATGAGGTTATTTTTGGCCCACTATTTTTAAAGATGCTTATGACTTTGTTAAAAGGTGTGACAGATGTCAACGAACGGGGAACATAACTAGTAGCATGAGATACCATTGACCAACATACTGCAAGTGGAAGTATTTGATGTTTGGGGAATAGATTTCATGGGACCCTTTCCCCCATTATTTGAGAACTTAAATATCCTGATTGCTGTAGATTATGTCTCCAAGTGGGTGGAAGATACAGCATTACCTACTAATGATGCTAAAACCGTGGTAACTTTTCTTTAAAAAAATGTTTTCTCTAGGTTTGGCACTCCTAGAGCAATTATTAGTGATGAAGGTACATATTTTTGCAACAAAGTCTTTACTGCAGCAATGATGAAATATGGAGTCAAACATAAGGTAGCAACAATATATCACCCACAATTGAATGGTCAGGCTGAAGTGTCCAACAGAGAAATTAAGAAGATCCTAGAAAAGGTGGTGAACCCAATAAGGAAAGATTGGTCTTTACATTTGCATGATTCTTTATGGGCCAACCGAACAGCATACAAAACCCCAATCGGCATGTCTCCTTACCGAATTGTTTATGGCAAGGCTTGTCATCTGCCCCTAGACCTAGAGCATAAAGCACACTGGGCACTAAAGAAACTAAATTGGGACATGAATGCTGCAGCAGAGCAAATGAAGCTTCAACTGTGTGAGCTTGATGAATTAAGGGTATTTTCGTATGAAAATGCCAGAATTTATAAAGAAAGAACAAAACACTAGCATGACAAGCATATTCAACACAGGCAGTTCACCCCTGGTCAATTAGTGTTGCTCCACAATACAAGACTAAGATTATTTTCGGGAAAGCTCAAGTCACGATGGTCTGGCCCATTTAAGTTGTTAAAATCTTACCCTCATGGAGCTGTTGATCTTTTGGATGAACAAACAGGCCACCAATTCAAGGTTAATGGACACAGGGTTAAGCATTACATACATCTGGAAACCGAAGATTCAAAGGAGGTATTACTCCTTCAAGAACCCAACTATTGAGCCAAGACAGACGGTCAAGCTGAAGGACCTTAAATCAAGCGCTTCATGGGAGAAAACCCATTGAGGAACCAGCCACCATAAACCAATTTTGATATCCTTTGGTTTATGAATAGCTATTCCTCTTTACTATTTTCGCTAATCGTGTTTTGTTTTTTTATCATTTTTACATTATTGCAGTTTTTATTTTCAATGTCATTTAATTTCTTTATTTTCTTAATTTTAAAACTTAATTTAAAAAAAAGGGAAATTGTATTTCATATTGACAAGTGCAAACATTTGGTGACAGAACTCAGAGGACGACAACCATGTGTCAGACGCTTTGGTATGGATTCTGTGAATGGCATTGGAATGAGAAAAGGGGGGGCTGCAGCAACAATTTTTCCCATTACAGTAAATTAAAGGCTGGAGCCTTCATTTACCGTTGGAAATACAATCATGACAGATGGACGCTTGGATATGGATAGAAATTGCGGAAACAAATCTCCGAAATCACAGCTTTCATTTCAATGACTGATAATTTTGGGATATGCACATTTAATTCAAATAATTTATTCCCTCAATTATCTCTCAGTTACCGTAGTTATCTTCACATTACAGTCCACTATAAATAGGAGTCATTGTGCTAAGTGTCCACGCCACTATTCTCCATCTCTTTCGCAAGTCCAACTCTCATAAGACTTAACCACTTTTTCTCTTTTTATTCTCAGAAATAGTAGCGTCAATCTGTTCCTACTGCAGCCATTCCGAAATACAAGAAAACAATCAATCGCCTCAAAGATCCATCATGATTCCAGAGTTACCACGCTGAGGAAAAATACGAAGAATTCATAGAGCCGCATCGGATTCTGGAAGAAAAAGGGTTTAACTTTTCAGACCAACTCACTGGAATTGTGAAAACAATTCATAATGCTGCAGCAAAGAGAGGATGGTTAGAGTTTTGCAACCATTCTTGCAATCCTGTACTGCCGGTGGTAAAAGAATTTTATGCTAATTTGGTAAGCCCTGATCAGCACAACATTTGGGTAAGAAATACTCTTGTTCCATTGGACTCCCGTGTTATCAATGCTTTTTATAACTTACCTGCTGAAATTACTTGTGAGCATGCTAAATTGCGTGATAAGTTAACCTTGAAAAAGTGGAATACCATCTTTACAACTCTAACCATCGAAGGGGCGTCATGGGTTAATGAGGAAAGACGTGTGGTTAACAGAATAGATTTGAAACATATTGCTAAGGTGTGGGTGAAATTTTTAAAATCTAGGCTTATACCCACCACTCACACTACAACGGTTTCACAAGAAAGATTGATTTTACTATATGTCCTTATTAAAGGGCTGCCCATAGATGTGGGTAGCATTATTGAAAAAGAAATCCGAGAGTGTGCAGCCAAAACTCATCGAATTGCTGCTTTGTTATTTCTTTCACTTGTCACCAGCATTTGCGTAGTTTCAGGTGTTCGTCTTGAAGCCAGCAATGAGCATGTAAAAAATGATGGTGCCTTTACGGCACAAACAATTGAAAGAGTTGCTGGCGAGAGTGATGGAACAACAACTGAACCAGCTGCTGTAACAGGAGCACGACGAACTCTCGGCTTAGAACAAGCCATCCAGGCACTCAGCACTAGTATCCATCAGTGTATAAACGCTTAGCAGAGGGAGAATGGTAGGTTTTAGAGCTATCTACAGCACCTGGATGGGCAACTATTCCAATTCGTTGACTACATGAAACACAATCATCGGAACTTCCCTGCCTTTCTACTTCAGCAATACAATTTTGACACTAGCACCATAGGTGCTCCAACAGAGACCAGTAAAGAAACCACTGCTTCGGATGAACCAGTAGTTGACTCAGAAGATGCTGAACCATCTAACCCACCTGAGGATGAAAGTGACCAATCTGAGACTGATAGCTCACCTTCAGAGGCAGAAGAGCAGTTAGAGCAAGAACGTGAGGAACCACCCATCCCATCCCAGTCCAAAACCAGGAAGCAACATATTATTCAAGAAGAGGAGGAGGAAGACCTTGACATGGAGCCACCTATTCCAGTCCTTGTGGGCAAAGGAACGGCCAAGGGTAAAGAAAAAATGTCAACACCACCAGCCTCTGACGATGAGATGGAGCACATTGATGCTGAACTGGCTGCTGCAGCAACTAGGGCCATGCCTACATTTGAGCAAGCCCAGCAACTACTTGAGGTCATAACTGCCATTACAGCTGAGGGCCAGGCAGCTAATGCATTGACCCTTACACCTCCACAACAAACGCCTAACCAGCCTATCCGCACTAGTCCAAGGTAACCAAGCAAACGAAAAGGCAGTACATCGGCAGGTACTGCTACAGCAACCCTTGCCACAACTCTTCTCACAAGCCCTGCAGCGAAAAGGACAAAGCCATTGCCAGCCACCTCCCAAAGCGTCACCAAAGGATAAGGTGCGAAGCGCATCCAAGAAGCGCTGACAGCATCAACATTATGGGTTGCAGTCCCCACCATAGGGGAGTACTTTTATCTCACTTGTTACCTTTTTGTTAAAAAAAAAGTTATTGTCCATTTGTGTGTTTCTTTTATTTTGTTTGCCTGTGAGGACACAGCCTCTCTTAAGTTTGGGGCGGATTGTGTCCGAATGCATGTGTGTTTTTTAAGTATGTGTTTATGTTTGTGTTGTGTGAAGCTTTATTAGCTATTATTTGTGTATGGATTTGAAAACCTAATGAAGATAACTTGAGTGCTGTTCAGTATTTATGAGAATGCCAAGTAGAGACAGTTATAGATAGAAGTGAAATTCTGTCCCACACTTAGCCCGTGATTGAGTTGTATGAAATGCTAGAGCAAACCAAAAGAATAAGAAAAAGTCTTAAGTTTCGAAGGGAAGCATGT
>VKKW01000271.1:0-228515 GCA_018350135.1 Citrus trifoliata | reverse complement strand
TGGCATTACTTTAACGCGGCAAATTGGGTCATAAATATAATCAGCCGGCAACTCCCTTCGCACCAAGCCCGAGCATGCTCATGATGTAATAACGTGGCATTACTTTAACGCGGCAATTGGAAAGTCATAAATGAGGCAAATTGGAAACTATCTATCACTCTTTATAACGTGGCATTACTTAACGCGGCAATTTGGAAAGTCATAAATTGGTCAGCTTTCTCCTGTATCAACAACCTCCTTAAATTTACTCAGAAACCTTTCACTAGCCTGAGGTTTTCAAAGTGAACTATTCACAAACGAAGATTGGAATTCAATGTGTTTGTGTACCCTGACAAAGATGAACGTCTCCGGACAGTGAGAAGCTGACCGACAAGCATGCAAGTGAAGGATACTTATTAAGAATACCAAAGAGAGTCATTTCTTGAAATCAGAGGGTTAAGATGTCATGCAACCTCACAAGGACACTTTTCTCATTAGATCTAGTCTTTGAATTTGCTTTTACTTCTCTGTTATCTTCAAAGAGTAATCAGAAAAACTATGCAAGCACCGGTAAGGTAAAGCAAACTGTAAAGAAACGAGAGTTAGTCCTCAGTGTTGCAACAGATACTGGAGGCTCATAACTCCAAGCAGGCCAATTACAGGAGCTGAAATAGTAATAAACCCTATGATGATTAAGAGCTTGAAAATCAAAATACTGTAAAAAATGGAAATCATAACAATAAGCCATGCCAAGAAAATCACAAAACCTTATAAAGATATAATGCATTTCAAGTTTTCAATGCAATTACAGTAGCCACTACATATTTCATCTGTCATATATACAATTGTTTTTTCTTGCTCAATATCATCAATGGGTCGGGTCAAAACATATGTAGTTGTTGCAATTCAGCCGTTTGGTGATGAGTCTTCGCATCATTGCATCATCAGTGTAATGATCTGTTTCCACTTCCTTGTTATCCTTCAAGCTTAACCAAAGCAAAACACAAATCGGAATTGTTCTTCCTGAAACTCCATAGCTGCACTTCTGAACCTAACTCAAGTCCATTATCTTTATCATCCACAACCAAATCATGCCACGTCTTCATCAGATTATAAGTGTAATTATCACCCATCTTCCACTTCTTCAACGTCAAAGGAACACTGTGTTTAAGAGAAGGAGGAATCATCAAGACCTCTATGCCTTCCTTTGTATTAAGAATGCTCTTCTCCTTTTGATTGACAAAGTTATCATCTCTTACTTTGGTCGGTGGTATCGACAGCCGATTATTATTACTCCTTAAATCACATCCGTGATTGTTTTCTGCATCACCAACACTAAATCAGTACCATTCTCCTCCTGGATGCGATTCTTGAATGATTCAGGCAATCAGCAACTACGCGTTCTTCTTGATTCACGTTCTTGTTTCCCTTCTTCCTCTGCTTTCTGGGCTGTCTGATCTCTTTTTCATCATCTTTCGCCTCTGTCATGAGTCTGGTCGAAGCACCTCTTCATAGTAATCTTCTTGTTGTTTATTTAAGTATTAGTGACGGCATTCTTCTACTAGCAAGTTTTCAGAAACAGAACCTCTTCTTCTTTTCGGTATGTCAAAACCCAGATTGTCAAATTTCTTCTTTTGTGCCAATTGTTTCTCAACAAGCTGTTGAACAATGATCCTCGTAAGTGAACTCATTTTAAGGACTCATCACCATTGGCAGCTTCCTCTGCCTCCCTCAAAATTCTTTCAAAAGACCCAACATCATCATTCAATCGCCACTTCATCTTTCTCTCTTCCGTGTAAATTCTTCTTCAGAAATTCAAAGATTCAAACGTAAAGAGAAATAAAACAGGAAAAAAAGGAACCAGAACAGCAACTTCGGAAAGCTTTTCAAGTGCTTGGACCAGAGGATGATTATGCGAATAAAAGGATGCTATTAATTCCTGAGTGAAGTGGGTTTCCTAAAATTTGAAGAACAGAGAAAAAAACAGGAAACTAGCGAATTGAAGAACACAGAACAGAACAGTGATGATGTAAATATATAACAATCCTCAGAGAACTGGGTTTCCTAATTAAATTCGAGTTTCCTCAGATATTAGCTTCCTAAATTGATAGGGAAAATAAAGCGCCACGATGCGGGAGCCGTTAGTGCTTGGCGCGCCAAGACCTTACACCCTAACCTCAAACCTAACCCTAAGCCTGGCCCTAACCGCAACGGTCAAAACTTCAAATTTCAATTTTGCCAATTTTGTGACTAAGTTTGTTTTACGCTTTTACTTTATATGCAAGTAATGAAGGGTTATTATTTTTTTGTTAATTTTATTTTATAAAATTTCTAATATGTTGTAGAGAAAAAAAAAATGTGGTTAAATCATAAATGCGGATATGGGAGTCGTTGATTAAAGATTTTGTCGCCTCAAGACTGTTATAGCTTTCTTTCCTCTGTCTCTTACTCTAACAGTCCATTTTTAAAATAAAAAAGAAATTATTTTATGATTTTGAATTTTTTTGGTATTCAAGAGACACATGGGCATTTTCCTTTGAAACACACAAATTAAGGAGTAAAAAAAAATAATTTTTAACTAAAAAGGTTTGCTTAACAAAATATTACAAGGCACATAGGTTACGTTTGACACGCAACATGGATTGAATTATATTGGAATGAATTAAGCTGGATTGTATTATATTTTTAATTTTGGTACAATATCGATTAAACTATGTTAAATTGTATTTAAATAATATTAAATAGCATTTAAATTGTGATTTCAATAAAATTTCAATTATTCATGAAATTTTATAATCATAATTAAAATAAATTTAAAAAGAAATTACTAGGAAAAATTAAATATATTGTAAATAAGTTATTGGTAGTCATCATACAGTAAACAAATACACATAGATAAAACAAATTAAATATTTAATTAATTTTTATCAAAATTTAAAATATTATATAAAATCAATTAATTAATGGTATTATTAATTTTCATGATTATTTTTAATATTATATTAGTGATTATTAAATTTAATACAATCAATAATGCAATAAATAATTAACATTTTTTATCGATAAATTATTAATATGCAAGTAGTGAAAATTCAATCTCAAAAGTTAGTATAAGTAAAGTATCATTTTAATTAGATCATAGATGATAATAAAAATAAGTTTTAAATAAATAATATATAAATATCTCATATATGGACAACTTTTTTCTTTAATGTTATCCCAACTCGAACTATGTGCAAATTAGGATTATTAATCACATGATTTTAGGATTAAATCAAATTTAGTCCCCTTAATCCAATCCAACTAAGCTTGCCAAACATTAGATAAATATTTAATCTCAAAATTAGTCCAATCTCATACTTAATCCTAACATCCAAACATAGCCATATGGTTTGATTTCATGGAAACATATGCTTTTAAGAAATATGAGAAAGTTTGGACCGAAAATTGTTGGATTTAATAGATTTATTATACTTTGAGTAAGTCAAGACACAAAGGAAGGCACTATCGGTCTGTGATAAATTGAAAAATGGAGATTTTGATCCTGACATTGAAGTTTCATGATTTGTTACAAGGTTGGATCCGGGCGTATTTAGAAAACTTAATTATTGAGAGTAAAAACTATAATAACATTTAATAATGTATAAAATTGATCGAATACTAAAATTCTTTATAATTTGCTTCCCACTTAAATAATTTTTTGAAAAAAAATCTGAAAAAAAATAATTTGTTTGTTGAGTAGGATCAATTGCCCACACTGACTTCTATGTAAGTCCACCCTTTGTTGGGATAGCAGAAGAATTTGCCTGAGAATGAATAAAGTTTGTAGAGAAATATGGGTATTTCACAACATGGTCCGCCTATGTTGCAACAGTTATACCTTACACGCCTTTTGTCTTCATTCAATGAACCATTGGATTTAAAAAGTGGCCAATTGAACGCTCAAGATAGCCACGTTTTTGTTAAAGAATACCGGGGAAGTCAGTAATAAAAGGTAAATCTGGATGTGACAAAATTGGGTGATGGTTGTCGAAGCCAACAAAAATAAATTCCTACTCTAAATAAATTGTGTATAGTGATTGAATATGATCGTGTCCATAGAGATCGGTAATTATTTAAATCCTTTTAAAATGTAAAACATAAAATGGGGGTTTTGTTGACAATAATAAAAATCAAATTAAAATAACAAGAATCAATTAAGTTGTAATTCAAATTGGAGAAAGTTCTGATTGAAGGAATTAACTCAGCTTGATTCGACTACTGATCATTTTATTCAAATATAGATATTATTACTTATGAATAGATCGGTTTTATATTAATAAATAAATAAATAACTATTAATTAATACTAGGTGTAAATAAAAAATATAAATAAAAATCTCATACATTGACAACTTTTTTCTTTAATCTCTATCCCAACTAAAACACATGTGCAATTAGGATTATTAATCCCATGATTTTAAGATTAAATTCAAATTTAGTCCTCCTAATCCAATCTAACTAAGCTTGCCAAACATTGGATAAATATTTAATCCAAAATTAGTCAATCCAATTAGTCCATCTACTTAATCCTAGCATCCAAACATGGCCATATGGTTTGATTTCGTGGAGAACATATGCTTTTAAGAAATATGGGATGGACTAGTATGAGCCACGCAAAGGAGGAGGGTGGTTTGGGTTTTCAAGATTTAGGGTGTTTTAATCAGGCTATGTTGGCAAAACGAGGATGGCGTTTGCTTATTTATGGGGAGACACTTGCTTCACGGGTGTTAAAGGCAAGATATTTCCGATGATGTTCGTTTCTTGATACAACTATTGGTAATAATCCTTCATTTATTTGGCGAAGTATTCTTTGGGGGCGTGAGCTGTTACAGCGGGGAATTTGATGGTGTGTGGGGTCAGGGCAACATATTCGTATTTACGGTGATAATTGGATGCCTAGGCCGTTGTTGTTCTGACCTATTTCACCAAAAAATTTGGGCAATGAAGTAAGGGTTGTTGACTTGATAGAGAATGGAAATTCGTGGAACATGACTTGGCTACAGAAATATTTCTTGCCACCGGATATCCATTCTATTATGAAGATTAATGTTGCGGACCGCTCAATTTACCCACTAAGAGCCCAAGACAAAGTCAAGAGTGCTAGCTTGCCCAATTCTGGAAAGTTCTAGGCAACTCTAGCACATTGAGCTTGTAAATACTCTAGAATTCTCTATACATTTCCAACACATGTAAATTCTAGATAGTTGGTAGATTTCTCTAGAATCTTTAGAGCTTGGCAAGCCTCCCCTATAAATATGGGATGGCATTAGGCATTTGCACACAACAAGCATAGAGCACGCAACTGAATCATTGTAAAGCTCTCTTGTAATGTCTCTTGTTAGCAATAAAATTTCCTTATTCGGCTCCATTGCCCTCTTCTCTCTAACTCTTCAAAAACCTCTAGGCTTAGCTAGTCGAGAAGCTCAAAGGCTTACTTAGCAACATTCGGCAAAGTTATTTAAGTGCCGCACAGGTTTGCTGCGCAAAACACTCATCTCGTGACAAGTGGTATCAGAGATAAGGTTTGCACGCACGCAAGTTAGCTCATGAGCAATGGCCAACCCTTCGAATGTAGCCCAAGAGGGTGTTGTTGGTGTGGACGTTCCATCGGAACTAAGCCGCGGTCGTGAGGGAGAACGTGCCCAAGGCAAGACTCACGGCAAGTCGAAGGCCCCATCCGTGAATGCGTTGGAGCCTCGTGTAACCACTCTCGAAATCGCATTGTCCGCCGCTCAAAACAACCTCGAGGGATTAGAGGAACGAGTGGACAGTCTCGAGGAAGAATAAGTCGAGTTCACGATGCCAACGAAAGCCCTTATCTAAGAGCAAGCAAACACTCTCCGAGGTGAGTTTCGTTCTTTTCGTGATGAGTTGCTCAAACTTCATAGCTTTGTTCAGGATGAACTATGCCCGGTCCGTGCGGAAGTGGATGAAGTCCGCTCGGATTGGATATGGCACAAGCGCACACTCTCCACTAGTCCAGTTTCCACAAGCACGAGTGATGCACGCCGCATTGATGTGCCAAAGCCCGACACTTACAATGGCACACGCAATGCCACAATCGTAGATAATTTTCTCTTTGGACTTGATCAATACTTCGATGCCATGGGTGTTCGAGATGAGGCATTGAAAGTGAGCACTGCACCCACCTATCTTCGAGGCACCGCACAATTATGGTGACAGTCACAAGCATGGTGAGATAGGCAAGGGCATTTGGACCGTCAACACTTGGACCGACTTTAAACAAGAACTCCAAAAGCAGTTCGCCCCAAACAACGCGGAGAAGGAAGCGCGAGCGCACCTACATCGCCTCAAGCAATTGGGTAGCATTCGGGACTACATCAATGAGTTCACTAGTCTTATGTTGGAGATAAGCAACATGTCCAAAAATGATTCGCTCTTCTACTTCCAAGATGGCCTCAAGGATTGGGCCAAGACCGAGCTCAATACCGAGCTCGATAGGCGGGGTGTTCAAACACTTGACGACCATCATCATTGCAGAGTCGCTCACTGAATACTCTACCCAATCCAAGGACAAAAAGGCCAACCAAGGCAAAAGTGGGGGAGAGAGTAGCAAGGACAAGGTCAACAACCGCAAAGATTGTGGGCAGAAAAAACCGCCTAACAACAAGAGCGAACAAGGAAAATTGGAGGGCAAGAAGATGGCACCGAAGCCACACAACCCATATTTCATATGCAATAGGTCCTTATTGGGTACGCGACTATCCGAAGAAGAAGTCGCTCAATGCTCTTGCTGCTCAACTCAAGAGCAACCCCACAATGTCCACGGAAGAACCCCAACTCAGCATGGGCTCTCTCCAACGCCGCACTCAATCGCCAATAGCCCACACTTGTCAAGAAAGAGTTCATGTATGTAAGCCCGAAAATAAACGGCCAGTCCGTTCGCGCACTGCTAGACACGGGAGTAACACATAATTTCGTGTCCGTAGACAAGGCCAAGCACTTAGGCCTCAAGGCCACCAAGGAAGGAGGCACGATGAAGGCTGTGAACTCACTCGCCAAGCCAATTGTGGGAATCGCACAGGGCGTGTACATTACACTTGGTACGTAGAGCGGAAAGCTTGACTTCTCTATTGTGCCCATGGACTACTTCAAGGTGGTCCTCGGCATGGAATTCTTCAACCAAGTCCATGCCTTCCCGCTACCCACTAAAAACTCCTTAAGCATCCTTGACGGGAGTAAGACATGCATGATTCCCACGGAACGAGGCAAGTCCGAGGAGAAAACATTCTCCGCCATGCAATTCAAAAGGGCTTTCAAGAAGGATCCAAGTTCTTGGTCTCCATTCGGGAACTAAACGAGAAGGAGATTGCAGAAACTCGCCAAGCCAAGTCCCTCCGCGAATTCAAGCTGTCCTCAATGAGTATAAGGACGTGATGACTCCAGAACTTTCGAAGAAGCTCCCACCTCGACGAGAGGTAGATTATGCGATTGAGGTAGAAAAAGGCGCGAAACCATCAGCCTTGGCACCCTACCGCATGGCGCCACCCGAACTAGAGGAATTGCAGAGACAACTCAAAGACTTGTTGGACGCAGGCTACATACGCCCCTCAAAGGCCCCATTTGGTGCACCCGTGCTCTTCCAAAAGAAGAAAGATGGCTCGCTACTGATGTGCCTCGACTATAGAGCGCTCAACAAGATTAACATCAAGAATAAGTATCTGATTCCCTTGATTGCGGACTTGTTCGATCAGCTTGGTAAAGCGCGGTAATTCACCAAACTTGACTTGCGCTCCGAGTACTATCAAGTGCGCATAACCAAGGGAGATGAACTGAAGATGGCGTGCACAATAAGATATGGGTCTTTTGAATTCCTTGTAATGCCTTTTGGCCTTACTAATGTACCCGCCACATTTTGCACACTCATGAACAAGGTACTCCAACCATTCCTCGACCGCTTTGTGGTCGTGTACTTAGATGACTTCGTGGTGTATAACACCACACTCGAGGAGCATGCCCAACTTTTACGACAAGTCCTCCAAGTACTTTCGAAACAACGAGCTCTTCCTCAAATTGGAGAAGTGCTCGTTTGCCCAATAAGAGGTGGAATTCCTTGGCCACAAGATTATGGACGGGAAACTTATGATGGAGAATGTCAAGGTAAAGGCCATCCTCGAGTAGGAACCTCCCTCGAAAGTGTCTGAACTTCGCTCATTCCTTAAACTGATGAATTACTACCGTCACTTTATCAAGGGCTATTCAGCCAAGGCGGCTGATAACTCTAAGAAATGAGAGTTATTACATTTTTTCTAGACTTGAATAAAGGTCATTTAGAGAGCAAATAATGTGTTTTGATTACATTTTGGTGACCTTGTGCATAAACATTCATTTTAGTTGAGATGTAACAAGTTCTGCTGTTGTTATAGTAATTTGTACTAAAAACATGTTTTAAATTGTAGGTTTTAAATTCATGAGAGAATGCGGAGACAGCAGATGGACAAAGGGAGGAAAGAAGATGGTCACAAAGGACAGAAAGCACAATCGAAAATAATGCAAGAGCTGTTGCGGATGTTAGAGTAACCAGTGCTATAGCAAGTTGGGAGTAACGTGGGAGAGAATATAGGCGCGGTCAATAATTAAATCACGATCTGCATGTTTCCTAATTTAAACACATGCACGCTCTAAGGTTTTGGTTTTTAACCTAATTTTGCGATATAAAAAGGAGGCACGCACTACACAACAAAGGGCAGATTGATTATCATCCAAAAACAATTATAAGGGAGAAGAAGAGGAAGATTGGAGAGGATTGCGCAGCATCGTTGACAACCCGAGAAGGAGCCTTGGACTCCCATCGTGCTCACTTCATATTATTTTTCTTCTTTTCATTGATTGGATGTATTCTGTGATCAACATATTTATATTTGTTTTCTTTATTTAGAATATGAACTAAATTTAAATGTAGTTGAGTGACAAATAATCCAATGGGTTCTTGGTTGTTCTTATATGTTGTTGTGATAATGTTGTAGCATTATACTCTAATATTTTTTATGATCATAATTGTTATTTCGGTTGACCACCCATTTAATGATTTCAGTTAAGATAGAGCAGCAAAAGGGCATGTTTTAGCGGACATTATTGGAGTATTACTTGTTCTTAAGTTGAGTTTCTTGGATTAGGTCATCTTAAATCCCATAAGGGCAATACTTGAATTAAGATTTGTGATATCCTAGATATAAGTGTTTACCTTGTAGGATAGAGAGATTAACGATCATAAAGTCATCCATTAAATTTATGAGAAACTGGTCATTGTTAGTAGATTTAATAGTATGAGATTTCCAACATGCGATAGCTGCGGAAGCAGATTTGTTCTACCCAGTGCTGCAGCACTTACCACAACAATTGGTACTAACTCGGTAATCAACAGTCACCCCTATTAGGAGACTTTGATCATTCAACTACTACTCTCAATTGAATCTTAAACACAATTAACTTAGTTTATTTCGTACAAGTATTAGTTTATTTTTATCTCGCATAATTAGTGGTTAAGTAAGAATAATTTGACAAGTGATTATTTCGATCTTTAGTTGGTTGCATTATTGTGATTACTTTGGCACTTTGAGTAACATCAATCCCTGTGAAGACGATCTTGAATACTCATTATTTTATTACTTGTTATGTATACTTGCACTTTGGCATTGGTAATAATTGATTATAGAATTTAACCAACAGTGGCACCCTTGACGAATATACTCAAGAAAAACAGAACATGGCATTGTTCTGAAGAATGCCAACGCGCATTCGAGGAGTTAAAAAAGGCAATTTCGGGGAAACCCGTCCTCGCCCTTCTGGACCACACTAAACCCTTCGAAGTCCAAACGGATACATCGGATTTCGCCATAGGAGGAGTCCTTATGCAAGAAGGCCACCCTATAGCGTTCAAAAGTCGAAAGCTAAATGATACGGAACGTTGCTATATGGTGCAAGAAAAAGAGATGATATCCATCATCCATTGTCTACGAGTGTGGCGATATTATTTGTTAGGCTCTCACTTTATGATCATGACAGACAATGTAGCGATGAGGTACTTTCAAACACAAAAGAAGTTAAGTCTGAAGCAAGCGCGGTGGCAAGATTTTCTCGTGGAATTCGATTATCGGCTCGAGTAAAAATCGGGGAAAGCCAATGTCGTTGCGGAAGCTTTAAGCCGCAAGGTAGAAATGGCAACACTTAGCATGAGCCAAACGAAGTCCGACATTGTCTCACGTATCAAGGAAGGTCACCAACAAGATCCGCTAACAAAAGATTTGTTGGAGAAGATGCTCTAGCGAAAGACAAGGCGCTTTTGGCAAGAGGAAGGCATCCTCCTCACCAAGGGAGATCGACTGTTTGTGCCAAGGTGGGGAAACCTACAGAAGGAAGTAATCAAGGTGTCAAGACTCCAAGTGGGTTGGTCATTCAGGAATTGAGCGCACCACCACACTAGTCCAAGCCTCGTATTTTTGGCCACACAAGAGGGACGACATCGAGGCATACGTGCGAACTTGTCTTGTGTGCCAACAAGACAAAGTGGATCATCAACTTCCAGCGGGATTATTGGAGCCACTACCACTCGCAATAAGGCCATGGGAAAGTGTTTTCATGGACTTCATCACATCGCTGCCCAAGTCCAAAGGGTGCGGCAGCATCATGGTCGTTGTTGACCGTTACAGCAAGTGCGCCACTTTCATTACCGCACCAGCTGATTGCAAAGCGGATAAGGCAGCCCGCCTGTTCATCAAGCACATTGTTAAGCTTTGGGGAGTTCCAAGGAGCATTGTGAGCGACCGAGACCCTCGGTTCACTAAGTGTTTTTGGACGGAGCTTTTCAAGATGTTGGGGACCGATCTCAAGTTCTCGAAAAGCTTCCACCCACAAATGGATAGGCAGACCGAGCGCATCAATGGCCTACTTGAGATGTACTTGAGGCATTATGTGAGCGCTCATCAGCGGGATTGGGCGAAGCTCCTCGACATCGTCCAATTTTCTTATAATTTGCAGTGGAGTGAGACTACAATAAGAGTCCATTCGAGATCATCATGAGATTCCAGCCCATGACCCCCAACACCATAGCTCAACTTACAGAGGAAAAAGCCCCATGACACACAAGCTCGCTCGCGAATGGCACGAGGAAGTGGACATCACGCGAGCCTACCTCGACAAAGCCGCGGGGAAGATGAAAAAGTGGGCGGATACAACGAGACGACATGTTGAGCACAAGGAAGGTGATCAAGTCATGATCAAGCTCCTACCCTAGCAATTCAAGACTTTGCGGAAAGTTCACAAGGGGTTAGTGAGGCGCTACGAGGGACTCTTCTGAGTTGTACGACATGTGGGCAACATCTCGTATCAACTCCAACTTCCACTAAGACTCAGGATCCATCCAGTCTTCCATGTGAGCCTTCTCAAGCCATATCATGGAGATGAAGAAGACCCAAGTCGCAGAGAATCAAGGTGCCCGTCAACCGTCGTTGTCACCGCATTCGACAAGGATGTGGACTACATCCTTGCGGATCGTGTGGTTTCGAGGAGAGGCGTGCCACCATACAATGATTACTTGGTGAAGTGGAAAAACCTCCCCGAGAACGAAACCACTTGGGAACGCGAAGGTGATTTGTTGCAATTCGCTGAGCACATCCAACGTTTTAAGTACGAGAGCGCGACAAGGACGCCGCGAGTTTAGGTGGGGGAGGATGTTGCGAACCACCCAATTTGCCCACCAAAATCCCAAGACAAAACCAAGAGTGCTAGCTTGGCCAAATTCCGGAAAGTTCTAGGCAACTCTAGCACATTGAGCTTGTAAATACTTTAAAATTCTCTATACATTTCCAGCACATATAAATTCTAGATAGTTGGTAGATTTCTCTAGAATTTCTAGAGCTTGATAAACCTCCCCTATAAATATATGATGGCATTAGGCATTTGTACACAACAAGCATAGAGCAAGCAACTCAAGCATTGTAAAACTCTCTTGTTAGCAATACAAATTTCCTTATTCGGCTTCATTGCTCTCTTCTCTATAGCTCTTCGAAAACCTCTAGGCTTAGCTAGTCGAGAAGTTCAAATGCTTACTTAGCAACATTTGGCAAAGTTGTCCAAGTGCCGCACAGGTTTGCTGTGCAAAACACTCATCTCGTGACATTAAGCTCCCTTCACAGAGTTGTAATGACAGGGTAATATGGCACTATGATTGTTGTGGAGAATACACAGTGAAGTCTGGGTATCATGTTGCGAGAACATGGAAGAACCTTGATAATGTTGCATCTTCTAGTATTTTATCAAGGCAGTGGGCAACCATTTGGAAGTTAATTGTTCTTTGCAAAGTTAAGATATTTCTATGGCGTGCACTTTCAGGATTGCTTTCATCTATGGAAAATTTAGAACTGAAAATGGTGGTGGCTGATTCGCGGTGTAGGATTTGTGATGAGGCTGGTGAGTCTATTTTGCATGCTCTATTTGTTTATCAACATGCTCATGATGTATGGGAGCTTACTTCATTTACCGTTTCAGAATTTTTTAACCGAGTTGTATGTTTTTGGGATGTGTTGGATATTATTTATTCTAAAGTTGCTTTTAATGAAATTCAACTCTTCGGCTTAATTATGTGGGGGATTTGGAGGGCGAGAAATAGGATTTTATAAGATGGGGCTAAGCCAGCTCCAAATTGTGTGGTGGCTTCAGCCCAAGGAATTTTGGATAGTTGCAAAAGGAGAAATTGTAGGAATATAAATACAATGTGTATTGTCCAAGATGTTGATTTGGGAGCCTCCACAGTTGGGTTGGTTTAAATTAAATACCGAAGTGGCAGTGGATGTTCAAAATGGAAAGGTCAGTTATGGAGCTGGTATTAGAAATCATGAGGGATTGGTTATGTTGGTAGAAACAAATTTTGGGAATTATTGTGAGGATGTGGCTATTGCTGAGGCTGAGGCTATTCGCTTTGGTATTCGACTTGCAAAGGAGACTGGTTTGTTTTCGTTAATGATTGAGTCGGACTCGTTGTTTGTTATTCAATTGATCCAAGGAAAGCAACATACTCGTACAAAGCTTTTGTGGATAATTTCTGATGTGCAGCAACTTATGCAACCAAAGTAGGACTTTAGGATTCAGCAAATTTCAAGGAATGGTAACCAAGTTGCGGATGCACTAGCTAAATATGCTCTTCAAACATGTTCATCATTTGTACTGCTAGAAGACTTTCCACAGTCTATAGATTGTTATCTTTGAATTATTTCCTAATTTAGTGAGAATTAATTTGTTTAAATAAAAAAAAAGAAATATGGAAAAGTTTGGATTGAAGCTAGAGAATTGCTGGATTTTAATATATTAAATTATACTTCGAGTAAGTCAAGACACAAAGGAAGGCACTATCGGTCTTTGATAAAATGAAAAATGAAGATTTTGATCCTGATATTAAATATTTCATGATTTTGTTACAAGAGTTGGGATCGGGGCGTATTAAGAAACTTAATTTATTGAGAGTAAAACTATAATAAAATTTAATAATGTATAAAATTGATCGAATAGTAAAATTTCTTTACTAAATTTTTTTTTAAAATATGAAAATAAATGAATTTTTTTGTTGAGCACGATCAATTGCCCACACTAACTTGTATGTAAAGTTCACCCTTTGTTGGGACAACAGAAGAATTTACTGAGAATGAATAAAGTTTATAGAGAAATATGGGTATTTTACAACACTCATATTTGGCCTGAAATTTCGTCTAGTGAAATTATGAAAATTAACTTTTTTGCTAAAATCAAACTAAAATCGACAGATGGTTCGTCACACACCGACTATCTTTGGGCGATAAGCTATCACCCAGATTGGGAAATTTCGGTAGCTACGGTTTAATGCAAATTTTCTATTGAAATTTCAAGTTAAATATAATTTCTCCTTATTTTATCTCATTAGTCTATACTTTTCAATTAAATTTATTTATTTTCAAAATTATCAATAAAAAATGGCTTACCTAGGGAGCGGCTACGATATAAGGACTGAAAGTCCCTATATCAAAGAGAGAGTTAATTGTTGGCAACCAAACAACTTTTATGACCGGCAACAACTGGTTTTCATTAATATATATTTTTAATGTAAATAAAATAAAAAGATTATAAAATAAATAATATTTTAAAAATAATAATACTAATAAGAAAAAAAGACAAGTAAAATAAAAATAGAAAAATAATTTTATTATAAATATTTTGAAAAAAAATAAAATGAGTGTTAACAAAAAGACAAAAGTTTATTTTATTTTCTACAAAATCTCTGTCATATTTAATATTTTAATTTTCATGTTTAATGTTCGATGTTTCATGTAATTATTTTCTAAATTGAGCTCAAATTTTTACGTTCATATTCATGTTCCAAGTTCCGAGGTTTATGTTTGATATTTTATGTTCACTGTCACAAAAGTACTTATATTTTACGTTTATTGTTGCATATTTTAAGTAATGTGTTTTATATATATTCTTCAATGTTTCATGTGATTATTTTTCAAATTCCACAATTTTTTTTGCCCCCGTTTCATGGTTATGTTCATATTTCATGTTGCAAGTTCTGAGTTTTATGTTTGATGTTTTATGTTCACTGTTACAGAGGTACTCATATTTTATGTTCATTATTTCATATTTCAAGTAATTTGATTCATGTTTATTGTTCAATATTTCATGTAATTATTTTCATATTTATTGTTCAATGTTTCATGTGATTATTTTTCAAATACCCCAATTTTTTTTTTGCCCCCGTTTCATGTTTACATTCATGTTTCGTGTTGCAAGTTCTGAGTTTCATGTTTGATGTTTTATGTTCACTGTTACGGAGGTACTCATATTTTATGTTCATTATTACATATTTCAAGTAATTTGTTTCATGTTTATTGTTCAATATTTCATGTAATTATTTTCCAAACACCCCGAAATTTTTGTTTTTTGCCCCCATTTCATGTTTACGTTCATGTTTCGTGTTGCAAGTTTCGAGTTTCATGTTTGATGTTTTATGTTCACTGTTACAGAAGTACTCATATTTTATGTTGATTGTTGCATATTTTAAGTAATGTATTTCATATTTATTGTTCAATGTTTCATGTAATTATATTCCAAACACCCCGGAATTTTTAATTTTTGCCCCCGTTTCATGTTTATGTTCATGTTTCATGTTGCAAGGTCTGAGTTTCATGTTTGATATTTTATATTAACTATTACAGAGGTATTCATATTTTATGTACATTGTTGCATATTTTAAGCAACCTATTTCATGTTTAATGTTCAATGTTTCATTTAATTATTTTTTAAATACCCCAAAATTTTTCTTTTTTCCCCCATTTCATGTTTACATTCATAATTCATGTTGCAAGTTTTGAGTTTCATGTTTGATATTTTATGTTCACTATTATAGAAGTACTCATATTTTATGTTCATTGTTGCATATTTTAAGTAATGTGTTTCATACTTATTGTTCAATGTTTCATGTAATTATTTTCCAAGCGCCCACAAAATTTTCTTTTGTCCCCTCATTTCATGTTTACGTTCATGCTTCATGTTTCAAGTTCCAAGTTTTATGTTCACTATTATGGAAGTACTTATATTTTATTTTCCTTGTTGCATATTTTAAGTAACTTGTTTCATGTGTATTGTTCTATGTTTCATGTAATTATTTTCCAAATACCCCGAAAATTTTCTTTTCTCCCTCAATTTCATGTTTATGTTCAAATTTTATATTGCAAGTTCAAATACCCCAAAACTTTTCTTTTCTCCCTCCATTTCATGTTTATGTTCAAATTTTATATTGCAAGTTCAGAGTAGCTTGTTTTTATGGGAAGCAAATTTCATTTTATTCATGAATAATTTCTTGCAAAAGTAGTGAAGCCAATGTTAATAACAATGATGCTCATGGTAGTTTCAAGTTAGCTCGCTCAAGTGAACAATTTTCATTCAACACTAGTGAAGCATCATATGAACTTGAAACCCAAAATGAATGTGGGAGTAGTTATCAAGTGTTCTCAGAGTCCAATGGCTAGTTTTTAGAATAATTCATCAATGTCACAATCACTGAGATGGGACACCTTTACATTTCTTCCATATCCCAACATGCACTCTAATTGGTGGCCTCGTGACAATTCATTTGACTAATCGGAAGATGTAAATATTAATTGTATTTGGCTTTGCAAGAGTCGTGCTTTAATTGAAGGTTTTGTTAGTGTGTTACTATTTTGTTTATACACTCATGATATGGAATTTACATTCACCTTAACTTGTATGATTTCTTATCTTCGATGGTTATGTGATATATTAATGAGCAAAATTTATATACATATTTTACCTTTAATTATATAATTACTAGTTATTTTTATTTGTTTCTTTTAATTAATTGAATTATTTTATTGAATAGGGAATTAATTGGAGATTATGGATGAAAATGCATAAGGAATAATAACTGGACAGTATCGAAGATCAAATTAATTTGTGGAAGCAATTCATGAAAGGGAGCTTAAAAAGGAAACAAATTAGAGTTTATGGAAATAATTGCCGCTTGTGAAGAATAAAAGAAAAGAGGAAAAAAGATGCTTAAAGGAGAATAATTGGCTTGTGCATCTCACGTGATAGTTGGAAAAGCATTGACCATTTTTTCAAGTAGGCTTCACGTGCATGGGCTTAAAGTTGGGTGTGCTTGGCTTGTTTGAAAATCCTTTTGACTTGAGGATTTTGTGGTGGCGTTACAATATAAAAGGAATTAGAGAGGAGCCGCCAGAGGAGTGCAGACGCAAGACTGGAAGAGAGCAATCGGCAGAAACAGTTCAATATTTCTCATGGCTGGTTTTATCTCTTTTGTTGCTCTTAATTCAAGTATATCTAGCTAATTTACTTATACAAAGGTTAAGGATGAAACCATATTCAATGAAATAATTATCTTTTTATTTATTTGATTCCCTATTTATGTTCTTTAATGATTATGGTTTTTATTTCACATGATTAATTGGATGTTATTAAAATCTTTTCATCAATTCTGTCATGCATTATTGATCGTTAGGATTAATATTCGACTAAAATCTATGCTTGGATTTATAAAAGTTTATACATGATTATCTTTGATTCTATGTCTTTCATTAAATTGTTTACACAGAGTACTTAGGAAAACTTTGACTCTTTGTTATTCAATATGTTTAAATGAGATGCTTAGATGTCATATTATTAAGCAGAAAATGAACCTACATTAGCTTTAATTACTTGGGCTTAATTGTTATATTCATGGATGACATAGATTGATTTCGAGTTGTCACTTTAAAATTGGGGATTAATTAATAATTAGATAATTACTAGTTGAGTAGTGGTGGATTCTGAAACCTTGATAATTTTTGTTCTATTGAATTCTCCTTTGTTTTAATTGCTTTCTTAGTTTAATTAGTTTGATTTCCCTTAAAATCTCAATTTTCTCAACTAGGTTAGAATTAATATTAATTTTTGATTTAAATGAGACTTTTCAATTTATAACAATCCATGTGGGATCGACCTCATTACCACTATTTTATCTTTAGATTCATGTGCTTGCGAGTATATTAAAATTTTTCATAACAAGTTTTTGGTGCCGTTGTCGAGTATTGTGCCAGAAAGTCAGTTTAATCTAGGTTGATTTGATTCTTCCACTAGTTATAATTTAGGTTGTCTTTTATTTTATTGTTATTATTAATTAAAAAAACTTTATTTGTCTTTAAATTCATTGTTTGGTTGTTTGATTTCTTTTATTTTTAAATTTCGTTTATTCTCATTGTTGTTGGTTTATTTTATTTTATTTTTCTTTCTTTCCTTGTCTAGTTAGTTTATGAGTGTTTGGGAACATGATTCAACAAATCGTTTGGTTAAAAAAGAGTCGAAAGTTGATAATAGTCAAGTTAGTTCTTCTCAAGTGATGGATGACCCAAATAGAATATTGTCAATACTACCACCGGTGCAAGGAGAGAAAACCCTTAGAGAATATTTTTAACCGCTTGCAGCTAAACAACCATCTTGTATTGTGTTGCTACAAACTACAACAACACACTTTGAACTTAAGCCCTCTGTCATTCAACTTTTACCATCTTTCCATGGGTTAGAGAGAGAGGATCCATATCTGTACATTAAGGAATTTCTTGACATATGCTCTACATTTCGTTTTCAAAATTTTAATGATGAATCAATTAGGCTTCGTATGTTCCCTTTCTCATTAAAAGACAAAGTGAAAGCTTGGTTGAATTCACTTCCTGCTGGGTCTATTACTACGTGGGATGAATTGAGTAATAAGTTTCTCACCAAGTTTTTCCCTGTGTCTAAAACAAATGCCTTTAGGAGAGAGATAAGTGATTTTTATCAAAGAGAGGGTGATCAATTTTATGATTGTTGGGAAAGATTTAATGATTACTCCTTAAGTGTCCCCACCATGGTTTTGAGAAATTGAGACTTATACAATGCTTTTATAATGGTTTAACCATGTTGAATTGTCATATGGTAGAGTCTATGAATGGTGGGAGATTTTTGAACTTACATTAAGGGGCCGCATGGGATTTCTTTAATTCACTTTTTGAGAATTCTCAACAATGGGATTTTTCAAATCAAAGGGAAAAATCATCTCAAGTTTCTAGAAAAGGGTTATATGAAGTTAAGGATGATTTTGATGTGAAATCCACTCTAGCTGCACTTTCTAGGAAAGTAGATGCCTTAGCTCTAAACCAATCAATGAATCATCATCCTAGTATAGCTAATGAGGTTTGTGCTCTTTGTTCTAACTTGTCTCATACAATACAGAATTGTCCATCATTACCAGTCTATCCAGAGGCTTATTCTGACCAGATACAAGCCTTACAATCGTATGAAAAATCCTTCAATAGTCCATATTCATCCACATATAATCCTAATTGGAGGAATCACCCGAATTTTTCTTGGAAACAAAATCAACCTTTGTTAAACCAAGGAGGACAACAATTTAGCTTGCCCAATCAACAATTTGTCCCTCCCAACCAAGTACATCCTCCTACCCAACAACCTATATCTCAATTTGTTGCACCCCAACAAAGAAAACCTTATTTAGAGGATACACTTCAAAGTTTCATTCAGTTAACCCAACAAGCCTTTCAATTAAACACTCAAGCTATTCTAAAGCTTGAACATCAATTGGGTCAATTAGCAACTATTGTAGCTGAGAGGGAAAAAGGAAAATTCCTAAGTCAACCAGTTCCTAATGCTAAAGGAGTGCACGAAGTTGGATCGAGTTCAAGCCATCAGCATGAAGAAGAAAATCTGTTATGACCTTGAGAAGAGGAAAATTATTTGACAACAAGGTGGAGGTTTCAACAAGAAAGACATCTAAACCTACTTCTTCAAATCCAGTTCCATCACAAGACTCAGCACCAAATAATCCTGAAGAAAGTGGCCCACCAGCTTACATTCCCAAGGCTCATTTTCCTCAAAGGTTAACAAAGGTAAAGAAAGGGACTTCAACAGGTGAGATTATGAAAATCTTTAAGCGGTTAAGTATAAACATCCATTTACTCGATACTATTAAGTAAGTTCCTTCATATACCAAGTTTTTAAAAGATTTATGCACTAAAAAGAGAAATTTGTATGTCACCAAAAAGGTATTTTTAACTGAATAAAATAGGAATTTACTCCAATATAAAATGCCACCAAAATTTAAGGATCTAGATTCCCCTACTATCTCATGTGTTATAGGGAACCAATGTTTTGATAAAGCATTATTGGATTTAGGTGCTAGTGTTAATCTCTTACCTTATTCTGTTTACATACAGCTTGGACTAGGTGAGTTAAAATCAACTCCTATTATTTTGCAACTTGCTGATCGGTCAATGAAAATATCTCGTGGTATTATAGAGGATTTGCTGATACAGATTGATAAATTTTATTATCCTATTGATTTTATCGTCATTGATACTCAGCATGTACAGGATCCTAAGAAACACACTCTAGTTATTCTAAGTCGTCTTTTCTTAGCTACAGCTGATGCTCTTATTAATTGCATGAATGGAAACATGTAGCTATCTTTTGGTAATATGACCATGAAATTGAATATTTTTAATGTTACCAAGCAGCTACAAAAAGAAGATGAATTTGTTGAAGCAAATATGATAGAGGAATTAGTAGAATATTCATTCATTTCTAACCATACTGATGATCTATTAGAGGCATGTCTAACTCATTCTGATTTATCTTTTAATGATGACAGTGCAATTGCAGAAGTCAGCACTTTACTTGATGCACCTCTAAGTACATACACAACTAAATGGAAGACAAAGTCAGAACCACTGCCTTATTCTGAGAAGAAGATTAGCTCATTTGTATAGACACCGCCAAAATTAGAGCTCAAGGCACTGCCTAACACTCTGGAATATGCATTCTTGGGAGAATCTTACACTCTACCTATTATTATTTCTTCTTCCCTCGATCTTGAGTAAAAAGGTAAGTTGTTAGGTATTCTAAAAGAGTATAAGGAGGCAATAGGATGGATCATCACTGATATTAAAGGTATTAATCCAGTAGATTGCATGCATCGTATTCATCTTGAAGAAAATGCTAAACCTATTAGGGAGATGCAACGTAGGCTAAATCCTAACATGAAAAAAGTAGTAAGAGCTTAAGTAATCAAATTATTAGATGTAAGAATTATTTATCCTATTTCAGATAGCTCTTGGGTTAGCCCTGTGCAAGTTGTTCTTAAGAAATTTGGTGTTACGGTAATTACTAATGCTAATAATGAATTAAATCTCACTAGAGTAACTACAGGTTAGCGTGTTTACGTTGATTATAGAAAATTGAATTCATTCACAAGAAAATATCATTTTCCTCTTCTATTTATTGATCAAATGCTTGATAGACTTGCAGGTCATGATTTTTATTATTTTCTAGATGGATATTCAGTTTATAATCAGATCCCTATAGCTCCAAAGGACCAGGAGAAAACTACTTTTACTTATCCATTTGGAACTTTTTCATATAGGAGAATGTCATTTGGTTTATGTAATGCACCTAGTACCTTTTAAAGATACATGCTTAGTATTTTTTCTGTATGGTTGAGAGATTTCTTGAAGTATTCATGGATGATTTTTCTGTTTATGAAGATTCTTTTGATGAATGTTTGCAGCATCTAACATTAGTTTTGCAGAGATGTAAAGAAAAGAACTTGGTTCTAAATTGGGAAAAATGTCACTTCATGGTAAAATAAGGTATTGTCCTTGGTCATATAATTTCCAACAAAGGTATAGAAGTCGACAAAGTTAAGGTGGATTTAATTTCTAATCTTCCACATCTCAAATCCGTAAAAGAAGTAAGATCTTTCCTTGAACATGTTGGTTTTTATAGAAGATTCATTAAAAATTTTAGTAAAATTTCTAGACCCTTATGCAATTTACTTGTTAAGGATGCACCTTTTATCTTTGATGAATCTTGTTTTGATGCTTTTGCAAAGCTTAAGAAATTGTTGACTTCTTCACCTATCATTCAGTCACCTAATTGGGATTTGCCTTTTGAAATTATGTATAATGCATCTGATTATGCTGTAGGAGCAGTTTTAAGACAAAGATTAGATCGTGTGCCTTATGTGATTTATTATGCCAGTATGACACTCAATGATGCATAGTTGAACTATTCAACTACAGAAAAAAAATGCTAACTGTGGTATTTGCACTTGATAAATTCAAATCTTATCTTATAGGTTGTAAAGTGATTATTTTTACTAATTATGCTACTTTAAAATATTTGCTTACTAAGAAAGATGCTAAGGCAAGATTGATTCGTTGGGTGTTACTTTTACAAGAATTTGACATTGAATTTAGAGATAAAAAAGGTTCTGAAAATGTTGTGGCAGATCATTTATCTCACCTTGATCTTAAATTTATTCCAGAATCTTTACCTTTGAATGAGTTTTTCCCATATGAGCAACTTATGAGTGTAAATGTTGTACCATGGTTTGCTGATATAGTTAATTACCTTGCTACAGGTCAAATCCCAGAGTACTGGACTAAGCAAGATAGAACAAAGTTATTATCTAAAGTGAATAACTTCTTTTGGGATGATCCCTATTTATTTAAATATTGTGCTGATTAGATTATTAGGCATTCCCGATAATGAAATTCAAAGTGTTATCTCATTTTGCCATGAACAAGCTTGTGGAGGGCACTTTAGTGTTAAAAAGATAGCAACAAAAATTTTACAGTCTGGTTTTTATTGGCCTACTCTTTTTCATGACGCTTATATTTTCTGTCTTTGTGTGATAGATGCCAACGTATGGGTAGCATTTCAAAGAGGAACATGATGCCACTCAATCATATTCTTATGATTGAGATCTTCGAGGTATGGGGTATTGATTTCATGGCACTTTTTCCTCCATCTTTTGGTTATCAGTATATATTGGTTGCAGTGGACTATGTGTCGAAGTGGGTTGAAGCTATTCCATGCAAAACCAATTATCATAGGGTTGTAGTGAAATTCTTGAAGAGTAACATTCTGTCTGGTTTTGGTTTCCCTAAAACAATCATTAGTAATGGTGGTACCCGTTTTTGCAATAAACCTTTCAAAACTTTTTTGGACAAATATTCCATTACACATAAGGTTGCCACCCCATACCATCCTCAAACCAGTGGCCAAGTATAAATTTCTAATAGAGAGATCAAGCAGATTCTAGAGAAAACAGTTGGGCCAGATAGAAAAGATTGGTATTTGAGACTTGATGATGCATTGTGGGCATATAGGACTGCTTTTAAAACATCAATTGGGATGTCACCTTATCGAATTGTGTATGGAAAAGCATGTCATCTGCCAATAGAGTTGGAGCATCGTGCATATTGGGCTATCAAGAAATTCAATTTTTACATGTAGCAAGCTGGGTCTAAGAGAAGATTACAACTAGCAAAACTTGAAGAGATAATGAATGATGCATATAAGAATGCCAAGATTTATAAATAGCGAATGAAAGTCTTTCATGACAAACACATTTTGAGAAAAGCTTTTACATCAGGTCATAAAGTACTTTTATATAATTCCCGATTGTATCTATTTCTAGATAAGTTACGTTCTCGATGATCTGGTCCTTTTATAGTTCGTACTGTCTTCCCTTATGCAGAAGTTGAGATTGAAAATCCTAAAAATTGTGATTTATTTAAGGTCAATGGTCAAAGATTAAAACTATTTTTAGAGTTAAGATCACCAGAAGTTGAGGAGATACTTTTAGATGATCTTGTTTATCAGGATTAATTAAGTCTAACTTTGCACTTTTGTTTTATTTTAATAGTAGGTTTTCTTTTCTTTGTTTGTTTTTCTTTTCTAATATTTTCTTTTTATTTGGCATTTTCTTTTAAACTTTCCTAGCCCATCCAGGTGTGTTCTCTCCAACTTTCTTTTTTATTATTTGTGTTTTTCTTTTATTTTTACTATTTTTTTCTCATTTGTTTGCATGCATATCTTTTGTTTGTGAAACATTGAGGACAATGTTCCGAATAAGTTTGGGGGTGGGAATAGTGTGTGCTTTGTTTGTTAAAAAACAAAATTAAAAAAAAAATTGTGTTTTTTTTTATGTGAAAAGCCAATGATAAGAATTTTATTGATAATGAATATGGTTTTTAGAAAGGGTTGAATATTGTCTTACCTTATACTTGATTCTTGTGTTAGTTCCTCTTGATTGAGATTCTTTAAACCATGAGCACTAATATCAATTCTTTCATAATTTTGACTTGAAATTTGAGATTGACGCAGCCTGAGTTGAGAATTTTAGATAGAGTAAATGATTGTTTGTCTTGATTCTTATCTCCACAATACAAAATAGTATAAACATGTGCCAAAGTCAGAAATAGCTACCTATAACCCTTAAGAGTGAAGCTATCATTGAGTAATTTAGGTCTATGTACCACAAGTATGTAGAGGATAATCTACCATGAGAAGAAGGCTACCTTAAGGGGTAGAGTGAAAACTCCTGACTATGAAAAAAAAAGAAAAAAAAGAGAAAAAGAAAAATCAAATCAAGTGCATGTGCTGAAAAAAATCAAAAGAAAATGCACATAAAAGCCCGTGGAAAAAATAATTGGAGATCAAGATGATAGGATTAGTTTGACCTACGCTGTTCTTTGTTTGAGGAGAAGGCTGTTGATATTGAGGATTTTGGGAATGGATTTGATTGAATTGATTTCACACACACACTACATGAATCAAAAGAGAGATGAGATTGATTATTGAATTAAAGTTAGAACTTTGCCAATATTTGAAATTTTCTTTGAGCTATATAATTTATGCAATCTATGAGGCTATCTTCATGTTTTGTTTAAAGTTTGTTGTTCTTTTCATTTTATTTTATTGTTTTAAAAAAAACAATGTTTGTGGGTATCATCACTGAAGCCCTCACGAGACTATAACTCGTCCACTAGGGCCACCTAGGGGTTTAAAGAATTTTTGCATACGCTAAATGCAATCGTGATTACCTACGAAAGTGGGTTAATTAGGATTTACTTTTTATTTTATTATTTTTGTTTTTGTTTTTAGTTTTTGTTTTACTCGAGAACTAGCAAAATCTAAGTTTGGGGGTATTCGATGAGCATAATTTATATACATACTTTACCCTTAATTATATAATTACTAGTTATTTTAATTTGTTTCTTTTAATTAATTGAATTATTTTATTGAATAGGGAACTAATTGGAGATTATGGATGAAAAATGCATAAGGAATAATAACTGGACAATATCGAAGATCAAATTAATTTGTGGAAGCAATTCATGAAATGGAGCTTAAAAAGGAAACAAATTAGAGTTTATGAAAATAATTGCCGCTTGTGAAGAATAAAATAAAAGAGGAAAAAAGATGCTTAAAGGAGAATAATTGGCTTGTGCATCTCACGTGAATAGTTGGAAAAGTATTGACCATTAATTTCAAGTGGGCTTCACGTGCATGGGCTTAAAGTTTTTTTTTTTTTATGAATGCATGGGCTTAAAGTTGGGTGTGCTTGGCTTGTTTGAAAATCCTATTGACTTGAGGATTTTGTGGTGGCGTTACAATATAAAAAGAATTAGAGAGGAGCCGCCAGAGGAGAGCAGACACAAGGCTGGAAGAGAGCAATCGGCAGCAACAGTTCAATATTTCTCATGGCTGGTTTTATCTCTTTTGTTGCTCTTAATTCAACTCTTAATTAAATTTTATATTTTAAAAATAATTTGAACTTATTACAATTAGATTTTGGAAGTAAGATGGATTTATAAAAATAGTGGAGTAGAAATATCTCCACCCCCATGTACTTATATCCCCATTACTTCTATCATAATATTTGGTAAGAATTTTTTTACTGAGATTAGCTTGAATGCCAAAACTTTCGGCTAGATTTCATCATATATGACACATCATGTTGCAATGACTAACTCATAATAGTTATCAAATAGCTGGATTACCAAAATTCATATAAGGGATGCAATTTTGATACCAACTCTACCTCATAATTGGCTAAATTCTCTTCCACACTCCATCTCTAAACAAATTTGATATGGAAGTGATACCGACAGTAAAAATGTCTACCAATTAACAATTGACATACTGCAAAGAATAATCACTCATTAGCTCTTTCAAAGGAATCTATATACTGATAACCTTGAAAGTACCAAAGAGACATAAATCTTGTTCCTCAGATTATCGGGAGCCTTTGGCACATTAAACAGCATTCTGGAACAACAGAAACTAATAGAACCCCAAAGATCATTCTCTTGTGCTCCAATTACATGAGTACAAACCAACCCATTATCCTACAATAAATAGATGATACTTTCATGCCCAAAATTACAAGAATAAAGAACTTTCTTATACCCCAAAGGAAGAATGGAAAGTAAATAAAGGAAAAAGCATGCATATGGAATTGAAAGAGAGACTATTCCAGCAAAACACCAGTGTCTTAAGCATTTCAAGGAAACAATACATTATTGCTATTATTTGTTTGTTTCCTCAGAAAATATTAATAGTCCTCCATATATATATATATGTGTGTGTGTGTGTGTGTGTGTGTGTGTGTGTGTGTATTTATGTATGTATGCAAAACCAATCCCAGGTGGCAATTTGACAAATTTGTTCTGTTAATTCAGAAACACCAGAGCATTAAACATGAAATGTGGGTATTATTAACTAGAATCTTCGCAAAAAAAGAATATAGAAGTTAGGAAAAGTTACCAAGTTCTTGTCTTCAATGGTGGCAGCAAGAATCACCTTGAAGAAGTGAGAGGGCGTCTCTGCCATGGTACTCGACGTGCACGATTCTGCTCACTCTGTTTCTCTAGTTTTGAGTTTGTTACACGGTACTTGCCAAAATCATAAGTTTCTGAAACTCTGCTTCTTGTTTCTATAAATAACATTTGGCCCCATGATTTTCTTGAATTTTCATGCAAGGACATAGTTTCACAAATTATGATAAAAGGTCCCTGACTCATGGGAATGGCAATAAACTCCGTATCCAGCCCGGATCAGCAAAGATCCGAAACATCCGGATTTGGAAAAATTTAGATCCTCATATCAAAAAATGCAAATTCGGATCTTAAAAACCAATATCCTTGCGGATCTGAATCCGGATGCAAGTGCATCCAAAAAACTGGATATTCGGATCCACATTATTTTATAATTAAATTATTTATTTAATTAAATTTTAATTGAAAAATATATAAATTAAATTATTTATTTGATATGTATAATCGTAATTAATTCTATAATCTTCATTGACTATGACCAATATGTTAAAAATAAAAAAATAATAATAATAATTAGAGAATACTGTAATGAATCAGTTTACCTTAAATTTTTTTTATGTTTAATTTATGTTGTGAAATTACCATTTGTGAACTTATGGTGTTGTTGTACGTTATTTGTGTTGAATTGATATTGAATTGTTGATTGTTAAATTATAATTGAATTTTATTTGATATTATTAGGTAAATTATTAAATTTAAAATTATATTTAAATTTATTATCATACAGATCTGGATATTCGAAAAATCCGCCTGCAATCTGTGTGGATATTACTTAAATCTGGATCCATATATTTTTTTTGCAGATCTAGATGCCAAATGTTCAATGCGGATCCATATTCGGGTCCGGATATCCGAAAAATTATATTTAAATTTATTATCATACAGGTCTGGATATCCGAAAAATCCTCCCGCAATCTGTGTGGACATTACTTAAATCTGAATCAGCATATTTTTTTGCAGATCTTAAATGCCAAATGTTCAATGCGGATCCATATTCGGATCCGGATTATGCCATCCCTACTGACTCGGTGACTCTCCTTTAACATGTTGAATTTTATGAAATAAATAAAAGGATATAATTAAATGTGCTAGGACCCAAAAAAAAGTAAATATCAATTAGTCAATGTTAATGTGGGATTATTTGAATCCACTAAAATATTGTTTATATGCCAATTACTCTCTACACTTATTAATTAAATTTAAAAGTCAAAATTTTACTCTCTGCACCTTCCATAATACCAAAAATTACCCTAATTTGATTTTTTATCTTTAAATAATTCAGTATCAATTTCTTTCGACACCCACAAAATCTATTAGCTCATCCTTTTTTTTTTTATTTGAACTTTCATAAACTTGGCAATTTCACAATCCCAAAGGACGGTATCAATTGACACTAACATACTGGCGTTATTGGGCTTCAACAAAATAATTATAAATGATAAATTTTTAATTTACAGCAAAGAGTATTTAAATGTCAATTCACAACAGTCAAATTAGGATGGTGTTAAGTGTTTTTGCCCTAATTAAGCTTGTTGGATAAAAGCTTTTTCACTAATTGAAAGATACCAATCGAATTTTCAATATTAAATACAATTTGTTTATCGGAAAATTATGTTAATGATAATCAAATAAAGAGTCAAGGTTTCAAATAAAATGGGTTTAGAGAGTAAATTTATTTTATTTGATATATTATTTGGCCTTAATTGCCAATTGCTTGATAGGTATTTAGTGATATAGAATTTAATTGAAAAAAAAGAGGTTTGAAGAGTAGTTAGGTGAGTTCAAATAATCTCATCCAATTATTAAGCTATAAATACAGAGAAAAGTCACTCACACCCCCAAAATTTACTTAAATGATAACACAAATCTCTTTAATTTCATAAATGATCACGCACACTCCATTTTTACTATTATAGCCTTGATTACAAAAACCCAATAATTGACTTTAAATAAATTTATATAATAAAAATAAAAATAATATTAAAATAATACAATACATAAAATAAGATAAAGTTTATAAATTATTTCAATATTATAAATTTTATTTTAACATTATTAATCTACATATTCTTTTAATAATGATTAAATCTTGTTGAAAAGTCAGCCCACAAAGCTTATTTTCCACACGGTTTTTTCTTGACAAATTGGAGGTTGGTGGCACAAATATTTGACATGTTGTTTCCATGCATGCATTCAACTTTGGAGAAGCAAATTTGAAGACAAATTCCTAAGGTAGGTGCCTAATTTATGTTGACAATTTTGTTGGGGTTGGTGCAATAGTGCACCCCATTTTTCCTTATAAATAGAAGACAATTCCTCATTTGTTTATCATCCCAATTTGAGAGAAGTAGAGAGCAATTGCAAGTGAGTTCTTTGAGAGAATTTGAGAGAGCTTCCACTTGAGTGTTCTAGTAAGATTCCATTTGGGTGCATTAGGGTTGTGGGTTTTGTGAGTTTTTCCCATTTTTGTAAATTTCCATTGTTAGTAAAATTATCTTTCAGTTTTTCCCCATGGATATAGGCATTACGCTGAATCACGTAAATTATTATGTTATATTTTCTTTGCATTTGTTTAACATCACATTTATATTTCTTCAAAAGTTGCAGTATTAGTAATTGTTCAACCCACGTTTCCGCAACAAATCTATTTGACAAATTAATAATATTAAAATAATTATACCTAACACTCATAGTAATTTATAAATTTATATTATTTTATTTACAATTTTTTTTAATTATGTCTATATTAATATGAATCTTAAAGTCAATTTTTAGATTAATAGATTAGAGTATTAATAAAATTGGTCAGGATAGACTATAATAGCTTAATATTAAAAATAATTTTTATTATATAAGTTATTTTACTAATTATACTTATTGTAATATTTATTTGTATCATATGATATAAATTATTATTTTTATCTTATATTTATATTTATTTTGGTTGCTATAATCAAAGGGTATAATAATAAAAAAGGGTGTGTGTAACCATTTATGAAAGTAAGGGGTTTGCATAATAAACCTTGGGGTGTTGGTGGCTTTTTCCCTTTTAATATATTTTATAAATTAACAAATGAATGAGTCAATCGTGTAGGCATTAATGCTATAATCATAGGATTTGCCCTGCATTAAAAATAGTCAATGATCATCATATTTTCCACATGTAAAATAGATGGGACTATTTTCAATTTAAAAATTAATACTTTAATTTTAATAAAAAAAATTATTATAAAAATATTCATCATGTGAATTATAATTAAGGATAAATTATTTTAACGTACATAATTTCTTTGAACACCCATACAACACACTTATTATTCAATATATAATTGTCATATCTTAAATACTTAAATACTTATTTCCAACATCTTCATCAATACTTAGATAAACAATAATGAATTAAAATTAATATTTAGAAAAAGTTTTGACTTTAAAGTACGTGTGTGATACTCTTTATTTTTTTAAAAAAAAATTATTTTATGTAAAACAACCATTTTTTTCCCTCCTCCTCCCTCTTCTCGTCTTCTTTTAATTTTTTTTAGATATTTATAGAATATCTTTTATTATTTTGTTGTCAATGTAAGTTTTTTTTAATGAAAAATCAATATTGAATATGAATAAGCAAAAAATAAAAATAAAAATAATGTTAAATAATTTATTTACAACTTTACTTCGTTATATATTATTTTAAGTATGTGGTAAATAATTTTATTGATGTTTTAAGTAAATAAATTTAAATAGTTTAAGTAATAATTTTTTTAGAATTTTAAAGAATGTATAGGGTAATGTATAGGGTAAACCTTAATTTTTTAAATTAGTACATGAGTTTACAAAGTGATGCAGCATTCAAATAAAATTTAGAGTACAAATAACCCCACCCATGTAAAAATTGACTATTTTAACAATAATGGAAGAATCTTTAAATCTTAGGCTAGAATTGCTCATATACAAAGTTTACCTTTTTTTATTTTTAATAAAGAACCAAAATGGAAAAAACATATATTTGCATGAACATGTAGTTATATATCCATATGGTAAATGTTAAGGAGAGATAAAAAATTCAAAATCTTTACTTCTGTGGGTGACTCATCTTGATCTTTCTTTACTTTATAAAAATATTGTTAATTTGAGATTACAAGTTTATCTTTCTTCTGCAAATAAATTTGAAAGTTATGCACTTATGCTTATGGAGAGGTTATCTTTGAGGTCCCTAATTTTTTACTTTCTATAAATAATGACATAGTTGGCCTATTTGTATTAAAGAGATCCTTATGAAATGACTGAACGACTAAAGTTTTGACCATATAAACCCATTAGCATCAAAGAGTATTTACTTTAACGAATCTTTGCATGACTATAATGACCACTAAGTGAAAGAGCTTAAGAACATACTTTAGAATTAAATCTCTAAACAATTAAATTATGGCCAAATCAAAATATAAGAACCTAAAAACTTGAACTCTTTTCATACTTGAAGATTATAAAATATCCTGTAAAGATTGAATAAAATTTCTTTTTCTCTTTTTTTTATACGAATACATCAATGCTGACCATTAGGAATTATGAATGTAGCAACATCAATAAGTTCATGTCCAAACTTTCTCATGAACATTTGTGGAATGCTCTACGTTTATGCAAATTGACACAGTTAGTCTACAAAATCAATTCAAAGACAGGTAAAAATCGACTGATGACAAAATGCTTTCATGATATTGCAGTGATGAATTTAGTCATCAGCATAGGTCAAATGCTACAAAATCAAGAAAATCTATCCCACATAAGTAACAGAAACTTGCTCAACATGTTAGTTAAAGTGAATTGTTGCTACATTAACTGAGATTGATTCTAAAGGGGATAATAATAGCTTATGAATTAATCCACAAAAATGACAAAGCGAACATATCAAAACGGATAAAATTAACCAAATTTCGCAGCAGAGAAATGAATAAAAGTTGTGAGAATAATTAACTGAAAGGGACTCCCCTGCAATGAACTTGATACAATGAGTTTCAAAGCATCACCAACGCTAAATCAGTACCATTCTCCAAGTCTTGAACGATTAATCAGCAAATATGCATTCTTCCTGATCCCCGTCTTCTCCACTTTTTGGGCTTTCTGATCTCTTGTTCATCATCTTCATCGGCTCTGATATAAGTCTGATCAAAGCACCTGTTCAGAGGAATCTTTTTATTGTTAATTTTAAGTGTTAGCGACGACATTCTTCTTCTTGGCAAGCTTTGAGAAACAGAATCTCTTCTTCTTTTGGGTAGGTAAAACCCTAGATTGTCAAATTCCTTTGGAGCCACTTGTTTTACAGTATGCCTTTGAACAATCATCCTCACAAGTGAACTCATTTTGAAGGACTCGTCAACATTGGCAGTCTCTTCCGCCTCTCTCAAAATTCTGTCAAAAGAATCACCATCATCATTTAATTCCCATTTCATATTTCTCTCCTCTTCCATCTTCTTTCTTCTCATATTCAAAGAAAGTTAGCAGCTGACAACTAAAGATTCAAAGTACAGAGAAACGAATAAAACAGAGCAGGAATTTCATAAAACTTTAAAGTGCCAGGATTAGAAAATTATGCGAATATAGAAGCGGGTTTCCTGAATTTTGTAATGTAAGAAATAAGTTTCCAAAATTGATAAAAGAAAAAAAAAGGCAGTTAAATGATCAAAACACAGGAACCCTAATCCTAACCCAAACGGTCAAAACTTCAAATTCTAATTTGTTTTGTCAATAATAGAAATATATACATACATATATACACACACTAACTATATTTTATAATAGTGAATTTTCTTAAACAATTCAACTAATTACAGGAAAAACTTTTACTTGCAAAGAAAGAAAAAAAGGCCGTTAACTTAGGGTTAGAGATAACTCTCTTGGCTCCAAAGTCTCTGAGTTCTAACAACTACCCTGTCTGTCTCTCCATTAATGATTTTGACCGCGTTTTTCCTCAATTCCCACTTCACTCGGTAAAAGAATTACAATTACATTATCATTGAAACCCAATAAAAAACAATTTCTGCAATCGTATTTCGATTACATTTATGACTGTAACTCTTTTCAACAAAATCTCTTTCGAATTCTGCAGCTGTACTATCTTGTTCATCATTCTTTCTGATTGAACCCATTCAAAAATAATTTCTTGCAACATTTATTCATTTTAAGCTTCAAGAGAAAAAGGGTTTTGCAATTCTCTAAAGCCTGTTCAAACAATCAATCGAAAACCCTCATTCTGTTTTGTTCGAATCATACAATCTTTCAAAGCACACAAAATGGATGCATACAGTTACAAACACAAGTGTGTTAGGAAAACAAAGTTTGTTAACATGAGAAGATGTGGGGAGTTTGTCGGTGGTGTAGATTCTTGTTCTTTTGAGCAGCTTTTGTCATGCACACTCCACTGTTCAGGACAGAAGGTGCATTGTTTGCAACCAAGCCGTGGTTGATTCATTCAGTTTACTTTTTGATTATATACTGACAGGATTACAATACAGTGAAGAAGAAGTTTAAGTTTGAATAAGAAAAACTCAAAGACTTTGTTAAGGAAGAGGAAGCTCCATCTTGTTCTAGATTTAGACCATACGCTGCTCCACTGTCAAAAGGTTACAAGCCTCTCATCAGGAGAGAAATATTTGAAGAAGCGAGTTCATTCCTTCAATGACAGTTCATTCCAGATGGATGATGATGGGTTGGTGAAGTTGAGGCCATTTGGTCACACTTTTCTTGAACAAACCAGTAGCTTGTCTGAGATATATGTGTGAACCATGGGTACCCGATGTTACGCTAAGGAGGCTGCCAAGCTACTCGACCCAGATTCCAAGTACTTCAGTTCCAGGATCATTGGTCGTGAAGATTTCAAGCGAAAAGACAGGAAGAATCTGAACTCAATATTGGGGCAAGAGACCAGGATTATTATTCTTGATGACAATTAGAGTGCGTGGAGTGATCACAATGAGAATTTGCTAGTTGTTAAGGATAAAGAAATGAAAAGCGATCAAAAATTCTATTCTGAAACATGGACTAATGAAAGTGAGAATGACGGGCATTAGCAAGCATTATGAGAGTTCTGAAAACATTCCATAAATTGTTTTTTGACAGTGGTTGCGGAGATGTTCGGACTTACAAAAATTTTGTAGTCGAATTCTTAGGTGATGTACATTACTCTACAGTGATTTTGGGGATTTTATACGAAGCTGTTCAAGAGCAGAGGAGATGAAAGCTACATGCACCATAGTATTTGACTCCTCAGTTACACACATGGTCTTTACGGAAAGTGAGGATTGTCAATGGGTGGAGCAAGAGGAGAAGTTCTTGGTACATCCAAGGCGGATAGATGCTTGTTATTTCCTGAGACGTAGACAGCCTGAAGATGATTATCTCCCACAATCATTGAAGAATCTTCAATTCCACATTTTAAGCCATTCTTTTAGTCATTTATGTAATGCAATATTGTTACTGTTTTTACTACTCATGGCTCTTTAATGTACTGCTCTAAATTTATGGAATGTATTGAACTCAAAGTGTAGTAGCATTATTTAGTCAATTGTAATCGTTTCAATGAATATATCAATGTACAATATTCAAGTTCTTCTTCTATTTTAATTCCAACCAGTCTAAAGTTGTTTCCGATGACTTTAGTAGGACTAGTTTGTTGAGAATGCTCAAGTATCTGCAATAGTTTTCTTGTTGACCACCTTGATAGTTTTTCTAATGACTTTAGTCCCCTAATAGCATTGAAGCTTTTAGAACTGACTTTTTACTGTACTGCCATGTCGTTAAGAACTGACTTTCATAAAATGATCTTGCTTGTTTCTGCAAATTCCCTCACTTTTCATTTCCAGTTGAATACAAATTTCAGCAGCTTTTCATTTCTTCGGTGTTTGAGCTTTACATGCTTTGCTATGAAAGCAAGTCATGTTGCCTTTACTGAACCATCATGTTCTACTAGATGTATTGCAGATGTATGAAGTATGAAATCAGGACTCACATAGCTTTGATTAGAGCGACGAACCCAGCTAGGCTTTGTAATCATTGATTAGTATTAAAAATTATTTGATTATCGAACAATAAAAAATATTATTTTGTGCTTATATTATAATTTATATTTGTGTTTATACAATATATTAGAGATTATTAATTATATCTTAACTCTATTTAATTTTGTGTATTTTTGTGTGTTTATTAGGTAAAATATTAAATTCAAGTAATTCGAGGTTATAAACACATAAACAGATGTCAAATTTAGATTTCAGATATTTGAAAACCTTAAGATGAGTTAAGATCGGCTTAAAATTGAGTTTATGCACAAAGTTGACTTTTTTCTGTTAACTGAACATTAATTGGATGATAAAATTAGTTTACAATAGATATGAGTGCATTTGATAGTTATCAATTTTGACTAAATCTCAACCATTCATGATTTAATGGCCACGATCGTACCATATGGCAATGGTTGATGAAGCAAGTTGTAGGCTTCGAACCTTTGTATTTGGGTCGTTTCGGTCCAACCATTAACTCGCCAAATCTGAACCGTTATTTGACCAAATTGGATGCTTCGCATGATGCCACGAGTAATGTTGACTTTTGAAGTTTGATCATCCGTTGGATCTTGATCTAATGGCCATGAGCAGCGCATGCACAAAACTTATGATGGACCTCAAAACACTAGATTATGAATGTATTTTTCTATAAATAGAGCCTCATTTTGATGTTTTGGGCATCTCTCTTCTTCTCAATTTCTCTCCATTTTCCTGTAATCTTATTTTTCAGGTGTGTTTTAATACTTTGCATAATTATTTTTATAAATAAATTTATTTTATTTTCAATTTTACTTTTTTTATTCTTTTTAATTATGAGTAATTTAATTTTAATTATTATTTTTATTTCAATTTTGCTTATCTAAATAATAATAGTTAGGGTAAGATAAAACTGTTAGGAAATAAATATGATTTAATCAAATTTTATTTTTAATTATATAAATTAAATTATTTTCTATTTAATTTTATACATTTTATATTTTGAAATTTTGATTTATTGTAAACAAATAAGGGAGTTTGGCACAATAAATTCTTAATATCTTAATATAAGGTATGGTAAAATAATATTGACTTATTGTAGACATTAAATTTTGGCACAATAAATACTTAATCCATAATAACATTAATGGGAAAATAATAATAATTTATATAATTAATCTTTTGGACAATAAATCTAAAAAAAGGCAAAAGTAATTTATTAAATTTTATTTACTAATAAGATGGATCCATAATTCTAACTAATTCAATTTCGTAGTTTCATTAAAATTAAGTTGCATAAGTTTTATTTTCATTTTTAGATAAAGTAAAATAAATAAATTAAATCTTTTTTCTATGGATCGACCTTAAACTCACCGAGATATAATATAACAAGAAACTCTTGTACACTGCAATATCTTTTTCCAATCAACTAATACAAGCCTGATTTTGATAAATTTTGGCTTCATTTGCCATGCCTCTTATGCACATCTTATGGCACATTTTTTTTAAAAAAAACAAATATGACAGCCATTTTCAAGAACTAGCTGTGATTAGTTCCTGTTTCTTATCTTCGAATCTTTTAAGTCACCTGCTAGTTATTTTTTTGTTGAAAAGCAGAATCAGATCAAGGGCCGAGATCATTTTGTCACATGGATTATCAACCTGGCTGTTGTAACCAATCCCTGTAACAAACTCTCCCGCTAAAAATTGTATCTTTTAGTGCCTTTAAATGTATAACAAACACAATAACAATTCCCACATGTCATCTGCTATTTACATTACAGATGATGAATTATGAAACCCTAACATGTGTAATAAACAATCAAGGGTCTGGGTTTCATCAAATCTAAAATACAAAAGGATAACAAACTCTCCGCACATTTTGTCTTCAATTCCCTGGCCGAGTCACCAAGCTTATCTTGCAACACTCTTGATCATTCTAGAGCTCATGCTTCTTGAAGACTTCATATCAGCCATTAGATCATGGGGACATCTGATCATCAATACAATATGATTTCAGAGGAAGGTCATCCCCACAAGACATCTTCTTTGAGGCATTCTGTCGAACACTTTGGCGCAACCATCAAACACCTTCATTTTAACTCAGCAAAAGCAGAGTAAGATCCAAGGGGTGAGATCATTTTGTCACATGGATTGCCAAACTGGCAGTTGGTTATATAACCCCTGTAACAAACTCTCTCGCTAACGACTTGTGTGAAGCCATACGACTGGCCGCAGCTGGACTTTAGTATAAAATACACTGAGTAATCCTCATTTTATTGCTAACCTGAGATCAATAAAATTCTTACTCTTTTTCCCTGCTGCCAAACAGCTGCTAAGATTAGCCCAGATCAACGTTTCTTACATCTTTCATCTCAAAAAAAAAAAAAAAAATTAATAATAATAATAAAATGGCCCAAGAGTTGAATGAACAAGCTGAGAATAGCGAGTCCTTAGAAAAATTCCTGAGAGAGGCCGGAGAAGAAGCGAAAGGTGATGAAATCTTGAAATTGTTTTTACAAACGTGGAGACTTGTGCGAGATCTTATTGGAAAGCGGGTGGCAGAAGTTGCAACGTTAATGGAAACTAAAGAAATGGTAGTTAATGCCGAAATGCTTGATATGCCAGAATATTTAAAGAATCGCATTATCCAAGAGGAGAATGGTAAAGATATTGTGTTGGTGATGAGGAAACAACTCAAAAATACTGATTTACTAAAGAATGAGAATCGGCTATTGATACAATGGGGAAAAGTAAGAGATTATAATTTTCTAAATCAACAAGAGGAGAGCATTCTTGATGCCAAAGGAGGCGTAGAGGTCTCAATGATTCCTCCGTCTCTTAAATCCAATGTTAAGTTAAAGTTAAAGAAGTGGAAGATCGGTTATTCTCTCGTGGAGAAATGGCATTCATTGGTTGTGAGTAATCGAGACAATAGACCGAGAGAAGGTACGACTGTGAATCTATGGAGCTTCAGGAACAAGTCTTCTGAGTTGTGTTTTGCTTTGGAGAGATGTCCAAGGAGAAGGAGGGCCTTAAAATAGCATGCAGAAATTGCAACATTATTTCATCAGCTATTGAGTGTTGGTACTGTTGGATGATATTAATTGTGCCAGAATAAAATTGAGTATGTGATAGATGAACTGTGAAGAAGATGAAGTCTGAAATGCAATATCGTTTCTTTACAAGATTCAATAACTTTCTTGGTATTCTTTTATATGATTTTCATATATTTGGAACTTTTTGATTTACCTGTTCGGATTAAATCTAGAAGTAGTGGTTTCTTCTGAATGAATCTTGGATTAAATTAGTACTAGGTTTGTATTCCTGTTTCCTTCCGTTAGTTGTATTGGTCATCTTCAACAATCTAGGAACCTCAGCAACCTGTTTAGATCATTGCCGAACAAAAGTTTAAGACTTAGTTTCGACATAATTTAGTTTCAATGCGTGAAAAAGCTTATGCCTTGATAACTGAGTGTCCTACCTAAGTTACATGCTGTTGTGAATTTTCAATGACAGTTGATGTGCAGAAAATGGAAAGATTTAAAGGCATTGATATATTGTAGATAAAGTTCCAAACTGGAATTTTGTGAGGTTGAAGAAATGTCCATGGCTGATGTTTGGTTAAGACTTGCATGCGATTTTGATACTTTTCTTTTTATGCCTGTATCTCCATGTTAGCAGCTCAACGTTAGCCGGTGTTTTGATCTGCTTTGCCATGACATTTAAGTGAGGCTACCCTCCTCTGGTAAGAATTCAACTCTAGTTGTCTGTTGACCATGCATGTCATGAATCAGAGTATATACAAAACCGTATGCTTTTGCTGGTTAGTGGAAATGACTTCAAGGAAAGGTAATTTTGCATGTGTAAACAGTAATGCTCTGCATTTCTTTAGGAAAGCGCACAGACTAGGTAACTTGACCAAAAAAAAATCCATTGACTAAAAAAAAGCTGATATGAGGTCATATTTCATTCAATTAGAATGCCTGTTTTGATAAAATCAATCACCTAATCTGCTTCAGTTTTAACTATGTACACTCCAAATTTTTCCAATTTTGAAACAATGAATTTCTCAAAGGTCGTTGATCAGGAAATTACCATTTTGGATTGTCTGATTGAGTTAATATTTGTGCTTATTACTGTTGTTAATGGCCTATGATGTACTAGTCTTTCACTGAAATATTGCTGGCTATTGAAAGATGAATATGAAATCCAGCACCAACCAAATAGATACGATGAATTGAATTCTGCTGTACCAAATCAAACAGAGTTGAAATCTGCCACCTAGTGAGACCTAACCATCAAATCACAATATAAATCTTGTGAATGCAATTCTTTTCAATATCATCCCCGGATAACTGGAACATGTAAAAACTGGACATCAACTCTGACATTGGCTGTTTATGTAATTTCATTTTTAGTCATCTGAATATTGAACAAGTTGTAACAGATTTGGATTTTGTTGAACAAGCACGTTCGCAAAAACCAAAACATAAGGAGTAATAAGAGATCCTTCTCACAAATTTATCCACATGAGGCGACAAGTCAACAACAATGGCCAATTTTGTATACGTGGCATTACTTTAACGCGACAAATTGGAAAGTCATAAATATAATCAGCCGGCAACTCCCTTCGCACCAAGCCCGAGAGCAGCCTACAGAAGAGTGATAATTCTCCTGTATCAACAACCTCCTTAAATTTACTCAGAAACCTTTCACTAGCCTGAGGTTTTCAAAGTGAACTATTCACAAACGAAGATTGGAATTCAATGTGTTTGTGTACCCTGACAAAGATGAACATCTCCGGACAGCGAGAAAGCTGACCGACAAGCATGCAACTGAAGGATACTTATTAAGAATACCAAAGAGAGTCATTTCTTGAAATCAGAGGGTTAAGATTAATGTCATGCAACCTCACAAGGACACTTTTCTCATTAGATCTAGTCTTTGAATTTGCTTTTACTTCTCTGTTATCTTCAAAGAGTAATCAGAAAAACTATGCAAGCACCGGTAAGGTAAAGAAAACAGTAAAGAAACGAGAGTTAGTCCTCAGTGTTGCAACAGATACTGGAGGCTCATAACTCCAAGCAGGCCAATTACTGGAGCTGAAATATTAATAAACCCTATGATGATTAAGAGCTTGAAAATCAAAATACTGTAAAAAATGGAAATCATAACAATAAGCCATGCCAAGAAAATCACAAAACCTTATAAAGATATAATGCATTTCAAGTTTTCAATGCAATTACAGTAGCTACTACATATTTCATCTGTCATATGTACAAATTTTTTTTTTCTTGCACAATATCATCAACGGGTCATGTCAAAACATATGTAGTTGTTGCAATTCAGCCGTTTGATGAAGAGTCTTCGCATCAGTTGCATCATCAGTGTAATGATCTGTTTCCACTTCCTTGTTATCCTTCAAGCTTAACCAAAGCAAAACACAAATCGGAATTGTTCTTCCTGAAACTCCATAGCTGCACTTCTGAACCTAACTCAAGTCCATTATCTTTATCATCCACAACCAAATCATGCCACGTCTTCATCAGATTATAAGTGTAATTATCACCCATCTTCCACTTCTTCAACGTCAAAGGAACACTGTGTTTAAGAGAAGGAGGAATCATCAAGACCTCTATCCCTTCCTTTGTATTAAGAATGCTCTTCTCCTTTTGATTGACAAAGTTATCATCTCTTACTTTGGTCGGTGGTATCGACAGCCGATTATTATTACTCCTTAAATCACATCCCGTGATTGTTTTCTGCATCACCAACACTAAATCAGTACCATTCTCCTCCTGGATGCGATTCTTGAATGATTCAGGCATATCAGCAACTACGCGTTCTTCTTGATTCACGTTCTTGTTTCCCTTCTTCCTCTGCTTTCTGGGCTGTCTGATCTCTTTTTCATCATCTTTGTCGCCTCTGTCATGAGTCTGGTCGAAGCACCTCTTCATAGTAATCTTCTTGTTGTTTATTTTAAGTATTAGTGACGGCATTCTTCTACTATGCAAGTTTTCAGAAACAGACCCTCTTCTTCTTTTCGGTATGTCAAAACCCAGATTGTCAAATTTCTTCTTTTGTGCCAATTGTTTCTCAACAAGCTGTTGAATAATGATCCTCGTAAGTGAACTCATTTTTAAGGACTCATCACCATTGGCAGCTTCCTCTGCCTCCCTCAAAATTCTTTCAAAAGACCCACCATCATCATTCAATCGCCACTTCATCTTTCTCTCTTCCATGTAAATTCTTTCTTCAGAAATTCAAAGATTCAAACGTAAAGAGAAATAAAACAGGAAAAAAAGGAACACAGAACAGCAACTTCAGAAAGCTTTTCAAGTGCTTGGACCAGAGGATGATTATGCGAATAAAAGGATGCTATTAATTCCTGAGTGAAGTGGGTTTCCTAAAATTCGAAGAACAGAGAAACAAAACAGGAAACTAGCGAATTGAAGAACACAGAACAGAACAGGCAGTGATGATGTAAATATATAATAATCCTGAGAGAAGTGGGTTTCCTAATTAAATTCGAGTTTCCTCAGATATTAGCTTCCTAAATTGATAGAATAAAGCGCCACGATGCGGGAGCCGTTAGTGCTTGGCGCGCCAAGACCTTACACCCTAACCTTAAACCTAACCCTAAGCTTGGCCCTAATCGTAACGGTCAAAACTTCAAATTACAATTTTTGCCAATTTTGTGACTAAGTTTGTTTTACGCTTTTACTTTATATGCAAGTAACGTAAGGGTTATTATTTTTTTGTTAATTTTATATTTTATAAAATTTCTAATATGTTGTGTAGAGAAAAAAAAATGTGGTTAAATCATAAATGCGGATATGGGAGTCATTGATCAAAGATTTTGTCGCCTGAAGACTGTTATAGCTTTCTTTACTCTGTCTCTTACTCTAACAGTCCATTTTTTAAAATAAAAAAGAAATTATTTTATCATTTTGAATTTTTTGGTGTTCAAGAGACACATGGGCATTTTCCTTTGAAACACACAAATTAAGGAGTAAAAATAAAATAATTAATTGAAAAGGTTTGCTTAACAAAATATTACAAGGCACATAGGTTACGTTTGACATGTAGAACTGGATTGAATTATATTGGAATGAATTAAGTTGGATTGTATTATATATTCTTCAATTTGGTATAATATCGGATTAAACTATGTTAAATTGTATTTAAATAATATTAAAAAGTATTTAAATTGGTATTTCAATATAAATTTCAATTATTCATGAAATTTTATAATCATAATTAAAATAAATTTAAAAAGAAATTACTAGGAAAAATTAAATATATTGTAAATAAGTTATTGGGTAGTCATAATACAGTAAATAAATAAACACAGATAAAACAAATTAAATATTTAATTAATTTTTATCAAATATTTAAAAATATTATATAAAATCAATTAATTAATGGTATTATTAAATTTCATGATTATTTTTAATATTATATTAGTGATTATTAAATTTAATACAATCAAATAATGCAATAAATAATTAAACATTTAATTTTATCGATAAATTATTAAATATGCAAGTAGTGAAAATTCAATCTCAAGAGTTAGTATAAGTAAAAGTATCAATTTAATTAGATCATAGATGATAAATAAAAATAAGTTTTAAATAAATAATTAATTAATACTAGGTGTAAATAAAAAAATAATATAAATAAAAATCTTATAAATGGACAACTTTTTTCTTTAATGTTATCCCAACTAGAACTATGTGCAAATTAGGATTATTAATCACATGATTTTAGGATTAAATTCAAATTTAATCCCCCTTAATCCAATCCAACTAAGCTTGCCAAACATTGGATAAATATTTAATCCCAAAATTAGTCCAATCTCATACTTAATCCTAACATCCAAACATAGCCATATGATTTGATTTCATGGAAAACATATGCTTTTAAGAAATATGGGAAAGTTTGGACCGAAGAATTGTTGGATTTTAATAGATTTAATTATACTTTGAGTAAGTCAAGACACAAAGGAAGGCACTATCGGTCTTTGATAAATTGAAAAATGGAGATTTTGATCCTGACATTGAATGTTTCATGATTTTGTTACAAGGGTTGGGATCCGGGCGTATTTAGAAACTTAATTTATTGAGAGTAAAATTATAATAAAATTTAATAATGTATAAAATTGATCGAATCCTAAAATTTCTTTATAAATTTGCTTCCCACTTAAATAAATTTTTTTTGAAAAAAAATATGAAAAAATAAGTTTTTTTGTTTGAGCAGGATCAATTGCCCACACTGAAAAAATATATGAAAAAATAAGTTTTTTTGTTTGAGCAGGATCAATTGCCCACTCTGACTTCTATGTAAAGTCCACCATTTGTTGGGATAGCAGAAGAATTTGCTGAGAATGAATAAAGTTTGTAGAGAAATATGGGTATTTCACAACAGGGTCCGCCTATGTTGCAACAGTTATACCTTACAACGCCTTTTGTCTTCATTCAATGTAACCATTGGATTTAAAAGTGGCCAATTGAACGCTTCAAAGATAGCCATGTTTTTGTTAAAGAATACTGGGAAAATCGGTTAATAAAAGGTAAATTTGGATGTGACAAAATCGATGACTGATGGTTGTCGAAGCCAACAAAAATAAATTTCTACTCTAAATAAATTGTGTATAGTGATTGAACATGGTTGTGTCCACAGATATCGGTAATTATTTAAATCCTTTTAAAACGTAAAACATAAAATAGGGGTTTTGTTGACAATAATAAAAATCAAATTAAAATAACAAGAATGCAAATTAAAGTTGTAATTCAAATTGGAGAAAACTCTGGTTGAAGGAATTAACTCAGCTTGATTCGACTACTGATAATTGATTCAAATATAGATTATTATTACTTATGAATAGACCGGTTATACCTACTGAGACCCTCTAATAGTCAATCTCTCCTTAACTAGTCGATAACCAAGGTATGACCGTTGGTTATTTCCCTAATCAATAGACAACCCTAGATACGATCATAAGATTTAATCAATTGACAGCCTGAAAAGCCAGAGAGACCCAAATCCTAATCAACACATACGATGATTCATTTAAATTAGATTGTTTATTCTCATAACACAACTCACTGCTATGTTATTTGTCACAAACATTAAAATCTTAATACGATGAATCCTTTAATTAACAATAGATTAAGTTGATAATTAAATAGTGGCCAATTACCTAATTAACAAACATAATCATGAAACTAATTCAGAGAATAAACAAATACCCAAAAAGTAATAAAGCAATTAAAACATAAGAAAAATCTCACAGTAGTGATGAATCAAAGCTTCATTAACCTTCAACCAGAAAAATAAGTTTAGTTCTTCATAGAGAGAAGAGAAAAAATTAAATCTAGGGTTTCTTTCTTTTCTCCCATCCCCCTTTTTCACAATAGATTCATCCCTTAAATACTCTCTCTCTCTTCTCTTTTAGAATTCTATTTAAAATAAAATACTAATATCTGAAATATTAAATTCGTAATTACAAAAATAACCAAAAATACAAAACACGTTAAACTAAAAACTGCAGGTACTCAGTTGACAGCACACGCCCACGCCTTATCAATAAAGTTCTTCTGACGCTCTAAATTTCTCCAAGAGAACAATCATCTTTAAACTTCATCTTATACCTCAATTTTATCACCAATCAATAGAATTGCACCTACAAAAGTAAAACACAAGTAAATCATTATTATTAAGTGCAAAACATCGATATTAAGGGAAGTAAACAATGCAAAACTAGTGCATAAATTGTACTCTAACAAATTCCCCCACACCAAGTTGATGCTTGTCCTCAAGCATATAACTCAAGACTAATCCCAAATCTCCACTCAATTCTCATCTCAACTCATCCAAAAACAATTTTAAGCAAGTATACCTCAAGAAATTAAGTCGATCAACATTCAAGAGACAAGAATTTTAAAGCATAGAATCTCATAAGATAGTATAAGAACATTCAACCACCAAGAAAATCCATTCAAAATTCAAGTGCAACAAGATTTAATAGCCCTCTCATTGACTTCACTCCATGCACTTAAAGTGTTTAGGGTGTCATCTATTCACTCAAATTAAATCAAAGAATGCTATTACCATAAGCTTGCTCATATATCACATCTCAATCCACAAAACATGAATAAAATGCAAAAATCTAAGGGTCTTAAAATGGTTGTAATGGAGTTAAATAGGTTAAATGAAAAAGAAATGTCTATGAAAGAAAAAGAGATCAAAATGAGAAGAATGAACTCATTGAATGAACTTATGATATCAAAATGCTTATTTCTACTCAAGTCACCAAGAATGTAAACTTTTTTTTCTCTTTTTTTTTCTTTTTCTTTTCTTTTTTTTTGAATCAAACAAAAGAAACGAACCTTGCACAATTTAATTCAAGCATAATGCTTGTTGATCTAATTGAGAAACTTTAATACAAGGTAGAAAAAGCAACAAAATATATCCACACAATGAGTCCAAAAATCTCCTTAAATTGAGGCTAAAAAAGAAGAAAAATGGTTAAGTAGACGGAGAGAATTAGATGGATAATGGTTAAGACTTAAACAAAGGTAGTAAATAAAGGTCTTCGGGTAGAGAAAAAGGAAAATGCGAGAATAGAAAAATGGTAAATGGTTTGCCCTTGTCATTTTAATGCATAAAATCCCGTAATGTGGCTTCAACATGCATAACAAAACAAGTTCTAGAATAAACAAACTAGGATTGATATTCACATAACAAAAATAATTAGAGCAAAGTGGTTGCTCATAGGCTCAAATCCTCACAAAGTTGGTAAATTTGCCATCAAATCATGTACACTCTTCAAATGAATCAACCTTCAATAGTGGTGTAGAATGGAAGAAGGTATGAGTGAGATATAAAAGGAAAGATAAAAAGAATAATAAGCGAGAAAGATTTATATAGTAAAAAAATAAAAGATAAAATGTGAGTGATGAAAGAGTATGATAAAAAAAAAATAGATGTAAATAATTTGAGATAGATGGGAAAAGAGTAGTGCGAGAGAAAGGAAAAGAAAATTAATAATATATGAAGCATACTAACTCCAAAATCATTTAAGGATGAGTAGAGTGAAAATAGATGAGTAGAGTGAAAATAATAATTCCAGACATCAATAATGCAAAAGTCCCTCCCCCACACCAAGAACTTACATTGTCCCCAATGTAAGATAATCAAAGCTCACATAAAAATTAAAGCGTAAGGATAAAAGATTAAAGGCAAAAAAAAAAAAAAAACTTCCCTAAATTGTGAGCTTTGATCCACATAACGTCTATGGGTTTGGCAGAAATGGTGGGGTAAATCCCACACTCTCGAAGTATGCGGCCAAATTCTGCTCCATCTTGTTCAGTTTGTGCTCAATTTTCTCTAATTGAATGCTCAAAGGTGGTGCATATGTAGAAGGAATAGTCGGCGGGGCAGCAATGTCGTCGTCAAACTCGTCATCAGAGGTAGCACCACTCCTAGCATAAAGCTTCTTCGAAGGTTGAGTGGATCCTGGTTCAGTAAACTGAAATCTCCCCTCTTTGAATTTGACCACACCTGTTCTTTCAAACACAGACATATACAAAAATTCCTTTTTGCAAGTAGGATGCAAATCATTATTATCAGGATCAAGCACACATAGGTTTATAGCTAACAGAGTAATGTATGGACCAAGAAATAAAGTCTTATACCATTTAAGCATACTTTGAAATTGATCCGCTAACCAAAAACCTAAATTGGGCCTCACATCATTTAACATGCACCAGATAAAATAAAATTCAGTTTTAGAGAAAAATCCTGAGTGATCTTTCTTGCCTAAAAATTATTTGCTAAGAATCGATGCACACATTTCAAAACAGGATCACGTAAGAAAGAACTCTTTGATTTACTTGGGTCATAGGCATTGTGATCAACAGATAAATTATGCCAAAGACCATAAGGCTCAAAATTTTCGCTAAAGTCATAAGTTGTTCCTAAATATGCATCACTAGAAGAATAATCATCATCAATGAATCGTAAAGCTAGGTTAAAATCCGTGATAGAGTGTGAAAAATTTCATCCCATTAACCTAAACTTTATGACATCCGGGGTATGCAAAGTAAAATCATTCAGCATATTAAATTGAAAAGTAGCATAAAACTCCCTAATCAACTCAACATAACCCAAACAATCAACATCAACAAACTTACGCAACCCAATCTTATCTATGAAAGAATCAAAATTATCCTTAACATTCAATTTTTCAAGAGTTGGGTAATGAATATACTTAGCTGGAAGTATTTTGCGCGTGGAAATATCTTTGTACCTCTCTTTCTCTTGTTGAGTCGCGAATGCGAGCCACCCTCCGAGATTGGATTCCGCAAGTGGCAAAACACTCATGCTTTTTCCATGTTTCGATCTTTGTCTCACGACTTGGCGTGAATCTGAAATTGTATTCCGTGGAACCGTAGTGGGAGCGGCAATCTTAGATTTCTTTGCGACGAGTGTTTTTTTAAATGACTTGGAAGTAGATGCTTTCTTCTTCGGCATTGTTACAATAATTGCACTCACGAATTTCAATTTACCTGGTTGGAATACAGGGCGTAGGCTGGTTGTGTTGCATTGCTGCTCGACTGGAGCTTGCTGCGCGGGTTGAGGCTGGTTGTGCACTGCTGGTTGCGTGTGGGATGCTGTCTGCGTTGCGCGCACTGGCTGGTGCTGCGTTGCGGGGCGTGCTTGTCTACTGTTGATCGACTACTTTGCGCACGCGGGACTGATGTGTTGCGCGATGGTGATGGCTGGATTGATTTGCGCTGCGCGTGCGGGCTGGAGCTCAGGATCTGCGTTGTGGGGCGTGCTCATCTGCTGTGCGTTGGGGTTGCGTTGCGCGCGTGGGTGCTGTTGCTGCGTGGCTGTGTTGCGCTGCGCGGCTGTGTTGTTGGTGCTGCGGGAAAGAATCAGGGATTTTGTGAATTAGAGATTTTTTTGAACAGTGATTTTTGAAATTTGTTTTATATAAATAAACAAATAAATATATTAAAGAAAGAAGAAAGAAAATCTTTTTTTTGTTTTTTTTAAATTAATAAATAGATAAAATAAAAAAATTTAATTTTTTTTATAGTGATGAATCACTTTGAGATACTAAAAATTTCAGAAGTATTTTTTTAATAAGCACGTGGGCACGCCTTAAAACCTTTTAACTTTAAAAATCACAGAAGTACTTATTAGTTAAGACGTGGGCACGCCTTATCGAAAATTTTCTTCTGGCCAAAATAAGCAAACACATTATTTTTTTGAATCAAAACTAAAAGAAGGCATAACAAAAACCAAATTAAATAAATCATTTGAGTTGCCTCCCAAAAAGTGCCTTTGTTTTATGTCTTTGGCTATACACATTTATGCATTAATCTCCATAAATAGGACTCTCGAGAGCCATTTCCTCCACAATATTCACCGAAAAACTTTCATAAAAAGGTTTTAAACGATGACCATTAACCTTAAAGACTTTATCAGAGGTTGGACTCCGAATCTTAACTGCACCATGAGGAAAAACATTAGTAATAATAAAAGGTCCTACCCAACGAGAATGTAATTTATTAGGAAAAAGTTTAAGTTTAGAATGAAAAAGAAGAACTTTTTGACCAACAGAGAACTCCTTTTTCAAAATCATTATGTCATGAAATGTCTTTTTCTTTTCCTTGTAAAATCGCGAACTCTCATAGGATTCATTTCTAATCTCCTCCAACTCTTGCAACTGCAACTTCCTCTGCTTTCTCGCTTCATCCATCTGCATATTGCATTGCTTAACCGCCCAGTATGCTCTGTGCTCAAGTTCTACAGGTAAATTACAAGGCTTACCAAATACTAAACGATAAGGAGACATACCTATGAGAGTTTTGTAAGCGGTGCGATACGCCCATAATGCATCTTCTAATCGCAAACTCCAATCCTTTCGATTTGGACTAACTGTCTTTTCAAGAATAGACTTGATTTCCTTGTTTGATATCTTAGCTTGTCCACTTGTCTGTGGATGATAGGCGGTAGACACTCGGTGGGTAACATGATATCTTTTGAACAAAGGTTCTACCACTTGATTACAGAAATGAGTGCCTCTATCACTTATCATCGCTCTCAGTACACCAAACCTGGCAAAAATATTAGACTCGACAAAATCTATAACAACTTTAGCATTGTCAGTCCGGGTGGCCTTAGCCTCTACCCACTTAGAAACGTAATCCACTGCTAAAAGAATGTAAGCATTGCCAAAAGATGAGGGAAAAAGTCCCATAAAATTAATGCTCCACACATCGAATATTTCACATACAAGAATAGGGGTAAGTGGCATTTGATTTCTATGACTTAAATTATCAGTCTTTTGACAATTCTCACGTGACTTACAAAACATGTATGAATCACGAAATAAAGTAGGCCAAAATAAACCACATTCTAACACCTTAGATGCTGTCCTTTTGGGACCAAAATGACCACCACATGCATATGAGTGACAAAACTGAAAAATAGAAGAAATTTCAAACTCATATACGCACCTTCTGATGACTTGGTCAGAGCAATGTTTCCAAAAGTAAAGGTCATCCCAAACATAGTATTTAGCATCGCTCTTAATTTTATCTTTTTGAGCCCTCGTCAGATCACTAGACTGTGTTCTTGTAACTAAGTAATTGACAATGTCAGCGTACCAAGGAACCATACCTTGAGTTACAAAGAGATGCTCATATGGAAAATCGTCCTTCAAAAGTGCTGCTTCTTCACTTATGGTCAATCTACTAAGGTGGTCTGCAACTAAGTTTTTTGTTCCTTTCTTGTCACGAATATCCAAGTTGAATTCTTAAAGCAGTAGGATCCAACGGATAAGTCTCGATTTTGCTTCCTTCTTGGCGAGCAAATATCTGAGAGCTATATGGTCAGAAAAAACAATCACTTTAGTGCCCAATAAATATGAAATGAATTTTTCTAAAGCAAAAATAATAGCTAAAAGCTCTTTTTCCGTTGTTGAGTAATTGCACTGAGCACTATCAAGTGTTCTTGATGCGTAATATATCACATGAGCAGCTCTTCCAACCCTTTGTCCGAGAACAGCACCAACAACATAATTACTAGCGTCGCACATTATCTCAAAAGGGAGGCTCTAGTCTGGTGGCTGTATAATTGGAGCTGAAGTCAATAACTCCTTAAGTTTATCAAATGCTACCTTGTATGCTTCATTAAAATCAAACGTCACATCTTTCTGGAGAAGCTTGCATAAAGGCTGAGCTATCTTCGAAAAATTCTTGATAAATCGTCTATGGGAACCTACATGACCAAGGAAAGAATGAACGTCCTGCACACATGTGGGATAAGGTAAAGATTTAATAACATCTATTTTAGTTTTATCTACCTCAATTCCTCCAGCAGAGACTACATGACCCAAAATAATGCCTTGATCTACCATAAAATGACATTTTTCATAATTCAAGACAAGGTTTGTTTCAATGCATCTTTCAAGCACTTTCTTTAGATTATAGAGACAATCATCGAAAGAATCAGCATAGACCGTAAAATCACCCATAAATACCTCTATAGTGTTTTCTACATAGTTTGAAAAAATACTGACCATGCACCTCTAAAAAGTGGCGGGAGCATTACAAAGACCAAATGGCATACGTCGGTACGCAAAGGTTCCAAAAGGACATGTGAAGGTAGTTTTCTCCTGATCCTCAGGTGCAACTGGTATCTGATGAAAACCTAAATAGCCATCAAGACAACAAAAGTGAGATTTTCCTGCCAACCTTTCAAGCATTTGATCAATTAAAGGAATAGGAAAATAACCATTCCTAGTGAGTGAATTAAGCTTTCTAAAATCAATACAAACCCTCCACACATTCTAAACTCGGGTAGGTACTAACTCACCATAAGAATTCTTAACAATTGTTATACCAGTTTTCTTCGGTACCACTTGTACCGGACTTACCCATTTGCTATCCGAAATTGGATAGATTATACCTGCATCAAGAAGTTTTAGAATTTCTTTCTTCACTACTTCCATCATGAGTGGATTCAAACGGCGTTGAACTTGAATTGAAGGTTTGGCATCTTCCTCCAACAGTATTCTATGCATGCACGTGGACGGACTTATCCCTTTAATATCTGCAATTGTCCACCCAATAGCCTTTTTGTAATCCTTAAGCACTCTAATAAGTTTCTCTTCCTCTAAAGCACTAAGCTTTGAAGAGATGATCACCGGAAGTGTCTCATCATCTCCTAGAAACATGTACTTTAGATGACTCGGCAATGGTTTAAGCTCTATTTTTGGTGCTTGTAAAATAGATGGAAGAAGTTTTGCATGAGATGAAGGTAATTCAATATTAGACATATGATGAGTTAAAGTTCTCAAAGAATTTAATTCATAAATTGTCTCTTGCAATACAGAATTTAAAACAAACTCATTTTCATCATTTTGCAATCCTTTGAGGCCCAAACTGTTATCTTCAACATCCAAATAAAAAACTTCCTGCACTATATGGTTAATAACATCCATAAAAAATACCGAATGTTCTTCATTGGGATATTTTATGGCATCATACATATTGAACTCTATAACCTCTCCATCAAACTCCATAGAAAGAGTCCCTTTATGTACATCCATTTTAGTTCTAGCAGTCTTAAGAAAAGGTATTCCTAGCAAAATTGGGACAGAATTAGAGGAAAAACCAACTTATTAACTTGTACTAGGACATCCTCTAATACCCCATCAGGATATGCATTAGAAATATCAGCTAGTTAAATTATCACGCCGGTTTCTTTTAATGCACCAATATTAAAAAACGAATAAATAGAACGAGACATGACATTAATAAAAGCTCCTAGATCTAACATAGCCTTCTCAACTCTAACACTACCAATTTTGCAAGAGATAGTAAACATACCTGGATCCTTGCACTTAGGAGGTAGTTTCTTTTGGAGAACTACTGAAACATTCTCCCCTATGTGAATTCTTTCATTTCCTCTTAATTTTCTCTTGGAGGTGCACAGTTCCTTAAGGAATTTAGCATATCGAGGTAGTTGTTTTATAGCATCTAATAAGGGAATTTTTACCTCAACCTTGCGAAATGTCTCAAGAATGTCTTTCTTTTGTTCCTCTTTTTTGAATTTTGCAAACTGGCTTGGAAAAGGAGGAGGTATCACAATAGGTAGGGGTTTCGCTCTAGTGGGTTGCGCATCTTGAGATTTAGGCATCAATTCACTATTTTAGGCATCGTCTTCTACATGCTTTGTCACTTTCTTACTAGGCTCTTGCAACTCCTTCCCACTTCTAAGGATGACGGCACTAGCGTTTTGCTTGGGATTCACCTTAGATTATGAAGGCAATCTCCCTGATACTTGAGACTCTAGATGGCTCATCGTAGTTGCCAATTGACTCACTTGGCTCTCTAAATTCTGAATGCTTGTTGTAGTTGCCTGCTGAAATTATTGAGCGTTAGTCGCAAGTGATTTAACAATTTCTTCAAGAGATATACTTGACTTGGAGGTTGACTATGAAGGTGCTGGTTGTCTTGGTGGATATTGTTGTGAGAATCCTGATGGCCTAACTCCATAGCTGAAGTTGGGATGATCCTTCCATCCTGGATTGTATGTTTGTGCATAAGGATCGTACCTCCTCTGAGGCATGCCTGAAAATCCTCCAACTGCATTGGCTTGTTCAACAGGTTCTTCTTGAAGTGTAGGACACATATTAGTTGAATGACCTATATTATAAAAAATACCACAAATCTTCACCTGTTGCACATTACTTACAATAAACTTTTCCACAAGAGAAGTAAGTTTATCTAAACATTGTTCAACAGAAGAAATATTTACCTCACTCACCTTCCTTGAAGTGAGATCTTGCCTGCTGCCAAATTGTTGTGCGTTGGTAGCCATATTTGATATCAACTCCCTTGCTTGAGTATGGGTCTTGTTCACCAACACGCCTCCACTAGTAGCATCTATATACTCCTATCCATCAATGACAGTCTTTCGTAAAAATATTGAATAAGAAGTTGATCAGAAATCTGATGTTGAGGACAGGTGGCACACAATTATTTGAATCGCTCCCAATACTCATGCAAAGTCTCCCCAGGAAGTTGTCTGATCCCACAAATGTCTTTTCTGATGTTGGCAGCTCTTGAAGCAGAAAAGTACTTCTCGAGGAACTGCTTCTTCAAACCATTCCACGTTGTAATCAATCTAGGAGGCAAGTAGTACAACCAATCTTTAGCTAACCCATCTAAAGAGAACGGAAAAGCACGCAGCTTAATCTGCTCTTCAGTCACGCCTTGTGGTCTCATACTTGAACACACAACATGAAACTCCTTGAGATGTTTATGAGGATCTTCACCTGCAAAACCATGAAACTTGGGTAATAAATGAATAAGACCAGACTTTAATTCAAAATTTACCTCCAAGTCTACATATTGAATGGAGAGTGGTTGCTGATTCAAGTTTGGTTCAGCTAACTCTCTAAGAGTTCTTTCTACAGGTGCAGCTCTATCCATCATTTGTTATTCTGAATCGCTAGATGATTCAACTAAATCAGGCACTGTATCTATTTCAGAAAGCAAAGGCGACGAGGATCGTTGCTTAGCTCGCTTCATCTGCTGTCTCAGCTGGTGAGCTGTCTTATCAATTTCAGGATCAAACCAAAGTGTACCTGTACGAGAAGAACGAACCATATACCAAGTAAAATATAAAAAGGATTAAATAAATGACACCAATCCCCGGCAACGGCGCCAAAATTTGATGGTTTTCAAAGCCAACAAAAATAAATTCCTACTCTAAATAAATTGTGTATAGTGATTGAGCAGGGTCGTGTCCACAGAGATCGGTAATTATTTAAATCCTTTTAAAAAGTAAAACATAAAATAGGGGTTTTGTTGACAATAATAAAAATCAAATTAAAATAACTAGAATGCAAATTAAAGTTGTAATTCAAATTGGAGAAAGCTCTGGTTGAAGGAATTAACTCAGCTTGATTCGACTACTGATCATTGATTCAAATATAGATTATTATTACTTATGAATAGACCGGTTATAGCTACTGAGACCCTCTAATAGACAACCCTAGATACGATCATATGATTTAATCAATTGACAGCCTGAAAAACTAGAGAGACCCAAATCCTAATCAACACATATGATGATTCATTTAAATTAGATTGTTTATTCTCATAACACAACTCACTATTATGTTATTTGTCACAAATATTAAAATCTTCATACGATAAATCCTTTAATTAACAATAGATTAAGTTGATAATTAAATAGTAGCCAATTACCTAATTAACAAACATAATCATGAAACTAATTCAGAGAATAAACAAATACCCAAAAAGTAATAAAACAATTAAAGCATAAGAAAGATCTCTTAGTAGTGATGAATCAAAGCTTCATTAACCTTCAACCAGAAAAATAAGTTTAGTTCTTCATAGTGAGAAGAGAAAAAATTAAATCTAGAGATTCTTTCTTTTCTCTCATCCCCCTTTTTCACAATAGATTCCTCCCTTAAATACTCTCTCTTCTCTTTTAGAGTTCTATTTAAAATAAAATACTAATATCTGAAATATTAAATTCGTAATTACAAAAATAACCAAAAATACAAAACACGTTAAACTAAAAACTGCAGGTCCGCAGTGGGATGCTGAAAATTCAATGGTGCAAGCTTGGTTGATCAACTCGATGGACGTGGATATTGGTAGGACTTATCTCTTCATACCATCTGCGAAGGAGCTTTGGGAAGCCATGACAGAAACCTACTCTAACCTTGGGAATGCAGCTCAGCTCTTTGAAATCAAGTCACAATTACGTGACCAAAAGCAAGGGAGTCTTTCAGTGACTCAATATTTCAATTCTCTAAACAATATATGGCATGAACTTGACCTTTACTATGAATTGCAGTGGCATTGCTCTGAGGATGCCATCAAATGTAAGATGATGTTGGATAAAGAACGTCTCTTTGATTTCCTTTATGGACTCAACAAAGAACTTGATGAAGTTTGTGGTAGAATATTGGGAAAGAATCTTTTACCCTCCATCCAAAAGGCTTTTGCTGAGGTGAGGCGTGAAGAAAGTCGAAAGAGAGTTATGATGGGACTGGTGAAGGAACGTGAGGTAGAGAGATCAGCGCTGGTGACCAAAAAGACAGATCAGTCAGCTGACCAAAAGAGACAAAAACATGAAGAACATCCTTATTGCGACTATTGTCACAAGAAAGGACATACTCGAGACTCATGTTGGAGGCTTCATGGAAAGCTAGTAGATTGGAAACCAAAACGGTAGCAAGAAGCAAAGGGAATGGTGATAGAGAAAACTAATCAGTTTGTTCTCACAAAAGATAAATTTAAGATGTTGCAACAGCTCCTCATACAAAATCAGTAAGCAAATAGAAATGGCTTGACTTCCTCTAGTTGTAATGCAGTCCATACAGGTAACCCATCAGCCCTTAGTATCCAATCCCTTGAAAAAGGTTCTTGGATTGTTGATTCAGGGGCCTCAGACCATATGACAGGGTCTTCTTAATTTTTCTCTAGTTACACTCCATGACTAGGTAATTATAAAGTGAGGATTGTTGATGGATCATTATCCACTGTTGCTGGAAAATGAACAGTAAAACTATCAAATTGTTTGACTCTTTTTTCAGTTTTACATGTCCTAAATCTTAAATGTAATCTTCTTTCAGTTAGTAAAATTACTAAAGACAAACTGTGTTGCTAAATTATGTGGTTATAAATGTCTATTTCAAGATCCAATCTTGGGGAGGATGATTGGGAATGCGAAGGAATATGAGGGGTTGTATTATCTCGAGAATAAAGGACCCGTGAAAGGACATGCTCAGGTCTCTCAATGTGAATTTGTTTCTTCTGAAATAATGTTGTGGCACTATAGGTTAGGCCACCCTAGCTTTCCATATCTAAAAACCTTATTTCCTTCTTTATTTAAAGATAAAGATTTGAGTTTATTATATTGTGATTTTTGTCAAATGGCTAAACAAACACGTGTTCTATTTCCTGCCCGTACTTATAAACCATCCCAACCTTTCTCTTTGATTCATAGTGATATTTGAGGCCCCTCAAGGGTTAACAACCTGTCAAAAGAAAAATGGTTCATTACATTCATAGATGACCACTCTAGAACCACTTGGGTGTACCTTTTGAAGGACAAATCTAAAGCTAGACAAACTTTTAAACAATTCCATGCAATGGTAAAAACTCAGTTTCAAACTGACATTCGTGTACTCTGTACAGATAATGGAACTGAGTATTTCAATTATTTTTTAGAGAATTACCTATCACAACAAGGAATTGTCCACCAAAGTTCTTGTTCCGGAACTCCACAATAAAATGGGGTTACAGAACGTAAAAACAGACACCTTTTAGAGGTTGCTAGGGCCATTATGTTCACAACTAATGTACCAAAAATATATTGCGGAGAGGCCATTATTACAGCATCTTATCTCATAAATTGTATGCCCTCTCGAGTTCTTAAATTCAAGACACATATTTCTGTTTTTCTTGATAACTACCCACAAAATCACTTGGTTACCTCTAATTTTGCACTCAAAATTTTGGTTGTACAGCCTTTGTATATCTTCCGAGCCTTCAAAGAATAAAGTTGTCTCCTAGAGCCATCAAGTGTCTATTTCTAGGATATTCTCCCACCAATAAAGGGTACAAGTGCTATAATTCTCTTACTAAAAAATTATTCGTCACAATGGATGTCAAGTTCTTTAAAAATCAGCCTTTTTACATGAGTAATTTTCTTCAGGGGCAGAATTTGAGAGAAGATAATTCTTAGGATCTTCTTGACATTTTAGAACCTAAGATGCCAAGTAATTCCAGTCTAGAACCTAATATGTCCAGCAATTCCAGCCTAGAACCCAATATGTCCAGTAATTCCAGCCTAGAACTCAACCTACCTAACACCATAGAGCTTAATCAACCAATAGTGTCACCAAGGAATGAAGGGATAAAAGCCAATTCACATTTGGAGGAACCTATAGGAGAGTTTCATGTCTATTCACGAAAGAAGAATAAATCTCAAGAGGTACAACCACTTATAGGCCAAGCAGAACCAAGATCTGAACTAAGGGATGATCAAAACTCACCTACTGAATATGCTGAGAACGAAGCTCAAAAGTCCACAGATTTGCCTATTGAGATAAGGAAAGGGGTAAGAAATTGCACTAAACATCATATCTACATGTTCTTGTCATATGCAAATCTATCTAAGGAGTATAGGAATTTTGTGGCTAATCTATCTAATACTATTATTCCAAGAAACATCCATGAAGCCCTAGAGTCAAATGAGTGGAAGAAAGCTGTTCAAGAAGAAATAACAGCCTTAATAAAGAATAACACATGGAAGCTTGTACCAAGACCTAAAGACAAGAGGACTGTGGGGTGTAAGTGGGTATTTACAGTCAAATATAAGGCTGATGGAAGTGTGGGCATGTATAAAGCAAGACTCATGGCGAAAGGTTTCACACAAACCTATGGGGTGGATTATCTAGAAACTTTTACCCCAGTGGCAAAGCTTAATACTGTAAGGATCCTTCTCTCTCTTGCTGTAAATTTAGATTGGCCTCTCAACCACCTTGATATCAAGAATGCATTCTTGAATGGAGAATTGGAAGATGAAGTTTACATGGATATGCCGCCTGGTTTTGAAGAAAAATGATCTGCTGGAAGAGTTTGTCGGTTAAAAAAGTCTCTCTATGGCCTTAAACAGTCCCCTAGGGCTTGGTTCGACCGATTTGGAAAAGTCTTGAAGAACTATGGTTATTCTCAAGGGCAAGTTGATCACACTATGTTCTATAAACGGTCTAAATACGGGAAGTTAGCTATTTTGATCGTGTATATTGACGACATTATACTAACAGGAGATGACAAAGAAGAGCTGAAAGAATTAAAAGAAAAATTAGCTTGTGAGTTTGAAATCAAGGATCTTGGACCACTACGTTATTTTTTGGGAATGAAGGTAGCTAGAACGGCTAAAGGTATTCTAGTTACATAACGGAAATACACTCTAGATTTGCTAAAGGATACTGGTATGATTGACTGTAAACATACTGCCACACCAGTTGAACCAAATAGCAAGTTGGGTATTGAAGAAAATAGTCCACTCGTAGAGAGGGGGATATATCAAAGACTAGTAGAGAGATTAATTTATCTTTTCCATACTAGACCGGATATTACTTTTGCGGTTAGCTTAGTGAGCCAGTTTATGCACTCTCCAAGAGAGGCTCACATAGTGGCAGTAAACCGAATACTTCAATACCTGAAGTCAACACCGGGAAAGGGGCTTTATTTTGAGAATGGAGAAAAAAGGAATGTAGAAGCTTTTGTTGATGCGGATTGGGCTGGAAACATCATGGATAGGAAGTCTACTACAGGGTATTGTACTAAGGTGTGGGGAAACCTTATAACTTGGAGAAGCAAGAAGCAAACTGTAGTGGCACGAAGCAGTGCAGAAGCATAATTTCGAGCACTAGCACATGCGGTATGTGAGCTTATGTGGATAGAATGTGTTCTCAAAGAACTAAAGGTAATAAAAAAAAGTCCTATGCAACTTTACTGTGACAATAAGGCAGCAATTAATATTGCCCATAATCCTGTCTATCATGACAGGACAAAACATGTGGAGGTAGACCAACATTTTATTAAAGAGAAATTGGAAACTGGAGTTATCTGTTTAGTGTATATTCCTACAGGACAACAAACTGCAGATATGTTGACAAAAGGAATACCTGGACACAAGTTTGAAGAGTTTGTATGCAAGCTGGGCATGAAAAATATCTATGCTCCAGCTTGAGGGGGAGTGTTGCAGATGTCAGCTGTATTTTACAGTTGTGTGTTGACTATTGTTGTAGATGTTAGCTGTATTTTACAGCTATGTGTTGACTTAAATACTAGATTTTAAGAGATATAATCCCTAATTTTCAGGGATACTGATTTGCAATATCTTAACGGTTTTTACCATTTTGTTCCTAGGGTGTAATGTATACAAATAAGTATTCTTTTCTAATGTAAATAGACTGAAGAAGTCTGATTTTTCACAGAAAAGGCAAGAGACGAAAATGCAACGCAAGAAATCCTACATTGAAGAAAAATAATGAGTATGTTTTGTGCCATTTAGGATTACAATTACAAGCATCTTTTGAGGTCAATCCACAGTGCTATAGCAAAAAAGAGGTACTGTAATATATGGTTATGTTGACATAATATAAATTATTGTATAGTTGAATATGTCATTTATGTTTTTTTGATTATTTGGATGTTTCGATGCATGATACAGGATATGATGAGCAAAGACAATGCAGTTGTTTCATCTTCGGTGAATAATCCTTTAAAGAGGTTGTGGAGTTGCTTGTTGAGATGACCAATAGAGAAGTAACAGAACAAAAAAGGCCTTGGTGTCATTATGGCCATTTCAGAGTAGGTCCCCATGTTCTGTCGTTTCCTGCTATAGAAGATGAGTAGAAGTTGATTGGATATATAATTAATGAACACCTTGATGGAAGATATGATAAAGGGTGGTATAGTTTTCATAATAATTATCTAGTAATAGGAACGAAATGTTGACTGGATATGAATAAGTCATTTTAAGTGAAATGATATATAATGACAATCATTTGTTGTTATTGTTGGTAAACTATTTTTCTTCTAAGAGTAATTTGTGATGTGTAATATTATAGTTTTGCAGTCATTAAAATGTTTTGTAGTGAAATTATTGTTCAACCAAAGATGAATTGGCTACGTGGGAGGGATTTATTGTCTTTATGTCCTAAAAGATGATCCATGGTGAGGTGAGTTAGGCCAATGTGTTGACAGTCTTATATAGTCTAATGTAAAAGAATTTTAAGTGCTTTGTACTCTTGAGTAATATTGTAATACGTTTTTCTTTTTGTAGAGAATATCACTTGTGGCTGAGACTTCGTCAAACAGCGAAAGCAAAAAAGGTTCAGACAGTCCATTTACCTAGATTCTTCCCACCTACTTTGCGATTTGTTATAGTGATTGTGAATGCATAAAAAATCTTCATATTGTTGGAAGGAAATGTAGGCATATGCAACAATGACATTAATTGTTATTAGAAGCAGTAAATGATTCTAATTCAAGGAAGTGATATAGCATGGCTAGGGAGATGGAAGCACTCGAGTAAGTGCTACATGCAAGACTTGGCACAATGTGCAAAGGCATGCCTAGATGTTTGATGAAATAAAAGTAGCAGTAGTGAATTAACAGAATTAGAAAGTAGACAATATGTTTATAGAAACTTTATGAATAATAAAATCTTTAAATCCATCACATTTGTATATACAAATTGATACTTTAACAAACAATTAAATTGTTGATATAATTATTTGAATTTATTATAAATGGATTGTCATTACCGTAAATCATAATTCATGGCACTGGTATCACTACTAGAAAAATGGTCTTTACTGATACTTGTCTTCTGACATTTTATTTAAAAGTATCAGTATATACATATAATTGGATCAGTTTCCACGTTTAACAGATATGTATCACTGATTACTAATACTGAAGTATCAATAGCTTTAATAATAACGATCAATGACGCTTTGGTATCAGTAATTAAAAATTATCATTTTAATTTTGTTTTAGTCCGAATTCGAACCCAAGACCTCTTAAACCTAAAGCTTCTACATTGAATCAAAAGACCACTAGGCTACGAATTATTTTTAATTTTTTTAGAGTTGTGCTTTTTGAGTGGATAAAAACAAAACAAATGGATCTTATCCAAAATATAACTTTTCAACTCCCTCTACCAAAGTATTTGTTCCCTCCTAAGCTCCCCAGATCTGAAAAATCCCTAACATCCAAATTGTCAAAAAGTGGCCTCTTGCCTCATTCATTCATCTCCTCGCTCCTCCGGTAGAGCCTTGAATATCTTCGAAAATGGTAACCACTAGTTGTTATTCTTCAAAGAGATTTTGAGGGGCTTACAAGTGAGAACAATGAGTTGAAATTCCTACTTCAGGCCATGGAGCAACAAGCTCAACTTAAAGATGGTATAAATTCGTTTATTCTTTTTTATTACCTTCTTCTACTTCATCTGTGAACTCAGACCTATCTTATTTATATGCACAAGGTGTAAGCTCTTTTGTTATTGTGATTTATATCTGTGGACTACGCCATAAGTGCAAAACTTTTTCTTTGTGTTTCACCTTTTGTTCTGATATTGCTCTTAGCATTTGATTATATGGCTTGTGAAACAGGCTGAGGTAGTTTTCTTTCATTTAATCTCTTAGATAGATTGATTGATGGCTTGTTATACTATTCATCATTGTTTTGATTGATTTAACGACTAGCGCTTCTGAATAGCAGCACTTTCTTTGTTTTCTTATGAGAACTCTTCTCCAGTACGATTCACTGCTCCTTAGCTCTCTTGAATGAGTTGGTCGGGCATATTAGATATGATTAACACCTCAGGATTGATACTTTGTCCTTGTGCTTTTGATTGGGGGCAGTGAGACCAATGTTGATCATTGCACTGGTTCGGTTTGTTACTTGTCCTCTATTTATGCAATTAAGGGCATCTTGACTCGTGTTAGATTTATCTCCATCTTCCAATGCAAGTTAATGGATTTTCTTAGTTTTTACTTATGGATTAATAAACTATTTTAGGATCACGCTGTCATATAAAAGGGTTTTCTGTTAGTTATGCATCCTACTTTGTGCTTGATTTGACAGCTTTAAACGAGGCATTGGCTGCAGAAGTACAGAGACTGAAGCTCACTGCTGCAGAGGTCAATGGAGAGGCCTAACTTTCAAGCCGCATGGCTCAACAGCTTTCCATGAATCATCAGATGTTCCAGATGTAGCATCAGCAGCAGAACCAAGATGCAGGAGCAACCTCAGCGTGGCCAACTACAACCTGAGCAGCAAAGTCACGAGGCTGCTATGCATGACTGGAAGTAATAGGCCGGCCATGTCGGCTAATAGTAGTGTAGCAGTTTACGTAGGCTCAAAAGTATCGTTCAATAGTTATTTTATATATAAGTGAACCTTGACTATTGTTATTGTTTTCTTCGTTGGTTTCTTGTGTCTAGACAATGGAGAATCCAACTAACTTTGCTTGTTCATCCATTTGTCCGGAATGATGTTCCAATTTTAAAAATAAATAATTGTGTTTGCTCAGAATATTTACAATATTAAATTAACCAACATAGTGATTAATTAACTTGAATCTCTCGTAGTTTTTTTTTTTCAACAAGTTGTTGATAATTGAAAGTTTACACGTGGAGATAGGAAGAGTTGCTCTCGTTAATTACGGCAAGGACTACGGGAAGGTTGTGGTCATCGTCGATGTCCTTGATCAAAACAAAGTACATTTATTCACTTTACGCTTATGCTTATTTGAGTTGAACTTATAAAATTGTCACAAGAATTCTGAATATTTTGGTTTAGTTGATGATAACTGGGCACCCCTTTTTTTTGGTACAAAAATAGCAAATTAGAAAGTTGATGTGCTTTTGTAAACAATGATTTTAGCTTGGATTTCTTTGAATTTTGAAATGTTTCGTTTATTTTTTAGTTGTATACAATTGTTATTATTTTTGTGATGCTTTATAGTCTCTTGTTGATGCCCCTGATATTGTGAGGAGCCAAATGAACTTCAAGAGGCTTTCTCTCACGGATATTAAGATTGACATCAATCGAGTTCCCAGGAAGAAGTCTTTGATTGAAGCCATGGAGAAGGCTGATGTGAAGAAAAAATGGGAAAACAACTCCTGGGGCAAGAAGCTGATTGTCCAGAAAAGGAGAGCGGCACTAAATGATTTTGATAGGTTCAAGTTCATGTTGGCAAAGATCAAGAAGGGTGGACTTATTCGACAGGAGCTTGCAAAACTTAAAAAGGAGAATGCAGCATAGAATTTCTCTCTTGTGTTCCCCTTTCTGGTTTTTAGTTCTTACAGCTTCAATTTGATTCTATTAATGTATTGATTAATATGAGAAAACATCAACTTGGTGTTTTTGGGTTAAAAAAAAAATTGTCAAAAAGTGCTCATCCATGATCCTGTCAAACCGGTGGCACAAGTTCACCATTTGCCTTCAAAATCCACACTTCTTATTTCTTTTCTTATTTTATGATTTCGGGTCTCTCTTATTGTTATTAGATCTTGAGTTTTTTTTTTGTTTTAATTGTTCTTTTAGGTTTAAATAAGTGATTTGGAGAAGAGCTTCTATATTTCTTTGGCTACTTGGAAGAAACAAGAAGGTAAAGAGTTAGCTTTTATTGTGTTTTTTTCTCTGCTACTTTCTTTTCTTTTATTGGCACCAAATAACATTCATTATATCTACTTTGGAAAATATTGTGTTTACCATATGTTTGAAATAATTAAAGTTAAATGTGTATGTTTCAGTTCTGGAAATTTTAGAATGAATTGGGTCTATAACTGATTTTTAATCGATTTTTCAAAATGGTTGGTTGCTGTCCAATCTTTCATAAATTACTCATGTATCATGTTTGGTGGTGCAAAACGATAGTCTAAACATATTTAAATGATCTGAAATTCAGAGAAACTAAAGTTCTATATGCATACTTCAAATCTGAAAATTTTTATGTTGATTGAACTTGCAGGTCATTTTTAATGATTTTTTAAACTCTACTGCTCTGCAACAAGTTCTTTTGACATAATTATTTATTAACTTTTGATCTTACAAAACACCAACATAATAATATCATAATAACCTCAAATTTTAATATGTTGTTCATTCATATGTGTTGTTAAAAACTAGAAAATATCATTCCAATGTATTAAGTATCTTAAATTTTATAAGATTCATGGCTAAAATCATAAGACTTGTTTATAAGTAATGATTTTGGAATGATTTATTTACAATAGAGCATTTGTGATAGCTTTTAACTATGCACAAAAATCATTTGGTATACGTAGATAGAGTAACATGCTTGTGCTGAAAGTAGATATTACGTTGAAAACTTCTTGTCTGCTATAGTTTTCTATATATATAACATTTACCAAAAGAGAATAATTGAGTTTATTTATAAATAGCTTATGAGTATTTTTTTTCTTTCGAACAAAATAATTTTATTTCTGTTAATTATTGTTTCTCTAATGGCTGGATATTGGCAGCTAATTTTCTTTTTCTTTTCCATATATTCATATGCATATTTGATCAATGTGTTTGAAGTGTTTATTCTTTAACTTCACTTATATCCTAACCCATACAGTCTATTGAATGGAGAAGCTGCTGGTGTGATAACGCAGTTATACTACTTATATTCAAAGAGTGAAAGGCAGTCATCCTTCTCAATTTAGCTTCTAAATTTATTAAATTTAGCCACAAGTAGTAGGCATTTGATTGGATGGTAGAAATTTTTATGTATTGAATTTGGATTATTTAGTTATGAGAGTAGGATATCTCATATTTTTGTTATTGAAGTTTTGGAATTTGTAATATATACTAATAATAGGTAAATGTGAAATGAAAGATTTTGTGATATAAATCAATTTCTTTTTGTTATTTTGTGGTGCCTTTTAATTTTACCAATAAATCAATAGGCAATGATCCAATTCAATTTTTTATTTTTTTAAAATAAATTAACTAGTGATACCATGGTAACAGTAATCATAGACACTAATAAAATATCAATAACTACTAACACTATGGTGTCATAATATCGGTGATACTGTAGTAATAGTAATCACTGACACCACTTATAAGTGTCACTATTTTTCTGACTCCCAGATTACTGACACAATTAACAAGTGTTAGTGAAAATAATTTCTGACACTATTCTAAAGTCAGTAAAGACCATTTTTTTCTAGTAGTGTATGTTCTTGTTGTTGATATTCCTACTATATGTGTTGAGATTTGGGACTCATTACCAAGTGCCACCAAAAAAATGCATTAGTTGGAGAAGCAAACACAATGGTAAGTGGATCAAGAAATTTGGGTTTTTATGTGTTTTGATTTTGTTTATCTTATAATATTTTATTGTATTTATTTAAGTTAAAGTCTTACTTTGGTGATGTAGGATGGTTGTAAATTATGCATGGGGTATCTTTCAGAGGGCATAACTTAGGCTATAGGTGTTCGCTTTTGGCGTATAATATACCGTTTTAAAGCTTGCGATGAGAATGAATCAAAAATAAAATAGCTTCATCATTCTACCCCATGGTCAAGTTGAAAATACTATTTCTTTCCTGATCATTTTTAGTTTTAAAATATTTTCCTACATTTTCTGTTTCTTTTAGGACTTTTATCTCTTTTTTTTTTCTAGAATTCACATTTAGACACCATTTGTTTTTCTTTTGTTATTTAGATTAGGAGAATTTTATTATAAAATAATATTTTAAATTTATCTATTTTGGTAAATTCGCAATATTTAGAATTATTACAAAGGGGCCAAAACCCTATCTTTGTCAATTCATAATTATTCAATAAACTTGATTATTCAAAAACTTTGTTTCAACTATAAACTTTATTTCAATTATCTTCTACCTTTTATGTTTCCATTTCATCATTTAGAGTACACACTGATTACATTGTTTTTTTTAATCACTGTTTGGGGGATGTGCTTTGACGAAGACCAACAGTGATGAGCAGACGTCTGGTTGCAGAGTCCCGCGAACAGGTAAATCTTTTAAGAGTCTGGTAGCAGGGGAGTAGGAGCAGGAATATTCTGCTCGTCCACGAATGTGTCATCCGCGAGGCCGATCTCCTGTTAGAAGCATAAAGCCATTCCTGCTAAGGGTTGAGTCGAGGAGACCCGGTCAATGATAGTTGGCGAGACGTACTCTCCAATCCGAGAATCAAGGCACGAAGGCCACGCAACCACCCACGATCACATAAATGGAGCATCCACTTTCGAGAGGTGACAGGATAATGAGCATGAATGGAGGGAAGGTCTGAATTCAGGAGAGGCCTATAAAAAGGTAGCCAACGAAGGTAAAAGGGTTAGAATTTTTGACATTAGAACTGAGATAAAAGTGAGCTAAAAAGAATTGATACAAGAGAGAAGCCATACGATTTGTGGCTAGCGTTCCCAGGAACACAAAACCTTCATTTCTGACTTGAGCGTCAGAGGGTTTACGTCGGGAAAACAACCGGCGTGTTCTGACCTATTTCTGTGTACGCAGGAACTTCTGGAGAAGAAGCCTTACGAGGAGAGATCCTGGTCGTGGTAGAGTTAGCTGAGGAGAGATCCTGGTCGTGGTCGAGAGGGTAACTAGAATCTCGCATCAACATTTGGCGTCGTCTGTGGGGAGCTAATAAAAAAGCTTCTGTTGACAGTAAGAAGAGGAGTAACGCAAGTGGAAAAATAATGGAGGCAAGAGGAAGTAGTGCGCAAAGGGGTGATATGAGGCTTAACGATTCCGTGACGATGAGGGAGATAGCCAGTGAAGCACGGGAAAAAGCCATGTTTGACCGGATGGAAAAGCATATGGAGACTCTGACAACCATCCTACATGAGCTGCGGAGTGAACGAAGAGGAATCCATGAGGAAGGGGTAAGAAGTGATGAAATGGCACCCGAGCACGATGATTTGAGGAGAAGTCGGACCATCAGAGGATTTGGTGGTGGGGGAGGTAATTCATCTCTACGGGGAGAAATACATAGAGGAAGAAACCAATCCCCAAGAAGGCAGATCCTTGATAATGATGATGGGGTGGTGAATACAGAGGAGAGAGAGCTCAGGCAACACCTGCATAATGTAGAGCAAGAGAGGGATCAAGTTGCAGCACGTGATCCTGGTCGTGCCGTACAGCTGGAGGAAGAAGTGCGCAGATTAGCGCAGATAATCGATGACATGCAAGGAATGAGCAGAGTACCCGGTTGGAGGATAATGCTGGACGGAGAATCTCCGCTCTCAGCAGATACCATGAGGGCAGTCATTCCGAGGGACTTTCGCCTCCTAGACCTCAAATATGCGAGGTGAACCGATCCATTGGTACACATAGAACGCTTCAACGACATAACTGAGGTGCAAGGATTAACCCAAGCTCAAAGATGCAGGGTATTCCCACTGTCACTAGAGGGGCGAGCACACTAGTGGTACCGTAAACTCCCTCGAGGAAGCGTCAAATCCTTCGAGCAAATGTACCAAGAATTTACAGAGTAGTTTCGTGGGGCAATGGCACCAGAAGATGACATGATGGAGTTGAAAAGCATAAAGCAGGGGGAACAAGAAACCCTTCGAGAATTCATCAAGAGGTTTCATCGTGCTGTCCTCGATTTGGGAGCCTTCAACCATCCTCAGGCATTAAGGGGATTGAAAGAAGGGGTGAAAATAGGAAGGCTATGGTACAACTTGAGAAGCCTAGTTATTCAGACGTATGCAACCGCTTACGAGTAGGCTAAGAGGGACATAGAGATTGAGGAGGAAAAGGTAGCACGAATTAAGACAGACTAGCTAGAAGGGTTGGGAAGGAAAGAGAAGAGAGCATTACCAGGAAATGGGTCGATCAAGAGGAGGGACCACCATGCCTCAGGTAGTGGTACAGAAGGTCGGATAACCACTTACCAGCCTCATCAAAGGCCACCACGGTATCAGCGCAATAGGGCACAACCTCCTCGCTCACCAGCTAGGGAGCCTTGGAGAAGGCATGACTCGGCATATGGTCATCTTCATCCACACTCCCACAGTAGTAGAGGGAGCGACCATAAGTGCTGCCACCGCCTCCAACTCAGAACGGCACAAACAAGGAAAGGGCAGTGCACATGATCGACCAGAACCAGAACTATGGGCGGTATACTTCTTTGAAGATGCCCCTGGACGAGGTATATGAGGCCATAAAGGACCGGGGATTACTGTACCTTCTAACCCCAATAACAAAGCTACCCAGCAGGAGAGATAGGGGACGCTATTGCAAGTTCCATGGCACTCATGGCCATACCACAACTTAATGCAGAGATCTCAAGACCCAGGTTGAAGATTTGTGAGAAATCGATACTTGGATGAGTTTATAAATGAGACTTTCCCGATGGTGGCCTCGACATGTGAAGGGGAGCAGAGTGACAGAAACTTGAGGCATAAGCAGCCTATAATAAGGGTGATTGTTGGGGGCCCAACTTTGGCTGGAAATTCCAACAGATCGAGGAAGAACTATGCTAAATATGCCATGACTAGTAAAGAGGTATTCTTCAACACCCCAACAGCCAAACGAGCAAGAGTCAGGCAAGTGCCAATCATGTGGACATATGAGGATGAAGAAGGGATTTTATACCCACACGAGGATGCCTTAGTCATCAAGGCCACCGTTGCTAGTAAGAAGTTTGACCGGATACTGCTCGAAACAGGGAGCTCAGTTGATGTGTTGTTTAAGTCAACTCTAAAGGAGATGTGAATAGCAGACCTGAGGTTGGAGCACACCAATACCTCCTTGAAGGGATTTGGAGGAGGAAAGCTCCCCGACAGAAAGGACTATGATACTAGATTTCATGGTAGACGATGAAGAGGGCCCTTCCCAAATGATCCTAGGTCGGCCATTTCTGAGGATAAGCAAAGCGGTACTGTCCAACCATTATCTAGCTCTCAAGTACTGGGTGAATGAGGTAGTTGGAGTGGTACGAGGAGACCAGAGAATCGCACGAAGCTGTTACTCCTCGGCAGCAAGGGAAGAAATGCAGATAACATCCCTTGATACCCGAGTGGGAGCCAAGAATGGCAGACAAGAACCTGTATAGGAGCTGGAGACAGTAAGCCTGGGACCAGAGAATCTAGGAAAAACGATCAGAATCGGGTCGAGGCTTAAAGAAGAGCAGAAGTAGGAGTTGGTGCAATGCTTGCGGGCTCATGGAGATGTGTTTGCTTGGACACATGAAGACATGCCACGGATCGATCCTGAGGTCGCATGTCATAAGCTGGTAATAAAGAAAGGTGCTCGGGCAGTAAAGCAGAAAAGGAGGTGCTTTAACCAGGAGAGGTATGAGGTTATAAATGGCGAGGTGGATAAGCTCTTGAAAGTAGGGTTCATTCAGGAAGTCAATTATCCTGAGTGGATATCGAATGTGGTGTTAGTAAAAAAGGCTCATGGCAAGTGGAGGATGTGCGTGGATTTCATAGACCTCAACAAGGCGTGCCCGAAAGACAGCTTTCCCTTACCAAAGATCGACCAGCTTGTAGACTCAACAGCTGGACATGGCCTGCTCAACTTCATGGATGCATTCTCGGGATACAACCAAATCCCCATGTTCAAGCAGGATGAGGAGAGCACGACATTTATTACTAGGGTCTGTTCTGTTACAGGGTAATGCCATTCGGTCTTAAAAATACGGGGGCCACGTACCAGAGGCTGGTGAACAAAGTCTGTAAGCCATTGATTGGGAGAACAATGGAGGTGTACGTGGACGACATGATAACCAAGTCGAAAATGAAAAATCCCAAAGGAACATGTCGAGCACCTCGAGGAGACATTCGGACTTTTGAGGAAGTACAAGATGAAGCTCAACCCCGAAAAGTGTGCTTTTGGGGTCGAGTCAGGGAAATTCCTCGGATTCATGGTGAGTCATAGGGGGATCGAGGCAAATCCCGATAAGATCCAGGCGATCGTGTAGATGAGGTCTCCTCGTAACCTGAAGGAGATGCAGAGCCTTACGGAGAGGTTGGCGACATTGAGCCGATTCATATCCAAGGCTACAGATAAGTGTCAGCCATTCTTTCAGGTGATAAGGAGAGGAAAGAAAACAGAATGAACCCCAGAATGTGAAGAGGCCTTCTAGAACTTGAAGCAATACTTGCAGCAAGCACCCCTGCTGTCCACACCGAGGGATGGGGACAAGTTATTTTTATATTTGGCGGTATCAGATCGTGCCATAAGTTCTGTTCTGGTGAGAGAGGAAGAAGGGGTTCAGTATCCGATATACTACACCAGCAAGGCCCTGCTCGACGCTGAGACCAGATACCCACCGTTGGAGAAATGGGCACTCGCCCTTGTAGTTGCTGCTCGGCAGCTGAGGCCATACTTTCAAGCATTCCCTATCTCGGTAATAACAAACCAGGCGTTGCGTCAAACCCTGCACAAGTCGGATGCTTCTGGTCGGCTCGTGAAGTGGGCTATAGAGCTGAGCGAGTTCGACATTGATTACAAACCCCGAGCAGCGATAAAAGCTCAAGCAATGGCCGATTTCGTAGTAGAATTCGCAGAGCCCGAAATATGTTTGGACCAGCTGGATATTGCTACAGACAGCAGCGAAGCCCGAGTATGGCAGATGTCGGTAGATGGGTCATCAGAGGAGCAGGGATTGTCTTGGAAGGCCCAGAGGGGGATGAGATCTCTTATGCTGTAAAGTTAGAGTTCACAATCACAGATAACCAGGCAGAATACGAAGCCTTGATAGCAGGTTTGGAGTTGGCTAAAGTAATGAAAGCAGATAGGGTGAAGATCATAACTGATTCCCAGTTGGTTGCAAATCATGTCAGTGAGAGATTTCAACCGAGAGAGGAAAAGATGGAGCAGTACCTGAAAAAAGTCAGGCAGATGATTGGGAAGTTCAAAGTGGTTGAGGTGATACAAATCCCTAGGGAGCAGAATAGTCGAGCAAATATTCTAGCCAGGATGGCAGCTGTAGCAGACCCAAAAATGCCTAAGTCGATCCCTTTGGAGGTGAAGTCCAGACCGAGCATTGAGCAGAATCTGAAGGTGCTGCAGATAGAACAAAAATGCTCGTAGATGGATCCGATAATATCATACATTAGAGACGGGGTATTACCACCAGATAAGCTACGAGCGCAGAAGATCAGAGCCCGAGCCTCGAGGTACACATGATTGATGGAGTGTTATATCGGCGAGGGTATACGCTACCGTTCCTTCGATGTTTGGATAAGGACGACGCGGACTACGTACTGAGAGAAGTACATGAAGGAATTTACAGAAACCATTCTGGTGGGAGGTCCCTGGCCCACAAGGTTCCAAGGCAGGGATATTTCTGGCCGACAATGCACCAGGATGCGCAGGAAAAGACCAGGAGCTGCATAAGCTGCCAGAGTTTTGCAAGTTTCTCCAATCAACCACCAGAGAAGCTCACCTCTATGGCCTCCCCTTGGCCATTTTCTCAATGGGGAATTGATCTGATCGGGCCATTGCTAAAAGGACGAGGAGCAGCAACACATACAATAGTTGCAATAGACTACTTCATGAAGTGGATAAATGTAGAAGCCCTCAGCAGGATCACAGAGAAGAAGACAACAGACTTCGTATGGAGAAATCTGGTCTGTCGGTACGGGATCCCTTATGCCTTGATAACGGATAATGGCAGGCAGTTCGATAATTATAGCTTCAGGGACTTCTGCCAAAACCTCGGGATAGAGTTGAAGTATTGCTCGCCTGCTCACCCTCAGTCTAATGGACAAGTAGAAGCAACCAATAAGACGATCAAGAGGCTTTTAAAAACTAGGTTTGGAGCAACAAAAGGTGCATGGGTTGATGAGCTATCAGGTGTTTTATGGGCATACAAGATAACCCACAAAACAGCAACTGGAGAAACACCGTTCGCCTTGGCCTTCGGACATGAAGCGATCGTACCAGCTGAGATAGGAACGACCACGCACCGGACAGATCATTTCAATGAACGGGAGAACAACGAGCAGATGTGCCTGAATCCGGATTTGCTAACTGAAAAGAGGGAGCGAGCATCGAAGCGATCAGCCATTTACCAGTAGAGGGTTGCTCAGTACTATAACCAGAAGGTGAATGTATGACAGTTCAGGGTCAGAGATTGGGTGCTGAGGAGAGTGAATCAAAATACCAAACACTCGACTCAATGAGTGCTTGGACCGAATTGGGTGGGGCCATATAGGGTCAAGCAAATAGTGGGACCCGGAGCTTACAAGCTGGTTCGCACGGACAGCCACGAGGTGAAACGCCCATGGAACGCAGCACACCTCAGGAAATATTTCCAATAAAACTTGTTCATGTTTTAAAGTTATTTCTGTTCGTGCTCGTTGTCTTTTTTTTTTTTTCAAAGTAATCTCATGTAAGTTGAATTTTGCAATTAATGAAACATCGAGGAAATTCATTCACTTGTAGCTGTGCAAAAATCCCAAGCATACAAAAACTTCGAAGGCATGCGAAGGCTCACCAAGTCTCAAAGCCTGTTTTATGGTGAGACCAAAAGCCAAGCATGCCAGGATTTGCTCGACCAAGCGAAGACGAGTAGAATCCCATGCATATAAAAACTTTGAAGCCATGCAAAGGCTCACCAAGTCTCAAAGCCTGTTTTATGGCGAGACCAAAAGCCAAGCATGCTAGGATTTGCTTGACCAAGCGAAGGCGAGCAGAATCCCAAGCATACAAAAACTTCAAAGGCATGCAAAGGCTTACCAAGTCTCAAAGCCTGTTTTATGGCGAGACCAGAAGCCAAGCATGCCAGGATTTGCTCGACCAAGCGAAGGCGAGCAGAATCCCAAGCATATAATAACTTCTAAGGCATGCAAAGGCTAAGTCTCAAAGCATGTTCTATGGCGAGACCAGAAGCCAAACAGGCCAAGATCTACTTAGTCAAGAGAAGGCGAGCAGAGTAAAAAAAAAAATTAAATTTACAACTACTATACCAGAAGGCAAGTAAGAACATTCTTATTAATATGCCAGTAGTTTGTAAAGCTGTTCATCCTAACATACAATGTCCAAAAATAAGAAAAGGCAACTACAACACAAAACATATTTAAGAAGACGGTGGGTCAGTAAGCCGAGCAGTCTCAGTTGGCTGGTCCATCTCAGGTGCAGGGGGGGTATCACTAGTTGCGTCCGGGGGGTACTCGCCTCACCAACATCAGTAGGGATTGCACGAGGAGGAGAGTTTTCATCCTGAACCACAATTGGCTCCACTTCTTCGACATCCTCTTTTGCTGCCTCCTCGTCCATGTGTTGAGCAACACCAGCTGCAAGGTCATCCATCTTCAGATCATGGTGATGCTTCCCAAGGATGGTCATGATGCAACGATAGGAATGTCGAAGTCCCTGGTCGTATTGGTTGTCAGATTCCTTCTCCAAATTCTCGACTTGAACCCGGTGGGAATCGCGGAGAGATTCAAGTTGAGCCTCGTACATAACCTTCTGTCTTTACAGATCCGCCTTAACCTTAGTCAGCTCTTCCTTGAGAGTAATGGCCTTTGCTTGAGCAAGAGATTCTCGCTCTATCAACTTCAGATCGTCGAGATTCAAGTCTCTTGTTTCTTATCGGCAGTGTCAGCGCTGGTCATCTTTCGGTCATAACGGGCAACCTTGGCCTTATAGTAAGTGGCCATGCAGCCGAGATGAAAAGCGCTATACTGCATGGCCCCCACCAGCTCACCCAGGGTGATGCTGTCAAAGTCCTGCAAGTCCTTCTTGCTCACGAGTTTAGAAAACTCGTTGATGTAGAGGACCAGATGCTCGGGTCGACTATTAGATAAATGAGATCTCGGCCCGACTAGAGGAAAAAAGGAAGCGGGATCAATAGCTGCTCCACTAGTTTCTCTGACTTTGGCAGGAGGAGGTGGTAGAGTCTTCAAGGGAGAAACCTGCTGCACAATATTCACCTGCTTCGCAGTAGGGGCGTCCTTATTCTGGTCCTGCTTAGCAGCATAAGGTCGAGAACGTTTCCAATTCAAAGCTTCGATCACAGCGTCCTCCATCCCAGAGTCAGTGGACACCAAATGAGACTCGAGAAAGTTGTAAGTGGTCAGCAACTCTCGGTACGAACATGAATTGGCCAATACAGCCTCGACCCGCTTGAGTGGCCCAAGTTGAAGTGAGTAGTGCACACCCCAAGAACCTGAAATTAGAGTAGACATTATATAAGAGACAAATCGACGAAATGAGAACGACTATTGAGACAAGACATCTGAAGCGAGCAAGCAACCTGGGACCACGAAATGAGATGAGACGCGGTAATCCTTCCCGTCAATCTATGCAACTTGACCCTAGGGACCCCCGGCAAAAAAGAATTTTTTCTTCCAAGTCCCACCACCACCAGTTGGAAGATCAGTTATGGGTTTTCTGGTCTTGGTACTTGATTGGAAGTAATATCAGCCGACATCTTTGGGGCTACTCTTTAGCCGGTACAGGTGCTTCACCTCATCAACTGTGGGCTCGCTTTGGCAACATCTATCCCACAAAATGAACAGACCAGAGAGTATTCTCCACTCATTGGGGTTCAGCTGACCAGGAGCTAAATTTAACCCGTTAAGTATTCAGGCAAAATAAGGTTGCAGAGGACACCTCAGCCCATATTTGAAACTCTCCAGAAACAGAGTAACATATCCCCTAGGAGGCCGGCTAGGAGCATCCTTCTTCCCTGGGATCCTAAGAGGAATACCATCAGGAATTCCATACCTAACCCGGAGGTTAGTGAGCTCGTCTATTGTGGTCGTGCAATCAATGAGATCGATAACATAATTCCGTGATAGAGCTCTACCTCCTACTGTGCCTCTCCTTTCTGGTCGCGATGTTCCTGGTGAGGACATCTCACCAGAATCACCTCCCTGATCCTCGCTCAGGGTGTTTTCAGAACCAGAAGAACCCTCGTCGTCGCTATTACCGGTTGAGGAGGTTATTTGGGGGGACATCCTCCTAGCACTAGTTTCAACACTAGATCTAATGGGTTCTAAGGGGATCTCGGGGTCAAAAGCAGAATCGATGAGCAGATTAGGCAAGAAGTCTAACTCGTCGTCATCAATCTCAACGACCTTCTCTTTACCTTTTTACATTCCCTAAACTATGACCAGAGCACCACCACCAACTACTACCCAAGCAAAGCAAAGAGAAAAGAAATTATCTACAACTATCCGAGACCGAGGAGATAGAAGTAATACCTGAAGCAGTGGTTCAGTTAGAGAAAGACAGGGATAGAGGCTTTTATGCCAGAACTTCTTCACTGGAGAGACAGAGACAGAGATGGAGAGAAATGACAAATTTCTCTTTTGAGGGGTTTTGGGTTTTCCTAATGAGGAACAAACCCTTGGGCTGCCAGCATTTTATGGCACAAATCCCACTAGTCTCGTAACCGTTGGCTTGAAATTCAAATGGAGGGGTAGATGTCTGCCACATCACCTTGTTCGCAATTAAATGTGACACGACTCTTGGCAGCCTTTTCCTATCTTGCGCGAGCAAGAACCGTCGAGTTTCTACTGTCGGCTCACTATGTTACCCAACATCAGAAACTGGGAGATCGGTGTTTGGGGGATGTGCTTCGACGAAGACCAGCAGTGATGAGCAGACGTCTGGTAGCAGAGTCCCGCGAACAGGTAAATCTTATAAGAGTCTGGTAGTAGGGGAGCAGGAGCATGAATATTCTGTTCGTCCACGAATGTGTCATCTGCGAGGCCGATCTCCTGTTGGAAGCATAAAGCCATTCCTGCTAAGGGTTTAGTCGATGAGACCCGGTCAACGACAGTTGGCGGGACATACTTTCCAATCCGAGAATCAAGGCACGAAAGCCACGCAACCACCCACGATCACAGAAATGGAGCATCCACTTTTGAAAGGTGAGAGGATAACAAGCGTGAATGGAGAGAAGGTCTGAATTCAGGAGAGGCCTATAAAAAGGTGGCCAACGAAGGTAAAAGTGTTAGAATTTTTGACATTAGAACTGAGATAAAAGAGAGCTAAAAAGAATTGATACAAGAGAGAAGCCATACGATTTATGGCTAACGTTTCCAGGAACACAAAACCTTCATTTCTGACTTAAGCGTCAGAGGGTTTACGCCGGGAAAATAACCAGCATGCTCTGACTTGTTTCTGTGTACGCAAGAACTTTTGAAGAAGAAACCTTACGAGGAGAGATCCTGGTCGTGGTAGAGTTGGCTAAGGAGAGATCCTGGTCGTGGTCGAGAGGGTAACCAGAATCTCACATCAACAATCACTATAGTTGAAAGCACTTGATGAGATATCGAAGGACAAATTTGGATGTTATATGGGAGCGACTTTAGATTTCAGAGTTTTCATTCCCTTCACAAACAAAGGATTTCGAGACAGCGTAATGGGTATATATGTGGTATGTTTGTGATTTGGTGGGTGGAGAACCTTACTATAGAACAAGTTCCTGATTGCATGGTTCGTCAACCATTTGGTTTTGTGAAACTTTAGATGTTCGTGGATATCTTGAGTGGATAAGATTAGATAGATATGATATTGAATCTGCATTGCAAAAAATTTACTTGATCTGACTACTGACCTAAATTTTGTTTGTTTCTTATTTCAAAGAGTATCAATTAGAGGATGAATGGAGGAAGTTGGCTGTTCAATTTTTTGTGTCTAGAAGTAACGTGATGAAAAAGAAAATGATCTTATGTGCAAAAGAGTTTTTACGTGATGAACAACGCAGATAAAAGAAAGACTGGCTGGTATTATTAAATGAATTATCATGCGCAAGCAAAACATTGTACATGTAAGGGTCATGGGCATAAATTATAGATTTACAGGTGACTTAATCTTTAGTTTTATTGCACAAGAAAAAGAGAAATGAATCATCGTTAAACTCATTATTAGGTTCTTTAAGTGTTATTTGAAAATTTGATAGGCACTTCCCTGAAATAGTTTGGTAATTATTATGTCTTCCAGGTTCAATCTTTATGTGTTCGTTTTCAAGCATTCCTCTTTCGAGGTTGCTTTTAATTTGGTCGCGGGACTATCCTTTCAATGTTTTATGCAATTGTACATTTTCTTTAAACTTCATTTCACAAAAGGAAATTTGGCCTACACAATATGTCTTAGATGAAATTTTGTTGTCCTTCAGAAATTAGAGAATATTCCATACTACCTGCTCTGCATGTACAAGTTTTAGTTATAATGATGTCTATAAAGCAGCATGCTAATACTTAGCACCAGTTCTGCACTGAGCTTGGAAAGCAAAATGATAATGGAGTTTTTAAATCCAGCATCTGCTGGACAAAAGTCATTGAGCTTTCATTTTCATCCCGAACATTAACTAGATATATGGTTCTCGCTAATTCTCCAACTTCGTTTTATAAAATGCCACATGTTTGATTTCTATATGTATTTTACCTAATATTGTGGCTACAACATTTTGCTTATTCCACATGTCATATGTATTTTGTATATGCAATTCATGAACTATGTAATAGTATGCTTAGAGCTGAACATGTCATATTCGAGCAAAAAATTTAGTTGACATTATCATTATGGTTATTCAATATTTTGCTCTTTGAAACTACTGTTGCTAATGGTGGATCATTTTTATTTACTTGGTACTTTCACAATTACGAATTTATGAGGTACGATCAACTTCGTACGTTGATAGGAAGAGAAGTCATAGTTGGGAGCACTTGTAGGAAATAAGATGATCTTCTTTGTGGAAATATTTTTGCTTAGAAAATCTATTGACTTTTCAGTTCAGAAGTACAATCTGCAACCAGTAACATTTATATTAATAAAACAACACTGTCATATGTTTTAAAATGCTACAAGGTAATAGTGGCAATCAGATCAATTTTAATACACCATTCGTCCACAAACTTATAGATCTAAAATGCGTCGAACAAAAGTTATAAATTCATTACTTCATCACACTGATGTCCTTAAAACTTGAAATTTTAATAGGAAAGCATAAGCAATATGGATTCCAACTTGTATACAAAGTTTAGAACTATTCGAATCACCGTGAAATTCCTGAAAATACTAATGGACATATAAATGTACAACATATAAAGTTCTTCCGTCATTTTAATAGCACATGAGGTTAGCACATCAACCAAGAAAATCGATCAAGCAACAACTGCAGTAGCATGACTTGGAGCAATTATAAGAGAATGAAATACCGATAGGCTTCAATCAAACTTTCCAAAAATAAATCACGCCTATTGAGTGATAACAACTTACCCTTAAAATTTTAGGGTAAGTTGGAATTGGTGACGGGTTATAAGTGCAAGTTCTAATTGTATAACCAGGGTTCTCACATCGAATGCAATTTCTTTTTTTTTTATAGGCCTTTTTAGGCTGCCTTAGTGCCCCTTTTGTTAGTACAAGCATAGAGTCTTGAATGAAGTTGGGATTTGCCTGAAAATCTAGTAGGTCCTGTCTGAAGGCAAGGACATAGACTGTAGCAGCAATGTGTGGTTTGGAGGCCTCATTCACTCCTCTTATTCTTCTACTATTCCTTAAAGATCGACTCCTCTGATGTAATTATCTGCTTGTCTTTGGAAAAAGTCTCAAACTTTTGTCACACTCTTGGACATAAGTTAACCTCCACTAGTGTCTATCAACCACTCTTGAATATGTGGCAATAATCCTTTTAGAAAATATTGGCACTGATGCCATTTTTCAAATGCATAATAAGGACACTTCAAGAGTAAGTGATTAAATCTCTACCATGCTTCAAAGAATTATTCATTCTCTTTTGTATAAACTCTGAAATCTCCCTGCAAATAGCTTAGTCTTATGAATGGGAAAATATTTATTAAAACATTTATCAACCATTATCTCCCAAGATGTAGGACCTGTTTGGGGCAGCTGCGCTGCCACCGCGCAGCTGCTCCCCAGGCCAATTTTAGGGAAGTATTCCCCTAGAATTGGCCACCGTACAGTTGCTCCAAATGGGTCTCTAATGCTATTAGCTGGAAATGTGATAAACCATGATCTAGCTTTATCTTTCAATGAGAATGGAAACAAACGAAGTTTAACATCATCTATAGAAAAATCTTCATATTTAAAAGTTTGCCACATAGCATAAAAATCATTCAAATGATTATAAGAATCTTCATTATCTAAATCATAAAAAGATGGGAGACAATTTAGAGAGCATTGGGCGCAACACCTCCATATTGAATGCATGAGGTGCTTAGATTTGGGAATGGACCAAAGTAATTTTTAGAAGGCTTTTCTCGTGGCTCTTGAGCCATTTTGTCTTCAATTATATTTTCTATATTTTGGCCAACTTTTTCTTTTGAAGTAGCTTTCTTTTTTTTTTTTTTTGATGAAAAGTTCTAATAATTTCACTATCTGTAGCTTTCAAAATCACACAGTAAAGATCTATTACGAAGCATGCAATCACACCAAAATAATAAAAAACATAAATAATATTTGTGAAAAGGAAAAGAAAAGAAAAAGAAACGAATTTGATGAGCTATTATAAAAACGAACTACTAAGGAGAGAATTAGAATGTTCAGACCTATAACTTATTATGTTTCTTTATTCCCTAGATTAATTTTTGTTGACTACAATTAGAAAATGTAAAAGGAAAAGAAATTAAAAGGCACTTACAGTAACAAAGTAAAGACAAAATAAAAGAAACGGTTAATAATAAAAATAATAACAATAATAGTAGTATAACTAATCTAAACAAAAGACACATGACCTTTAAAAGAAAATAAATTAATTAATCCTAATCTAAAACTGATACGCGCGACTTAAAAGAAATAATAATTTAAATAAAATCAAATCTAAAACTTTAAACTACACAGTAATTGACGAATTGGAATTTCTTTTCATCTTTTTTTTTTTGAAATAACCTAAACTATGACTAATATAAAAAATTAAGTCAGCCCCAAATCAAACAAACTTTCCAATCCAATCTCTGGAGAAGGCGTAAAAAATTTATTGAGCAAATTTTAATGCACTCGTAAATACACAAATTTATTGAAATATAGACTAGGAATAAGGAGTCAGAATCCACAAAGTTTGTTAATTTTTAGAAAAGCAAAATTTAATCTAATTCAATTATAAGTCTATCCTAATTGAAACGAAAATATTTTGTTTGAGAAGATTATAACTAAAGATGCAATAATTAAAATTAAAACGAGTAAATTAACACAAGAATTCAAGAGATTGAGGCTACCATCAAAATCTACCAAAGTTCAACTTAACAGTTATCTAATTACCAATCAATTCATAATTTTAAAGTGACAACTCGAAATCAATTTATGTCTATTCTTAAGCTCCATTAAGATTAATCTTATGTTTGTTCTTTTTCTACTTAATAATATAATATTTAAACATTCCATATGAACAATATTGAATCAACAAAGAGTCAAAGTTTTCTAAGTATAGAAAACAGTTTATGAAAGTCACAGAATCAAAGACGGTCGGGCATATATAAATTTTATAGATCCAAGCATAGGTTTAGTCAAATATTAATCCTAACAATTAGTAGTACATGACAAAATTAGTAAAAATATTTAATAATATTCAATCAAATATGTGAAACAAGAACCATAAGTATTAAAGCACACATATAGAGAATTAATTGAATAAAAAATAATGTATTTCATTGAACAAGTCTTCATCCTTAACCCTAGTATAGACAATTAGAAAGACACAAAGAGATTGAACACAATAGAACCGATGGAAGCCATGGTCAAGCTGTGCTATTCAATTCTTCTTTATGCCTTGCTGATCATCTCTTCTTCTCCTTCTAATCGGCATGGTTTGCATCTCTATAAATATTGCCCAACTTGGCCGAATCTTTGTCTAATTTGAATTACCCTCTTGAAGGTCAAGTGCCTGTTTAGTATGGCGTATCTTATGGTCATAAGTGCTTATTTAGTTTGATAAGTTCTTTTTCTTTTTTTTTTTGTTTAGTTATTGATTGAGTAGAGTTTTGAAGATTTATTTATTTATTTTAGCTCTATCAGAAAAGTTCAGATTTTGGGTTTTTTGGAGTAGTGGTGAAAAGTTTTTTTAAAATGTTAAAATATTTAAAATATCTTTTATTTATTTTATAATCTTATTTCTTCTTTTCATAATATAATTTTAAATAAATTACCAATTAAATAATTTACAGTTTTTAATAAAAGTTTTGTTCGACAACCAAATAACAATAAAAAATAAACTCTACCCAAAATAAGTTTTATTCAAAAAGGTATATTAAATGGAGCCTAAGTAACTCATTTGATTAAATCCTACAGCTATAACTAAAATGAACCACCCCGAACCCCTAGAGTGAGTCTATGTAAACTCGTCTAACTGAATTGATAATAAATCTAATATCTAAGAATTCTACCGAAAATTAGGCATAGTCTCTCCTATAATTAAGACATTCACACGCTTGCAAATTATATAACAAACACTCCCAAAATAGCTCAATATTCAACCAACCTCTACAACAACTTCCTCAATCAAAATACCAAATATCATCCAAACATCTAATGTTAAAATACAATAGGTTATCTTTAATCACAAATTATAACAAAATTATGCAATCTGAAATATCCCAACAAAAAATATCTAAGACCCCTGGCACCATCATGTGGCCATAATTTTAAAAATAACTATCATTGTTGAGTTGACTGTTGTACTTGCAAGTCTCCTATGGGGGAAAATACAATAAAAACGGAGTGAATATAAAACTCAGTGAGTGAATAATAATTTTTTAAAAATAGATTTACCTCAAAATAATTATTTCATTTCAGAGAATAATTTTACCAAATTACCATAAGAAACTTAAATAATTAATTTAATTATAAATCATAAACTGACATGAACATAATATATAATACCACATAAAAATTAAGGAAATCATAATACACTGTAATCTCAAATATTAAATTTTGAAAACTATCACTAAACAAGTATCCAGGAGAATAATTTGGGCATACCCGGACCTCGACCGCTGGGCAATCGGGGAACCTTATGCCCTAGAGTTACAACGGGTAGATAGGAAAATGTTATCTCATATCTTATTATATATGTGCATGCATAAATTGGTCCCCAAAGGACAAAGGATTATATATGGACCAAATCCTTTGTGTGTACTCAGACGGGCCCCAAAGACTTATATCTCATATGTATCATCTGTATCTCAATATCTGTCTGTATCTCAATATATATATTTCTTTAATCATCATACTGTATGCATAAGCTCCCAAAAGGGAAAATCACCCAAACACATGATCCAAAGTCTCTATCTGTGTTCAGACGGCCCCAAAGACCTATATCTCATCTCATCTGTATCACTATATTTAAAGGGAAAATATACTATAACCCATCGTAAATTTATAATCAAACACAAATTCCCAACAATGTGATCTTAAATTAGAAGAGAATTTATATCCATCTAATTTCGACCATGGAAGGGTATGACACTAATCACTATGACCCATGGTTTTGATTAAATTTGTTACAAGTCAATGATTATTCAATTTAGCTTCCTAACTGTAAAAATTAAAAAGTCAAAATCAAAATAACTAACCCACGCGAGATTGGTCCACACAATCAATGGTCCCTGTTCAGTTAGCTACTAGTAGATGATGACGTTGGGTGTACCTTTTTGTACATATTGATGATAATGAGGGGCAAAACTGTAAATAAAATGTTGGCTTGCAAAGCATAAGCACTTGCTATGATTGGTGCCACTTGGTTGTTGCATGGCAACATAATCTTGTCCCCCAAAAGGGCAAAATTACTCGCCATTTCTCTATGAAGGGCTCGATAAATTAAATTAAATTCCATTCTTTGCCTAAATTTTTTAATTAATTTCTAATAAAAATTCTTATCACCTTGGGGTTACCAATTTCAATTCACCCTGGCGACTAAAACTTTGACCATATGAACCCATTAGCATCAAAGAGTATTTACTTCAACGAATCTTTGCATGACTGTAATGACCACTGAGTGAAAGAGCTTAAGAACATACTTTAGAATTAAATCTCTAAACAATTAAATTATGGCCAAATCAAAATATAATAACCTAAAAACTTGAACTCTTTTCATACTTGAAGATTATAAAATATCCTGTAAAGATTGAATAAAATTTCTTTTTCTCTTTTTTCATATGAACACATCAATGCTGACCATTAGGAATTATGAATGTAGCAACATCAATAAGTTCATGTCCAAACTTTCTCATAAACATTTGTGGAATGCTCTACGTTTATGCAAATTAACACAGTTAGTCTACAAAATCAATTCAAAGACAGGTAAAAATCAACTGATGACAAAATGCTTTCATGATATTGCAGTGATGAATTCGATTTCTCGTCGATTCTCCCCTCGTTCCTTTTAGTCATCAGCTTAGGTCAAATGCTACAAAATCAAGAAAATCTATCCCATATAAGTAACAGAAATTTGCTCAACATGTTAGTTAAAGTGAATTGTTGCTACATTAACTGAGATTGATTCTAAAGGGGATAATAATAACTTATGAGTTAATCCACAAAAATGACAAAGTGAACATATCAAAACTGATAAAATTAACCAAATTTCGCAGCAGAGAAATGAATAAAAGTTGTGAGAATAATTAACTGAAAGGGACTCCCCTGCAATGAACTTGATACAATAAGTTTCAAAGCATCACTAACTCTAAATCAGTACCATTCTCCAAGTCTTGAATGATTAATCAGAAAATATGCATTCTTCCCGAACCCCGTCTTTTCCACTTTTTGGGCTTTCTGATCTCTTGTTCATCATCTTCATCGGCTCTGATATAAGTCTGATCAAAGCACCTGTTAAGAGTAATCTTTTTATTGTTAATTTTAAGTGTTAGCGACAGCATTCTTCTTCTTGGCAAGCTTTGAGAAACAGAATCTCTTCTTCTTTTGGGTAGGTAAAACCCCAGATTGTCAAATTCCTTTGGAGCCACTTGTTTTACAGTATGCCTTTGAACAATCATCCTCACAAGTGAACTCATTTTGAAGGACTCGTCAACATTGGCAGTCTCTTCCGCCTCTCTCAAAATTCTGTCAAAAGAATCACCATCATCATTTAATTCCCATTTCATGTTTCTCTCCTCTTCCATCTTCTTTCTTCTCATATTCAAAGAAAGTTAGCAGCTGACAACTAAAGATTCAAAGTACAGAGAAACGAATGAAACAGAGCAGGAATTTCAGAAAACTTTAAAGTGCCAGGATTAGAAAATTATGCGAATATAGAAGCGGGTTTCCTGAATTTTGTAATGTAAGAAATAAGTTTCCAAAATTGATAAAAGAAAAAAAAAGGCGGTTAAATGATCAAAACACGGGAACCCTAATCCTAACCCAAACGGTCAAAACTTCAAATTCTAATTTGTTTTGTCAATAATAGAAATATATACATACATATATACACACACTAACTATATTTTATAATAGTGAATTTTCTTAAACAATTCAACTAATCACATGAAAAACTTTTACTTGCAGAGAAAGAAAAAAAGGCCGTTAACTTAGGGTTAGAGATAACTCTCTTGGCTCCAAAGTCTCCGAGTTCTAACAACTACCCTATCTATGTCTCTCCATTAATGATTTTGACCGCGTTTTTCCTCAATTCCCACTTCACTCGGTAAAAGAATTACAATTACATTATCATTGAAACCCAATAAAAAACAATTTCTGCAATCGTATTTTGATTACATTTCTGACTGTAACTCTTTTCAACAAAATCTCTTTCGAATTCTGCAGCTGTACTTTCTTGTTCATCATTCTTTCTGATTGAACCCATTCAAAACTAATTTCTTGCAACATTTATTCATTTTAAGCTTCAAGAGAAAAAGGGTTTTGCAATTCTCTAAAGCCTGTTCAAACAATCAATCGAAAACCCTCATTCTGTTTTCTTCGAATCATACAATCTTTCAAAGCACACAAAATGGATGCATATAGTTACAAACACAAGTGTGTTAGGAAAACAAAGTTTGTTAACATGAGAAGATGTGGGGAGTTTGTCGGTGGTGTAGATTCTTGTTCTTTTGAGCAGCTTTTGTCATGCACACTCCACTGTTCGGGACAGAAGGTGCATTGTTTGCAACCAAGCCGTGGTTGATTCATTCAATTTATTTTTTGATTATATACTGACAGGATTACAATACAGTGAAGAAGAAGTTTAAGTTTGAATACGAAAAACTCAAAGACTTTGTTAAGGAAGAGGAAGCTCCATCTTGCTCTAGATTTAGACCATACGCTGCTCCACTGTCAAAAGGTTACAAGCCTCTCATTAGGAGAGAAATATTTGAAGAAGCGAGTTCATTCCTTCAATGACAGTTCATTCCAGATGGATGATGATGGGTTGGTGAAGTTGAGGCCATTTGTTCACACTTTTCTTGAACAAACCAGTAGCTTGTTTGAGATATATGTGTGAACCATGGGTACCCAATGTTACGGTAAGGAGGCTGTCAAGCTACTCGACCCAGATTCCAAGTACTTCAGTTCCAGGATCATTGGTCGTGAAGATTTCAAGCGAAAAGACAGGAAGAATCTGAACTCAATATTGGGGCAAGAGACCAGGATTATTATTCTTGATGACAATTAGAGTGCGTGGAGTGATCACAATGAGAATTTGCTAGTTGTTAAGGATAAAGAAATGAAAAGCGATCACAAATTCTATTCTGAAACATGGACTAATGAAAGTGAGAATGACGGGCATTAGCAAACAATATGAGAGTTCTGAAAACAGTCCATAAATTGTTTTTTGACAGTGGTTGCGGAGATGTTCGGACTTACTTCCCAAAATGTTGTAGTCGAATTCTTAGGTGATGTACATTACTCTTCAGTGATTTTGGGGATTTTAGACGAAGCAGTTCAAGAGCAGAGGAGATGAAAGCTACATGCACCATAGTAATTGACTTCTCTGTTACACATTTGGTCTCTGCGGAAAGTGAGGATTGTCAATGGGCAGAGCAAGAGGCGAAGTTCTTGGTACATCCAAGGTGGATAGATGCTTGTTATTTCCCCTGGCGTAGGCAGCCTGAAGATGATTATCTCCCTTGATCATTGAAGAATATTCAATTCCACATTTTAAGCCATTCTTTTAGTCATTTATGTAATGCAATATTGTTACTGTTTTTCACTACTCATGGCTCTTTAATGTACTACTGTAAATTGGCACTAAGTGCAGCAGCATTATTTAGTCAATTGTAATCGTTTCAATGAATTTAACGATGTACAGTATTCAAGTTCTTCTTCTGTTTTAATTCAGCAACCAGTCTAAAGCTATTTCTGATGACTTTAACAGAAATAGTTTGTTGAGAATGCTCAAGCATCTCAAATAGTTTTCTCTTTGGTGACCTTGCTAGGTTTCTAATGACTTTAAGTCCCCTGATAGCATTGAAGCTTTTAGAACTGACTTTCATATAATGTTCTTGCTTGCTTCTGCAAATTCCTTCACTTTTCATTTCCAGTTTAATACTACAAATTTCAGCGGCTTTTCATTTCTTCGGTGTTTGTGCTTTACATGACTTGCTATAAAAGCAATTCACGTTGCCTTTACCGAACCATCATGCTGTAACTAGATGCATTGCAGATGTATGAAGTATGAAATCAGGCCTCACGTAGCTTTGATTAAAGCGACGGACCCAGCTAGGCTTTTTAATCATTAGTACTCTGAGCCGGAACTTTTGAACCATATCTCACTCAAAAGATTCTGAGACTAGTGCTCAACGTACACTGCAACATCGGTTTCCAATCAACTTATACAAGCCTGATTTTGATTAATTCTGGCCACATTTGCCCTGCCTCGTGCGCACATCTTATGCCACAGAGCTTTTTTTTTTTTTTTTTTAACAAATATGACAGCCATTTTCAAGAACTATAGTGTGATTAATTCCTATTTTTAATCTTTGAATATTTTAAGTCAACTGCTAGTTATTTTTTGTTGAAAAGCAGAATCAGATCAAGGGCCCAGATCACTTTGTCACATGGATTGTCAACCTGGCAGTTGTAACCAATCCCTATAACAAAATTGAGAGAGAGTGGGAGTGAGGAGTGTGGATTCCTCCCACTCCAGTATTTACTTATTCAAAATGGAGAGGTATTGGGAATCCCCCTCCGTGGGTCCCACCTATTTTTGGAGTGGGGAGTGGAAGTGGGACTCCCATTGGGGGAGGTGGGAGTGGGAATTCACTCCCACCTCTCTCATTTCTACCCTTTTTTATTTTATGTTTTATAATTAATAAAATAAAATAATATTATATTTATTTGAATAATATTATTATATTTATTTGAATAATAATATTATATTTAATTAAATAATAATTTACATTAATTCTAAGTTAAAATTATTTTAAAATAATATTATTATATTAATAGAGAATTAATAAATATAATATTATTATATTTATTTTAAAAATAATAGTACTATATTTATTTAATATTAATAATAATAAATAGTTTATTCTAAGAAAATATTAATTGTTAGGGAGAAATACTGTTTGGGATAAATGCGTCGACAAGACCAGGCATGGTGAGCAGATTCCTGATAGCAGAAGAACAGGAGCAGAAATATCCTGCTCGTCCGCGAGCACGCCATTCGCGAGGCCAAATTCCTGCAAGGGGCATATGGCCGTCCCGGCTTGTTGTCGGGAGGCGAGGAGACCCGGCCGACGGCAGTTGACAAGACATGCTCTCCAGCCCAAGAATCTGAGCACAACAGCCGCGTTTTCCCCTAAATCGTGGCGTAACACGCAAGGTCTCACAGAACCGCGACAGCCACGCTTCCCCTGAACCGTGGCGTGACACGCAAGATCTCACAGAACCGCGACCATCACGCTTTCCTCAGAACCGTGGCGTAACACGCAAGGTCCCACGTTTGCCCATAACGCAACAGTCAGAGTCCCATACCGTGAGGGAAAAAGCGGAAAACTGGGAAGCCTATAAAAAGGTAGCCAACGAAGGTAAAAGGGTTGGCATTTCTGAGATTAGAAAGAGAATAAAAAGAAAAGAAGAGAAAACCACGAAAAAGCCATAAGATTTTTGGGCAAACATTCCCCGAACCTTCGTATCTGACTTGAGCGTCGGAGGGTTTGCGCCGGGGAATAACCGGCGCCCTCTGACTTGCCTGTGTGTGCAGGAAACCCCGGAGAAAAAGAAAAAAGGCCTCACGAGGAGACCTCCTGGTCGTGATGGAGTTGATCGAGCCGAGATCCTGGTTGTAGAACGAGGAGAACCAGAATCCAGCATCAACATTTTGGCGCCGTCTGTGGGGAACAGAGCAAAAAGCTTCTGTTGATAGCGGGAAGAGGGGTGAAGCAAGTGAAAAGCGATGGAGACAGGAGGAAGTAGTGCCCAAGGGGGTGATATGAGGCTTAACGATTCAGTAACGCTGAGGGAGATAGTCAGTGAAGCACGGGAGAAAGTCATGTTCGACCGGATGGAACGGATGGAAAAGCAGATGGAGACCTTGACAACCATCCTGCATGAGCTGCGGAGCGAGCGAAGGGTAACCCAAGAGGGAAGGGCGAGAGACGACGGAGCGGCACCTGGTCCCAATAGTACGGGGGGGAGTCAAACCACCGGGAGATTCGGCGGTGAGAGAGGTAACGTACCTCTGCGGGAAGAATTTCACAGAGAAAGAGAGCGGTCCCCGGCAAGACGGACTTGTGACGAGGACGACGGGGTGGCGAATGCAGAGGAGACGGAGTTGAGGCAACACCTGCATCATGTAGAGCGAGAGCGGGATCAAGTTGCGGCACGTGACCCTGGTCGTGCCGGGCAGCTGGAGGGGGAAGTCCGCAGACTAGCGCAGATAATTGACGACATGCAAGGAAGGAACAGAGCCCCTGGTTGGAGGATAATGCTGGACGGAGAATCACCGCTCGCAGCAGAGATCATGAGGGCAGTTATTCCGAGAGATTTCCGCCTCCCCGACCTCAAATACTCGGGAAGAACTGATCCGCTGGTGCACATAGAGCGTTTCAATGACATAACTGGGGTACAAGGACTATCTCAATCCCAAAGGTGCAGGGTGTTCCCACTATCCCTCGAGGGGCGTGCACGAGAATGGTACAGGAAACTTCCTCGGGGCAGCATTAAAACCTTCGAGCAGATGTGCCAGGGATTCGCAGAGCAGTTCAGTGGGGCAATGTCACCGGAAGATGACGTGATGGAGCTGAAAAGCATGAAACAGGGGGAGCAAGAAACCCTTCGGGAATTCATCAAGAGGTTTCATCGGGCTGTCCTCGACTTGGGAGCCTTCAACCACCCTCAGGCGTTAAGGGGACTGAAAGAGGGGGTGAAGATAGGAAGGCTGTGGTACAATTTGAGAAGCCCAGCTATTCAAACGTATGCAGCCGCATACGAACAGGCCAAAAAAGACATCGAGATTGAAGAGGAGAAGGCTGCACGGATTAAGACAGACCAGCTAGAGGGGTTGGGGAAGAAAGAGAAGAGAGCATCACCAGGGAATGGGCCGGTCAGGAGGAGGGACCATCAGGCCTCCGGTAGCGGAGGAGGAGTTAGGGTCGCTGCTTACCAGCCTCATCAGAGGCCACCACAGTATCAGCGCAGCAGGGCGCAACCTCCTCGTTCCCCAGCTAGGGAGCCTTGGAGAAGGCATGATTTGGCATCTGGTGGTCATCATCAACGTTCCCACGGTAGTGGAACGAGCAGACCAGAAGTATTTCCACCGCCCCCAGCTCAGAGCGGGGCAAACAGAGAAAGAGCAGTGCACCTGATCGACCAGAACCAGGACTATGGGCGGTACACTCCCTTGAAGATGTCCCTGGATGAGGTGTACGAGGCCATAAAGGATCGAGGGCTGCTGCACCTCCCTACACCAATAACAAAGTTACCCAACAGGAGGGACAGAGGACGTTATTGTAAGTTCCATGGCACCCATGGCCATACCACAACAGAGTGTAGAGACCTCAAGACCCAGGTCGAAGACTTGGTGAGAAATCGGTACCTGGACGAGTTTATGGATGGGACTCTCCCGATGGAGGCCACAACAGATGAAGGGGAGCAGTGTGATAGAGACATGAGGCGCGAGCAGCCCGCGGTAAGGGTGATAGCTGGGGGCCCAACACTGGCCGGAGATTCCAACAGATCGAGAAAAAATTATGCTAGGTACGCCATGACCAGTAAAGAGGTACTCCTCAATACCCCAGCAGCCAAACGAGCGAGGGTCAGGCAAGTGCCAATCATGTGGACGGATGAGGATGAGGAAGGAATTCTATACCCCCACGAGGATGCTTTAGTCATCAAGGCTACTGTCGCCAGCAAGAAGTTTGACCGGATACTGGTTGATACAGGGAGCTCAGTCGATGTGTTATTTAAGTCAACCCTGGAAGAGATGGGAATAGCCGACCGGAAGTTGGAACATACCAACACCTCCTTGAAGGGGTTTGGAGGAGGGAAGCTGGTTCCTCTGGGCGTGGTCGAACTGCCTGTCACAATTGGGAGCCCCCCGACAGAGAGGACAATGATACTGGATTTTGTCGTAGTGGATGAGGAAGGCCCTTACCAAATGATCCTAGGTCGGCCGTTTTTAAGGATGAGCAAGGCGGTGTTGTCCAACCATTACCTGGCTCTGAAGTACCGGGTGAAGGGGGTAGTAGGAGTGGTACGAGGAGACCAGAGGATCGCAAGAAGATGCTACTCCTCGGCAGCAAGGGAGACAATGCAGATAACATCCCTCGACACCCGAGTGGAAAACACGACTGGCAGACAAGAACCTGTAGAGGACCTGGAAACAGTAAGCATGGGACCAGAGAACCCGGGAAAGACGATCAGAATCGGGTCGAGACTTGAGGGGGAGCAAAAGCAGGAGTTGGTGAAATGCTTACAGGCACATGCTGATGTATTTGCCTGGACACATGAAGACATGCCGGGGATTGACCCTGAGGTAGCATGCCATAAGCTGGCAATTAAGAAAGGTGCTCGGGCAGTAAGACAGAAGAGGAGGTGCTTCAACCAGGAGAGGTATGAGGCTGTAAATGACGAGGTGGAGAAGCTCCTGAGAGCAGGATTCATTCGGGAAGTCAGTTACCCAGAGTGGATATCGAATGTGGTGCTGGTAAAGAAGGCGAACGGCAAGTGGAGGATGTGCGTGGATTTCACAGACCTCAATAAGGCGTGCCCAAAAGACAGCTTCCCTTTACCAAAGATCGATCAGCTAGTAGATTCAACGGCTGGACATGGTCTGCTTAGCTTCATGGACGCATTCTCGGGATACAACCAGATCCCCATGCACGAGCAGGATGAGGAGAGCACGGCTTTCATCACTAACCAAGGTTTGTTCTGTTACAGGGTGATGCCATTCGGTCTCAAGAATGCTGGGGCCACCTACCAAAGGCTGGTGAACAAAGTCTTTAAGCCCTTGATCGGGAAAACCATGGAGGTGTACGTGGATGACATGATCACCAAGTCCAAAATCCCGAAGGAACACGTCAGACACCTCGAGGAGACATTCGAGCTTTTGAGGAAATACAAGATGAAGCTCAACCCGGAGAAATGTGCTTTTGGGGTCGAGTCAGGGAAATTCCTGGGATTCATGGTGAGCCATAGGGGGATCGAAGCAAATCCCGAGAAAATCCAGGCGATTGTGCAAATGACACCCCCTCGTAACCTGAAGGAGATGCAAAGCCTCACGGGGAGGTTGGCGGCCTTGAGCAGATTCATATCCAAGGCTACAGATAAGTGCCAGCCATTCTTTCAAGTGATAAGGAGGGGAAAGAAAACGGAATGGACCCCAGAATGCGAAGAAGCCTTCCGGAACTTGAAGCAATACTTGCAGCAAGCTCCGCTGCTATCCACACCGAGGGATGGGGACAAGCTGTATCTGTATTTGGCGGTATCGGATCGGGCCGCCAGTTCTGTTCTGGTGAGGGAGGAAGAAGGAGTTCAGTATCCGATATACTACACCAGCAAGGCCCTGCTCGACGCTGAGACCAGATACCCACCGTTGGAGAAATGGGCACTTGCCCTTGTGGTTGCTGCTCGGAAGTTGAGGCCATATTTTCAAGCATTCCCGGTCTCGGTAATAACCAACCGGCCGTTGCGTCAAATTCTACACAAGCCAGATGCCTCTGGTCGGCTCGTCAAGTGGGCTGTAGAGCTGAGCGAGTTCGACATAGACTATAAACCCCGCGCAACGATAAAGGCCCAGGCAATGGCCGATTTCGTAGCTGAGTTCACAGAGCCCGAAGTATGCTTAGATCAACGAGATGCAGTTATAGGCAACGACGAAACTCAAGTATGGCAGATGTCTGTAGATGGGTTATCGGGGGAGAGGGGTTCAGGAGCAGGGATTGTCTTGGAAGGCCCGGAGGGGGAGCAGATCTCTTATGCTGTGAAGTTGGAATTTCCCGCCACTAATAACCAGGCAGAGTATGAGGCCCTGATAGCAGGTCTGGGATTGGCTAAGGCCGTGAAAGCAGACAGAGTTAAGGTCAGAACTGATTCCCAGCTGGTTGCGAATCATGTTAATGAAAGGTTCCAACCAAGAGAGGAGAAGATGGAGCAGTACCTGAAGGTAGTCAGGCAGATGATGGGAAGTTCGAAGCAGTGGAAGTGACACAAATCCCCAGGGAGCAGAATAGTCGAGCAGACATTTTGGCTAGGATGGCAGCAGTAGCCGATCCAAAAATGCCAAAGTCGGTCCCTCTGGAGGTGAAGTCCAGCCCAAGCATCGAGCAGAACTTGGGGGTGTTGCGGATAGAGCAAAAATGCTCGTGGAAGGACCCGATAGTTTCATACCTCAGAGACGGGGTATTACCACCAGATAAGTCACAAGCTCGGAAGATTAGAGCCCAGGCCTCGAGATACACGATGATCGATGGGACACTGTATCGGCGAGGATATACGCTACCGTTCCTTCGGTGTTTGGATGAGGACGACGCGGATTACGTACTGAGAGAAGTGCACGAAGGAATTTGCGGAAATCATTCTGGCGGGAGGTCCCTGGCCCATAAGGTTCTAAGGCAGGGATATTTCTGGCCGACAATGCACCAGGACGCGCAAAAGAAGACCAAGAGTTGTGCAAGCTGCCAGAGTTTTGCAAATTTCTCTAACCAACCACCAGAGAGCTCACCTCCATGGCCTCCCCTTGGCCATTCGCTCAATGGGGAATTGATCTGATCGGCCCATTGCCAAAGGGACGAGGAGCAGCAACACATGCCATAGTTGCTATAGATTACTTCACGAAGTGGATAGAGGTAGAAGCCCTTAGCAGGATCACAGAGAAGAAAACAACAGACTTCGTGTGGAGAAACCTGGTCTGCCGATACGGGATCCCTTATGCCTTGGTAACGGATAATGGCAGGCAGTTCGATAATCACAGCTTCAGGGATTTCTGCCAGAACCTCGGGATAGAGCTGAAGTATTGCTCGCCTGCTCACCCTCAATCGAATGGACAAGTGGAAGCAGCCAACAAGACCATCAAGAGGCTTCTGAAAACCAGGCTCGGAGCAAAAAAGGGCGCCTGGGTTGACGAGCTGTCAGGTGTGCTATGGGCATACAGAACAACCCACAAAACCGCAACTGGGGAGACACCGTTCGCTTTGGCCTTCGGACATGAAGCGGTCGTGCCGGCTGAGATAGGAACGACCACACACCGGACAGATCATTTCAATGAGCAGGAGAACGACGAGCAGATATGTTTGAATCTCGATCTGCTAATGGAAAGGAGAGAACGAGCAGCCGAGCGGTCAGTCACTTACCAACAGAGAGTTGCTCGGTATTATAACCAGAAGGTGAACATACGGCAATTTAAGGTCGGAGACTGGGTGCTGAGAAGAGTGAATCAGAGCACCAAAGATTCGACTCAAGGAGTGCTGGGACCGAATTGGGAAGGGCCATACAGGGTCAAGCAGATAGCGGGACCCGGAGCTTACAAGCTGGTCCGCGCGGACGGGCACGAGGTGAAACGCCCATGGAACGCAGCACACCTCCGGAAATACTTCCAGTAAGACTCGTTCGCATTTGGAAGCTATTTTTGCTTATGTTCATTACAGTTTATCTTTCATACTTTATGTCCGAACAATGTCCTGTAAGTCAAATCCTGCCATTAATAGAACGTCGAGGAATCTCGTTCACTTGAATTCGGAGAAATTCCTAAGGCACGTAAAGGCTCAGCCAAGTCTCAAAGCCTGTTTTATGGCGAGACAGAAGCCAAGCGTGCCAGGATCTGCTCGGCCACGAGAAGGCAGCAGAATCCAAAACATTCGAAGAAATTCCTAAGGCACGTAAAGGCTCAACCAAGTCTCAAAGCCTGTTTTATGGCGAGACAGAAGCCAAGCGTGCCAGGATCTGCTCGGCCACGAGAAGGCAGCAGAATCCAAAACATTCGGAGAAATTCCTAAGGCACGTAAAGGCTCAACCAAGTCTCAAAGCCTGTTTTATGGCGAGACAGAAGCCAAGCGTGCCAGGATCTGCTCGGCCACGAGAAGGCAGCAGAATCCAAAACATTCGGAGAAATTCCTAAGGCACGTAAAGGCTCAACCAAGTCTCAAAGCCTGTTTTATGGCGAGACAGAAGCCAAGCGTGCCAGGATCTGCTCGGCCACGAGAAGGCAGCAGAATCCAAAGCATTCGAAGAAATTCCTAAGGCATGTAAAGGCTCACCAAGTCTCAAAGCCTGTTTTATGGCGAGACAGAAGCCAAGCGTGCCAGGATCTGCTCGGCCACGAGAAGGCAGCAGAATCCAAAACATTCGGAGAAATTCCTAAGGCATGTAAAGGCTCACCAAGTCTCAAAGCCAGTTTAATGGCGAGACAGAAGCCCAGCGTGCCAGGATCTGCTCGGCCACGAGAAGGCGAGCAGACTCCAAAGCATCGGGATATTTCCCAAGGCATGAGGCAAAACCATGTGCCGAGCTAAAACCTGCTCAACCAAACAAAGACGAGCCGATTCTCAAACGAAAAGTAATTCATAATTACAACACAAGAAAGTAATCAAAAGACGTTTTTATTAATTTGTTAACAATTAACAGAAATGGATAATCTTCATGAACATCGTCCATTACAATAAAAGAAAGATAACAAAAAGACGGTGGATCAGTGAGCCGGAGCAGCATCGGTTGGCTGGACCTCCTCAGGTGCCGGGGGGGTATCACCAGTTGCGTCCAGGGGGGTGCTCGCCTCGCCAACATCAGTAAGGACTGCATGAGGAGGAGAGTTTTCCTCCTCAATCACGATCGGCTCCACCCCTTCGGCATCCTCCTTGGCCGCCTCCTCGTCCATATGTTGAGCAACACCGGCTGCAAGGTCATCCATCTTCAGATCAGGGTGTTGCTTCCCGAGGACGGCCATGATGCAACGATAGGAATGCCGAAGTCCCTGGTCGTACTGGTTGTCGGCTTCTCTCTCCAAGTTCTCGACCTGAGCTCGGTGGGAGTCGCGGAGAGATTCGAGCTGAGCCTCATACATAGCCTTCTGCCCCTGCAGATCCTTCTTGACCTTGGAAAGCTCCTCCTCCAGGGTAATGGCTTTTGCTTGGGCTTGTGATTCTTGCTCTATCAGCTTGAGGTTCTCGAGGTTCAGCTCCCCTGCTTTCTTCTCGGCAACTTCAGCTCTGGTCGTCGCCGATTGAATATCCTCCTTGATCTTTCGGTCGTAGCGGCCAACCTTAGCCTTGTAATAGGTGGTCATGCAGCTGAGGTGGAAAGCGCTATGCTGCATGGCCCCCACCAGCTCACCCAAGGTGCGGCCGTCAAAGTCCTCCAGGTCCTTCTTGCTCACCAGTCTAGTTAACTCACTGACGTAAGGGACCAGATGCTCTGATCGGCTGTCAGGTAAGCGAGATCGAGGCCCGACAGGAGGAGAAGAAGTAACAGGATCTGTGGCTGCTCCACTAGTTTCCCCAACTTTTACAGGGGCAGGAGGTAAAATCTTCAAGGGCGGGGCCTGCTGCACGGTGTTAGCCCGCTTTGCAGCGGGGGCATCCTTACTCTGGTCCCTCTTCGCGGTTGGAGGTCGAGAGCGTTTTCGGGTCAGAGCCCCAATCACAGCGTCCTCCATCAAATGGCCGGGAAGTATCAAGCGAGACTCGAGCAAGTTGTATGTACTTAACAGTTCTCGACTCGAGCAGGAATTGGCCAGTGCCGCCTCGACCCGTTTGAGCTGGTCAGGTACGAGCGGGAAATGGACGCCCCAAGAGACTGCAACACAAACAGACACTTGGTTAGAGACAAACCAATAAAACCAGGACAATTATGGATACAAGACATCTGAGGCGAGCAGGCAACCTGGGACCGTGAAACGGGGTGGGACCCAATAATTCTTCCCGTCCACTTGTGCAACCTGACCCCAAGGACCCCCAGCAAAAAAGAACTTCCTCTTCCAATTCCCACCACCACCAGTAGGGAGATCGGTTATGGGTTTCCTGGTCTTGGTACTAGATTGGAAGTAGTACCAGCCGGCATCTTTTGGGCTACTTTTCAGCTGGTACAGGTGCTTCACCTCGTCGACCGTGGGCTCGCTTTGGCAACACCTGTCCCACAGTATGAACAGACCAGAGAGCACTCTCCAACCGTTGGGGTTCAACTGACCAGGAGATAGATTCAACCCGCTAAGTACCCGGGCAAAGTAGGGTTGCAAGGGACACCTCAGCCCATACTTAAAGCTATCCAGATACAGGGTAACGTACCCCCTGGGGGGTCGGCTGGGGGTATCTTTCTTGCCGGGAACCTTGAGAAGTATTTGACCAGGAATGCTATACCTACGACGGAGGTCGTCGAGTTCGTCAAACGTGGTCGTGCACGTCATATAGTCGATGGCATAATCACGCGACGAGACTCTGCCCCCTACTGTACCCCGTCCCTCTGGTCGTGGCGCTCCGGATGGAGATACCTCGCCAGAGTCACCCTCGCCGCTCTCACTCAAAGTATCCTCGGAGCCGGAAGATCTCTCATCACCATTACTTCCGCTCGTAGAGGTTGTTTGGGGAGACATCCTCCTAGCACTAGTCCCGACACTGGACCTAGTTGGCTCTAAGGGGATCCCGGGATCAAAAGCAGGATCGGTGAGCAGACTAGGCAGGAAGTCTAACTCGTCGTCATCGACCTCAATGACTGCCTCTTTGCCTTTCGACATTCCCCAAGCCCTAACCACAACACCACCAACTAACTACCCAAACAGAAGGGAAGAGAAATTGTCTACAACTATCTGAGACCAAGGAGATAGAAGAAATACCTGAAGTAATGGTTCAGCCGGTGAAAGTCTGAGATGGAAGCCTTTTATGACGAAACTGCTTTGCCGGAGAGACAGAGACGGAGACGAATTGTGATGGATATGCCGTTCGAGAGGGTTCGGCTTTCCTAATAAGAACGGACTCTTGGGTTGCCAGCATTCAACAGCGCCGAATCCCGAGGGTCTCGTAACCGTCGGTTTGAAATTCAAATGGAGGGGGGGATTTCTGCCACGTCATCTCGTCCGCAATTAAATGCGACATGACTCTTGGCAGCCTTTCCCAATCCCCCGCGAATGATTATTAACAAGTTTCTACTGCTGGTCCACTACATTACCCAACACCAGAAACTGGGGGACCGGTGTTAGGGAGAAATACTGTTTGGGATAAATGCGTCGACAAGACCAGGCATGGTGAGCAGATTCCTGATAGCAGAAGAACAGGAGCAGAAATATCCTGCTCGTCCGCGAGCACGCCATTCGCGAGGCCAAATTCCTGCAAGGGGCATATGGCCGTCCCGGCTTGTTGTCGGGAGGCGAGGAGACCCGGCCGACGGCAGTTGACAAGACATGCTCTCCAGCCCAAGAATCTGAGCACAACAGCCGCGTTTTCCCCTAAATCGTGGCGTAACACGCAAGGTCTCACAGAACCGCGACAGCCACGCTTCCCCTGAACCGTGGCGTGACACGCAAGATCTCACAGAACCGCGACCATCACGCTTTCCTCAGAACTGTGGCGTAACACGCAAGGTCCCACGTTTGCCCATAACGCAACAGTCAGAGTCCCATACCGTGAGGGAAAAAGCGGAAAACTGGGAAGCCTATAAAAAGGTAGCCAACGAAGGTAAAAGGGTTGGCATTTCTGAGATTAGAAAGAGAATAAAAAGAAAAGAAGAGAAAACCACGAAAAAGCCATAAGATTTTTGGGCAAACATTCCCCGAACCTTCGTATCTGACTTGAGCGTCGGAGGGTTTGCGCCGGGGAATAACCGGCGCCCTCTGACTTGCCTGTGTGTGCAGGAAACCCCGGAGAAAAAGAAAAAAGGCCTCACGAGGAGACCTCCTGGTCGTGATGGAGTTGATCGAGCCGAGATCCTGGTTGTAGAACGAGGAGAACCAGAATCCAGCATCAACATTAATTTTGTACTAAATAATATTATATTATTATTTTATATAATAATAAATTTAATATAATTATATAAAATAAAATAACATTTCATTTTATATTAAAATTAAAATTAATAATTTATTGTTCATAATTAAGAATATTAATAACTATAATAAATTTACAAATATAATAAAATAAATATTATTCATTAAATATATTTTTTATTAATTAAAAACTATAATTCTTTAAATAGGGATAAAATTGTAATTTGAAACTATTTACTCTCAATCCAAGACAAAGTAAACATATAAATTGGATTCTGATCTCCAGTCCATGCTTACATTCCAGTGTAAGTAAACAACCTACTCCCACTCCCACTCCACACTCCCAATCCTAGGATTCTCACTCCTCATGATGCCCAATTCAATTCAAAAAGTAAACGCTACCTAAATGTATAACAAAAACAATAACAATTCCCATATGTCATGTGCTATTTACATTACAGCTGGTGAATTATGAAACCCTAACATACGTAACAAACAATCAATGGTCCAGGTTTCATCAAATCAAAAATACAAAAGGAGAACAAACTCTCTCCACATTTTGTCTTCAATTCCCTGGCTGAGTCACCAAGCTTATCTGGCAACACTCTTGCTCATTCTAGAGCTAATGCTTCTTGATGCCTTCATATCAGCCACTAGATCATTGGGACATCTGATCATCCATACAGTATGATTTCAAACCAAGGTGATCCCCACAAGACATCTTCTTTGAGACATTCTGTCGAACATTTTGGTGCAACCATCAAACAAACTCAGCAAAAGCACAGTAAGATCCAAGGGATGAGATCATTTCGCCACATGGATTGCCAATTTGGCAGTTGGTTACAGAACCCCTGTAACCGCTAACTTGTGTGAAGCTATACGACTGGCCGCAGCTGGACTTTAGTATAAAATACACAAAGTAATCCTCATTTTATTGCTAAGCTGAGATCAATAAAATTCTTACTCTTTTTCCCTGCTGCCAAACAGCTGCTAAGATTAGCCCAGATCAACGTTTCTTACTTCATTCAATCTCCAAAATAATAATAATAATAATAAAATGGGGCAAGAGTTGAATGAACAAGCTGAGAATAGTGAGTCTTTTGAAAGATTCCTGAGAGAGGCCGGAAAAGAAGCGAAAGGTGATGAAATCTTGAAATTGTTTTTACAAACGTGGAGACTTGTGCGAGATCTTGTTGGAAAGCGGGTGGCAGAAGTTGCAAGGTTAGTGGAAACCGAAGAAAGGGTAGTTAATTCTGAAATGCTTGATATGCCAGAATCTTTAAAGAATCGCATCTTGATGCTGAAGGAGGCATAGAGGTCTCAATGATTCCTCCGTCTCTTAAATCCAATGTTAAATTGAAGGTAAACAAGTGGAAGATCAGTTATTCTCTCGTGGAGAAATGGCATTCATTGGTTGTGAGTAATCCAGACAATAGACTGAGAGAAGGTACGACTGTGAATCTATGGAGCTTCAGGAGGAACAAGTCTTCTGAGCTGTGTTTCGCTTTGGAGAGATGTCCAAGGAGAAGGAGGGCCTCAAAATAGCAAGCAGAAATTGCAACATTATTTCATCAGCTGTAGAGTGTTGATAGTGTTAGATGATATTAATTGTGCAAGAATAAGATAGAATATGTGATAGATAAACTGTGAAGAAGATGTAGTCCTTTAAATACATTGAAATGCTCTATTGTTTCTTTTCAAGGTTCAATAACTTTCTTGGTATTCTCTTCTATGATTTTCATTTATTTGGAGCTTTTTGATTTACCTGTTCTTAATGAAGTCTAGAGGTTTATTCCATTTTCAGCTAAATTATCGCGGTTCACAGATTGGCCTGCTCAGAATTTGGCCTTTTGTAGGTGCCTTTTCTCAACAGGCAATTGCTTTGTGCAAGTGGTTTCTTCTGAATGAATCTTGGATTAAATTGGTACTAGGTTAGTCTTCCTGTTTCTTTCTGTTAGTTGTATTGGTGATCTTCAGCAATCTTGGATCCTCAGCAGCCTGTTTAGATCATTACTGAACAAAAATTCGAGTCTTAATCTCAACATAGTTTAATAGGTCGTATTAATATTTCAATGCATGAAAAGCCTCTGCCTTGATAACTGAGTGTCCTGCCTAAGTTACACGCTGTTGTGTATTTTAAATGACAGTTAATAGAAATCTGTCATTTAAAGATTTAAAGGCATTGATTCATTGTAGATAAAGAACCAAACTGGAATTTTGTGAGGTTGAAGAAATGTCCATGGCTGATGTTTGGTTAAGACTTGCATGCGCTTTTGGTACTTTTCTTTTTATGCCTGTATCTCCATGTTAGCAGCTCAACATTAGCTGGTGTTTTGATCTGCTTTGCCATGACATTTAAGTGAGGCTACCAAAGGGTTTCTTCTCCTCTGGTAAGAATTCAACTCTAGTTGTATGTTGACCATGCATGTCATGAATCAGAGTATATACAAAACCGCATGCTTTTGCTGGCTAGCGGAAATGACTTCAAGGAAAGGTAATTTTGTATGTGTAAACAGTAATACTCTGCATTTGTTCAGGAAAGCACACATACTAGGTAACTTGACAAAAAAAAAATCCATTGACTAAAAAAAAAGCTGATATGAGGTCATATTTCTTTCAATTAGAATGCCTGTTTTGATAAAATCAATCACCTAATCTGCTTCAGTTTTAACTACGTACACTCAAAATTTTTTCAATTTTGAAACAATGAATTTCTCAAAGGTCGTTGATCAGGAAATTACCATTTTGGATTGTCTGATTGAGTTAATATTTGTGCTTATTACTGTTGTTAATGGCTTATGATGTACTAGTCTTTCACTGAAATATTGGCTGTTTATGTAATTTCATTTTTAGTCATCTGAATATTGAACAAGTTGTAACAGATTTGGATTTTGTTGAACAAGCACGTTCGCAAAAACCAAAACATAAGGAGTAATTAGAGATCCTTCTCACAAATTTATCCACATGAGGCGACAAGTCAACAACAATGGCCAATTTTGTATACGTGGCATTACTTTAACGCGACAAATTGGAAAGTCATAAATATAATCAGCCGGCAACTCCCTTCGCACCAAGCCCGAGAGCAGCCTACAGAAGAGTGATAATTCTCCTGTATCAACAACCTCCTTAAATTTACTCAGAAACCTTTCACTAGCCTGAGGTTTTCAAAGTGAACTATTCACAAACGAAGATTGGAATTCAATGTGTTTGTGTACCCTGACAAAGATGAACATCTCCGGACAGCGAGAAAGCTGACCGACAAGCATGCAACTGAAGGATACTTATTAAGAATACCAAAGAGAGTCATTTCTTGAAATCAGAGGGTTAAGATTAATGTCATGCAACCTCACAAGGACACTTTTCTCATTAGATCTAGTCTTTGAATTTGCTTTTACTTCTCTGTTATCTTCAAAGAGTAATCAGAAAAACTATGCAAGCACCGGTAAGGTAAAGCAAACTGTAAAGAAACGAGAGTTAGTCCTCAGTGTTGCAACAGATACTGGAGGCTCATAACTCCAAGCAGGCCAATTACTGGAGCTGAAATAGTAATAAACCCTATGATGATTAAGAGCTTGAAAATCAAAATACTGTAAAAAATGGAAATCATAACAATAAGCCATGCCAAGAAAATCACAAAACCTTATAAAGATATAATGCATTTCAAGTTTTCAATGCAATTACAGTAGCTACTACATATTTCATCTGTCATATATACAATTTTTTTTTCTTGCTCAATATCATCAACGGGTCGGGTCAAAACATATGTAGTTGTTGCAATTCAGCCGTTTGGTGATGAGTCTTCGCATCATTTGCATCATCAGTGTAATGATCTGTTTCCACTTCCTTGTTATCCTTCAAGCTTAACCAAAGCAAAACACAAATCAGAATTGTTCTTCCTGAAACTCCATAGCTGCACTTCTGAACCTAACTCAAGTCCATTATCTTTATCATCCACAACCAAATCATGCCACGTCTTCATCAGATTATAAGTGTAATTATCACCCATCTTCCACTTCTTCAACATCAAAGGAACACTGTGTTTAAGAGAAGGAGGAATCATCAAGACCTCTATGCCTTCCTTTGTATTAAGAATGCTCTTCTCCTTTTGATTGACAAAGTTGTCATCTCTTACTTTGGTCGGTGGTATCGACAGCCGATTATTATTACTCCTTAAATCACATTCTGTGATTGTTTTCTGCATCACCAACACTAAATCAGTACCATTCTCCTCCTGGATGCGATTCTTGAATGATTCAGGCATATCAGCAGCTACGCGTTCTTCTTGATTCACGTTCTTGTTTCCCTTCTTCCTCTGCTTTCTGGGCTGTCTGATCTCTTTTCCATCATCTTTGTCGCTGTCATGAGTCTGGTCGAAGCACCTCTTCAGAGTAATCTTCTTCTTGTTTATTTTAAGTATTAGTGACGGCATTCTTCTACTAGGCAAGTTTTCAGAAACAGAACCTCTTCTTCTTTTCGGTATGTCAAAACCCAGATTGTCAAATTTCTTCTTTTGTGCCAATTGTTTCTCAACAAGCTGTTGAACGATGATCCTCGTAAGTGAACTCATTTTTAAGGACTCATCACCATTGGCATCTTCCTCTGCCTCCCTCAAAATTCTTTCAAAAGACCCACCATCATCATTCAATGGCCACTTCATCTTTCTCTCTTCCATGTAAATTCTTTCTTCAGAAATTCAAAGATTCAAACGTAAAGAGAAATAAAACAGGAAAAAAAGGAACACAGAACAGCAACTTCAGAAAGCTTTTCAAGTGCTTGGACCAGAGGATGATTATGCGAATAAAAGGATGCTATTAATTCCGGAGTGAAGTGGGTTTCCTAAAATTCGAAGAACAGAGAAACAAAACAGGAAACTAGTGAATTGAAGAACACAGAACAGAACACGGCAGTCATGATGTAAATATATAATAATCCTGAGAGAAGTGGGTTTCCTAATTAAATTCCAGTTTCCTCAGATATTAGCTTCCTAAATTGATAGGGAAAATAAAGCGCCACGATGCGGGAGCCGTTAGTGCTTGGCGCGCCAAGACCTTACACCCTAACCTTAAACCTAACCCTAAGCTTGGCCCTAACCGTAACGGTCAAAACTTCAAATTTCAATTTTTGCCAATTTTGTGACTAAGTTTGTTTCACGCTTTTACTTTATATGCAAGTAATGTAAGGGTTATTATTTTTTTGTTAATTTTATATTTTATAAAATTTCTAATATGTTGTGTAGAGAAAAAAAATGTGGTTAAATAATAAATGCGGATATGGGATTAATTTTATATTTAATTAATTTTATCAAACATTTAAAAATATTATATAAAATCAATTAATTAATGGTATTAGTAATTTTCATGATAATTTTTAATATTATATTAGTGATTATTAAATTTAATACAATCAAATAATGCAATAAATAATTAGACATTTAATTTTATTGATAAATTATTAAATATGCAAGTAGTGAAAATTTAATCTCAAGAGTTAGTATAAGTAAAAGTATCAATTTAATTAGATCATAAATAATAAATAAAAATAAATTTTAAGTAAATCATAATAAAAAATAACTAATTAATTAATACTAGATGTTAATAAAAAAAATATAAATAAAAATCTCATACATTGACAACTTTTTTCTTTAATCTTATCCCAACTAAACCCATGTGCAAATTAGGATTATTAATCCCATGATTTTAAGATTAAATTCAAATTTAGTCCCTCATAATTCAATCCAACTTTGCTTGCCAAACATTGGATAAATATTTAATCCCAAAATTAGTCCAATCCCATACTTAATCCTAGCATCCAAACATGGCCATATGGTTTGATTTCGTGGAGAACATATGCTTTTAAGAAATATGGGATGGACTAGTATGAGCCACGCAAAGGAGGAGGGTGGTTTGGGTTTTCAAGATTTAGGGTGTTTTAATCAGGCTATGTTGGCAAAACGAGGATGGCGTTTGCTTATTTATGGGGAGACACTTGCTTCACGGGTGTTAAAGGCAAGATATTTCCGACGATGTTTGTTTCTTGATGCAACTATTGGTAATAATCCTTCATTTATTTGGCGAAGTATTCTTCGGGGGCGTGAGCTGTTACAGCGGGGAATTTGATGGTGTGTGGGGTCAGGGCAACATATTCGTATTTACGGTGATAATTGGATGCCTAGGCCGTTGTTGTTTTGACCTATTCCACGAAAAAATTTGGGCAATGAAGTAAGGGTTGTTGACTTGATAGAGAATGGAAATTCGTGGAACATGACTTGGCTACAGAAATATTTCTTGCCACCGGATATCCATTATATTATGAAGATTAATGTTGCGGACTGCCCAATTTGCTAGCCCAATTTGCCCACTAAGAGCCCAAGACAAAGCTAAGAGTGCTAGCTTGCCCAATTCCGGAAAGTTCTAGGCAACTCTAGCACATTGAGCTTGTAAATACTCTAGAATTCTCTATACATTTCCAACACATGTAAATTCTAGATAGTTGGTAGATTTCTCTGAAATCTTTAGAGCTTGGCAAGCCTCCCCTATAAATATGGGATGGCATTAGGCATTTGCACACAACAAGCATAGAGCAAGCAACTCAATCATTGTAAAGCTCTCTTGTAATCTCTCTTGTTACCAATACAAATTTCCTTATTTGACTCCATTGCTCTCTTCTCTCTAGCTCTTCGAAAACCTCTAGGCTTAACTAGTCGAGAAGCTCAAAGGCTTACTTAGCAACATTCGGTAAAGTTTTCTAAGTGCCGCACGGGTTTGCTGTGCAAAACACTCATCCCATGACAAGTGGTATCAGAGCTAAGGTTTGAACGCATGCAAGTTAGTTCATGAGCAATGGCCAACCCTTCGAATGTAGCACAAGAGGGTGTTGTTGATGTGGACGTTCCACCGAAACCAAGCCGTAGTCGTGAGGGAGAACGCGCCCAAGGCAAGACTCACGGCAAGTCCAAGGCCCCATCCGTGAATGCGTTGGAGCCTCGTGTAACCACTCTCGAAATCGCATTGTCCCCCGCTCAAAACAATCTCGAGGGATTAGAGGAACGAGTGGACTGTCTCGAGGGAGAATACGCTAAGTTCACGGTGCCAACGAAAGCCCTCATCTAAGAGCAAGCAAACACTCTCCGAGATGAGTTTCGTTCTTTTCATGATGAGTTGCTCAAACTTCATAGCTTTGTTCAGGATGAACTACGCCATGTCCGTGCAGAAGTGGATGAAGTCCGCTCGGATTAGGCATGGCACAAGCGCACACTCTCTACTAGTCCAGCTTCCCCAAGCACGAGTGATGCGCGCCGCATTGAAGTGCCAAAGCCCGACACTTACGATGGCACACACAATGCCACAATCGTAGATAATTTCCTCTTTGGGCTTGATCAATACTTCGATGCCATGGGTGTTCGAGATGAGGCATCGAAAGTGAGCACTGCACCCACCTATCTTCGAGGCACCGCACAACTATAGTGACGTCACAAGCATGGTGAGATAGGCAAGGGCATTTGCACCATCAACACTTGGATCGACTTTAAGCAAGAACTCTGAAAGCAGTTCGCCCCAAACAACGCGGAGAAGGAAGCGCGAGCGCGCCTACATCTCCTCAAGCAATCGGGTAGCATTCGGGACTACACAAATGAGTTCACTTCTCTTATGTTGGAGATAAGCAACATGTCCGAAAATGATTCGCTCTTCTACTTCCAAGATGGCCTCAAGGATTGGGCCAAGACCGAGTTCGATAGCCGGGGTGTTCAAACACTTGACGACGTCATCGCCATTGCAGAGTCGCTCACCGAATACTCTACACAATCCAAGGATAAAAAGGCCAACCAAGGTAAAGGTGGGGGAGAGAGTCGCAAGGACAAGGTCAACAACCGCAAAGATTGGGGGCTGAAAAAACCGCCTAACAACAAGAGCGAACAAGGAAAATTGGAGGGCAAGAAGGAGGCACCGAAGCCACACAACCCATGCTTTATATGCAACAGTCCTTATTGGGTATGCGACTGTCCGAAGAAGAAGTCGTTCAATGCTCTTGTTGCCCAACTCAAGAGCAACCCCACAATATCCACGGAAGAACCCCAACTCAGCATGGGTTCTCTCCAACGCCTCAGGGCACTCAATCGCCAATAACCCACACTTGTCAAGAAAGGGTTCATGTATGTAAGCGCGAAAATAAACAGCCAGTCCGTTCACGCACTGCTAGATACGGGAGCAACACATAATTTTGTGTCCGTAGACAAGGCCAAGCACTTAGGCCTCAAGGCCACCAAGGAAGGAGGCATGATGAAAGCTGTGAACTCACTCGCCAAGCCAATTGCGGGAATCATACAGGGCGTGTACATTACACTCGGTACGTGGAACGGAAAGCTTGACTTCTCCATTATGCCCATGGACGACTTCAAGATGGTCCTCGGCATGGAATTCTTCGACCAAGTCCATGCCTTCCCACTACCTGCTACAAACTCCTTAAGCATCCTCGACGGGAGTAAGACATGCATGGTTCCCATGGAACGAGGCAAGTCCGAGGAGAATACATTCTCCGCCATGAAATTTAAAAGGGCTTTCAAGAATGATCCAAGTTCTTGGTCTCCATTCGGGAACTAAACGAGAAAGGAGATTGCAGAAAGTCGCCAAGCCAAGTCTGTGAATTCAAGCCGTCCTCAATGAGTACAAGGACGTGATGCCTCCAGAACTTCCGAAGAAGCTCCCACCTCGACGAGAGGTAGATCATGTGATTGAGGTAGAATAAGGCGCGAAACCATCAGCCTTGGCACCCTACCGCATGGCGCCACCCGAACTAGAGGAATTACGGAGACAACTCAAAGACTTGTTGGACGCAGGCTACATACGCCCCTCAAAGGCCTCATTCGGTGCACCCGTACTGTTCCAAAAGAAGAAAGATGGCTCGCTGCGGATGTGCATCGACTATAGAGCGCTCAACAAGATCACCATCAAGAACAAGTATATGATTCCCTTGATTGTGGACTTGTTCGATCAGCTTGGCAAAGCGCGGTAATTCACCAAACTTGTCTTGCGCTCCGAGTACTATCAAGTGTGCATCGATAAGGGAGACAAACCGAAGATGGCGTGCACAACAAGATATGGGTCTTTCGAATTTCTTGTGATGCCTTTTGGCCTTACTAATGTACCCGCCACATTTTGCACACTCATGAACAAGGTACTCCAACCATTCCTCGACCGCTTTGTGGTCGTGTACTTGGATGACTTCGTGGTGTATAACACCACACTCGAGGAGCATGCCCAACTTGTCCGACAAGTCCTCCAAGTACTTCGAGACAACGAGCTCTTTTTCAAATTGGAGAAGTGCTCGTTTGTCCAATAAGAGGTTGAATTCCTTGGCCACAAGATTGTGGATGGGAAACTTATGATGGAGAATGCCAAGGTGAAGGCCATCCTCGAGTGGGAACCTCTCTCGAAAGTGTCCGAGCTTCGCTCATTCCTTGGACTAATGAATTACTACCGTCGCTTCATCAAGGACTACTCAGCTAAGGCGGCACCCTTGACGGATATGCTCAAGAAAAACATAACGTGGCATTGTTCCGAAGAGTGCCAACGTGCATTCAAGGAGTTAAAAAGGACAATTTCGGGGAAACCCGTCGTCGCCCTTCCGGACCACACTAAACCCTTCGAAGTCCAAACGGATGCTTCTGATTTCGCCATAGGAGGAGTCCTCATGCAAGAAGGCCACCCTATAGTGTTCAAAAGTCGAAAGCTAAATTATACAGAACGCTGCTACACGGTGCAAGAAAAGGAGATGATAGCCATCATCCATTGTCTAAGAGTGTGGCGATATTATTTGCTAGGCTCTCACTTCATGATCATGACGAGCAACGTAGTGACGAGCTACTTTCAAACACAAAAGAAGTTGAGTCCGAAGCAAGCGCGGTGGCAAGATTTTCTCGCGGAATTCGATTATCGGCTCGAGTAAAAATCGGGGAAAGCCAAAGTCGTTGCGGACGCTTTAAGCCGCAAGGTAGAATTGGCAACACTTAGCATGAGCCAACCGAAGTCCGACATTGTCTCATGTATCAAGGAAGGCCACCAATAAGATCCACTAGCAAAAGACTTGCTGGAGAAGGTGCTCGAGCAAAAGACAAGGCGCTTTTGGCAAGAGGAAGACATCCTCCTCACCAAGGGAGATCGACTGTTCGTGCCAAGGTGGGGAAATTTACAGAAGAAAGTAATCAAGGAGTGTCACGACTCGAAGTGGGTTGGTCATTCAGGAATTGAGTGCACCACCACACTAGTCCAAGCCTCGTATTTTTTACCACACATGAAGGACGACATCGAGGCATACGTGCGAACTTGTCTTGTGTGCCAACAAGACAAAGTGGATCATCAACTTCCAGCGGGATTATTGGAGCCACTACCACTCGCAATAAGGCCATGGGAAAGTGTTTTCATGGACTTCATCACATCGCTGCCCAAGTCCGATGGGTGCGGCAGTATCATGGTCGTTGTTGACCGTTACAGCAAGTATGCCACTTTCATTGTCACACCAGCCGATTGCAAAGCGGATGAGGCAGTCCGCATGTTCGTCAAGCACATTATGAAGCTTTGGGGAGTTCCAAGGAGCATTGTGAGCGACCAAGACCCTCAGTTCACTAGGTGTTTTTGGACGGAGCTTTTCAAGATGTTCGGGACCGATCTCAAGTTCTCGACAAGCTTCCACCCACAAACGGATGGGCAGACCGAGCACATCAAAGGCCTCATTGAGATGTACTTGAGGCATTATATGAGCGCTCATCAGCGGGATTGGGCGAAGCTCCTCGACATCATCCAATTTTCTTATAATTTACAGGGGAGTGAGGCTACGGCAAGAGTCAATTCGAGATCATCATGGGATTCTAACCTATGACCCCCAACACCATAGCTCAACTTACGGAGGAAAAAGCCCCGTGACACACAAGCTCACCCGCGAATGGCACGAGGAAGTGAACATCACGCAAGCCTACCCGATAAAGCCGCGAGGAAGATGAAAAAGTGGGCGGATACATCGAGACGACATGTTGAGTACAAGGAAGGTGATCAAGTCATGATCAAGCTCCTACTCCAGCAATTCAAGACTTTACGGAAAGTTCACAAGGGGTTAGTGAGGCGCTACGAGGGACCCTTCTGAGTTGTACGACGTGTGGGCAACGTCTCGTATCAACTCCAACTTCCGCCAAGACTCAAGATCCATCCGGTCTTCCATGTGAGTCTTCTCAAGCCATACCAGGGAGATGAAGAAGACCCAAGTCGTGGAGAATCAAGGCGCACGTCAACCGTCGTTGTCACCGCATTCAACAAGGATGTGGACTACATCCTTGTGGATCGTGTGGTTTCGAGAAGAGGTGTGCCACCATACAACGAGTACTTGGTGAAATGGAAAAACCTCCCCGAGAGCGAAGCCACTTGGGAATACGAAGATGATTTGTGGCAATTCGCTGAGCACATCCAACGGTTTAAGAACGAGAGCGTGACGAGGACGCCGCGAGCTTAGGTGGGGGAGGATGTTGCGGACCACCCAATTTGCCCACCAAGATCCTAAGACAAAGCCAAGAGTGCTAGCTTAGCCCAATTCCGGAAAGTTCTAGGTAACTCTAGCACATTGAGCTTGTAAATACTCTATAATTCTCTATACATTTCCAGCACATGTAAATTCTAGATAGTTGGTAGATTTCTCTAGAATCTCTAGAGCTTGACAAACCTCCCCTATAAATATAGAATGGCATTAGGCATTTGTACACAACAAGCATAGAGCAAGCAACTCAAGCATTGTAAAGCTCTCTTGTTAGCAATTCAAATTTCCTTACTCGGCTCCATTGCTCTATTCTCTCTAGCTCTTCGAAAACCTCTAGGCTTAGCTAGTCGAGAAGTTCAAATACTTACTTATCAACATTCGGTAAAGTTGTCTAAGTGCCGCACAGGTTCGTTGTGCAAAACATTCATCTCGTGACATTAAACTACTTTCACAAAGTTGTAATGATAGGGTAATATGGCACTATGATCGTTGTGGAGAGTACACAGTGAAGTCTGGGTATCATGTTGCGAGAACATGGAAGAACCTTGATAATGTTGCATCTTTTAGTATTTCATCAAGGCAGTGGGCAACCATTTGGAAGTTGATTGTTCCTTCCAGGGTTAAGATATTTCTATGGCGTGCACTTTCAGGATTGCTTTCATCTATGGAAAATTTAGAACTGAAAATGGTGGTGGCTGATTCGCGGTGTAGGATTTGTGATGAGGTTGGTGAGTCTATTTTGCATGCTCTATTTGTTTGTCAATATGCTCATGATGTATGGGAGCTTACTTAATTTACTGTTTCAGAATTTTTTAACCGAGTTTCATGTTTTTGGGATGTATTGGATATTGTTTATTCTAAAGTTGCTTTTAATGAAATTCAACTCTTTGGCTTAATTATGTGGGGGATTTGGAGGGCGAGAAATAGGATTTTATATGATGGGGCTAAGCCATCTCCAAATTGTGTGGTGGTGTCAGCCCAAGGAATTTTGGATAGTTGCGAAAGGAGAAATTGTAGGAATATAAATACACTGTGTATTGTCCAAGATGTTGATTTGGGAGCCTCCACAGTTGGGTTGGTTTAAATTAAATACCAATGTGGCAGTGGATGTTCAAAATAGAAAAGTAAGTTATGGAGCTGGTATTAGAAATCATGAGGGATTGGTTATGTTGGCTTAAACCAATTTTGGGAATTATTGTGAGGATGTGGCTATTGCTGAGGCAGAGGCTATTCGCTTTGGTATTCGACTTGCTAAGGAGACTGGTTTGTTTCCGTTAATGATTGAGTCGGACTCATTGTTTGTTATTCAATTGATCCAAGGAAAGCAACATACTCGTACAAAGCTTTTGTGGATAATTTCTGATGTGTAGCAACTTATGCAACCAAAGTAGGACTTCAGGATTCGGCATATTTCAAGGAATGGTAACCAAGCTGCGGATGCTCTAGCTAAATATGCTCTTCAAACATGTTCATCATTTGTACTGCTAGAAGACTTTCCACAGTCTATAGATTGTTATCTTTGAATTATTTCCTGATTTACTGAGAATTAATTTGTTTAAATAAAAAAAAAGAAATATGGGAAAGTTTGGATTGAAGCTAGAGAATTGTTGGATTTTAATAGATTAAATTATACTTCGAGTAAGTCAAGACACAAAGGAAGGCACTATCGGTCTTTGATAAAATGAAAAATGAAGATTTTGATCCTGATATTAAATGTTTCATGATTTTGTTACAAGGGTTGGGATCGGGGCGTATTAAGAAACTTAATTTATTGAGAGTAAAACTATAATAAAATTTAATAATGTATAAAATTGATCGAGTAGTAAAATTTCTTTACTAAATGTTTTTAAAAAAATATGAAAATAAATGAATTTTTTTGTTGAGCACGATCAATTGCCCACACTGACTTCAAAGTAAAGTTCACCCTTTATTGGGACAACAGAAGAATTTACTGAAAATGAATAAAGTTTGCAGAGAAATATGGGTATTTTACAACACTCATATTTGGCCTGAAATTTCGTCTAGTGAAATTATGAAAATTAACTTTTTTGCTAAAATCAAACTAAAATCGACAGATGGTTCGTCACACACCGACTATCTTTGGGCGATGAGCTATCACCCAGATTGGGAAATTTTGGTAGCTATGATTTAATGAAAATTTTCTATTGAAATTTCAGGTTAAATATGATTTCTCCTTATTTTATCTCATTAGTCTATACTTTTCAATTAAATTTATTTATTTTCAAAATTACCAATAAAAAATGGATTACTTAGGGAGTGGCTATGATATAGGGACTAAAAGTCCCTATATCAAAGAGAGAGTTAATTGTTGGCAGCCAAACAACTTTTATGACTGGCAACAACTGGTTTTCATTAATATATATTTTTAATGTAAATAAAATAAAAAAATTATAAAATAAATAAAATTATAAAATAAATAATATTTTAAATATAATAATAGTAATAAGAAAAAAAGACAAGTAAAGTAAAAATAGAAAAACAATTTTATTATAAATATTTTGAAAAAAAAAATAAAATGAGTGTTAACAAAAAGACAAAAGTTTAATTCATTTTCTACGAAATCTCTGTCATATTTAATATTTTGATTTTCATGTTTAATTTCAATGTTTCATGTAATTATTTTCTAAATACCTCGAAAATTTTCTTTTTTCCCCTGTTTCATGTTTACGTTCATGTTTCAAGTTCTGAGGTTTATGTTTGATATTTTATGTTCACTGTCACAAAAGTACTTATATTTTACATTTATTGTTGCATAGTTTAAGTAATGTGTTTTATATTTATTGTTCAATGTTTCAGGTGATTATTTTTCAACTACCCTAATTTTTTTTTTTTGCCCCCGTTTCATGTTTATGTTCATATTTCATGTTGCAAGTTCTGAGTTTCATATTTGATGTTTTATATTCATTGTTATAGAGGTACTCATATTTTATGTTCATTATTGCATATTTCAAGTAATTTGTTTCATGTTTATTGTTCAATATTTCATGTAATTATTTTTCATATTTATTGTTCAATGTTTCATGTGATTATTTTTCAAATACCCCAATTTTTTTTTTTGCCCCCGTTTCATGTTTACGTTCATGTTTCGTGTTGCAAGTTTTGAGTTTCATGTTTGATGTTTTATGTTCATTGTTACGGAAGTACTCATATTTTATGTTCATTATTACATATTTCAAGTAATTTGTTTCATGTTTATTGTTCAATATTTCATGTAATTATTTTCCAAACACCCCGAAATTTTTGTGTTTTGCCCCCATTTCATGTTTACGTTCATGTTTCGTGTTACAAGTTTCAAGTTTCATGTTTGATTTTTTATGTTCATTATTACAGAAGTACTCATATTTTAAGTAATGTATTTCATATTTATTGTTAAATGTTTCATGTAATTATATTCCAAACACCCCGGAATTTTTATTTTTTGCCCCCATTTCATGTTTATGTTCATGTTTCATGTTGTAAGTTCCGAGTTTCATGTTTGATATTTTATATTAACTATTACAGAGGTATTCATATTTTATGTACATTGTTGCATATTTTAAGTAACATATTTCATGTTTAATGTTCAATGTTTCATGTAATTATTTTTCAAATACCCCGAAATTTTTCTTTTTTCCCCATTTCATGTTTACATTCATAATTCATGTTGCAAGTTTTGAGTTTCATGTTTGATGTTTTATGTTCACTATTACAGAAGTACTCATATTTTATTTTCATTGTTGCATATTTTAAGTAATGTGTTTCATACTTATTGTTCAATGTTTCATGTAATTATTTTCCAAGCACCCCCAAAATTTTCTTTTGTCCCTCGTTTCATGTTTACGTTCATGTTTCATGTTTCAAGTTCCGAGTTTTATGTTCACTATTACGGAAGTACTTATATTTTATTTTCATTGTTGCATATTTTAAGTAACTTGTTTCATGTGTATTGTTCTATGTTTCATGTAATTATTTTCCAAATACCCCGAAAATTTTCTTTTCTCCCTCAATTTTATGTTTATGTTCAAATTTTATATTGCAAGTTCAAATACCCCAAAACTTTTCTTTTCTCCCTCCATTTCATGTTTATGTTCAAATTTTATATTGCAAGTTCAGAGTAACTTTTTTTTATGGGAACCAAATTTCATTTTATTCATGAATAATTTCTTGCAAAAGTAGTGAAGCCAATGTTAGTAACAATGATGGTCATGGTAGTTTCAAGTTAGCTCGCTCAAGTGAACAATTTTCATTCAACACTAGTGAAGCATCATATGAACTTGAAACCCAAAATGAATGTGGGAGTAGTTATCAAGTGTTCTCATAATCCAATGGCTAGTTTTTAGAATAATTCATCAATGTCACAATCACTGAGATGGGACACCTTTACATTTCTTCCATATCCCAACATGCACGCTAATTGGTGGCCTCGTGACAATTCATTTGACTAATCGGAAGATGTAAATATTAATTGTATTTGACTTTGCAAGAGTCGTGCTTTAATTGAAGGTTTTGTTAGTGTGTTACTATTTTGTTTATACATTCATGATATGGAATTTACATTCACCTTAACTTGTATGATTTCTTATCTTCGATGGCTATGTGATATATTAATGAGCATAATTTATATACATATTTTACCCTTAATTATATAATTACTAGTTATTTTTATTTGTTTCTTTTAATTAATTGAATTATTTTATTGAATAGAGAATTAATTGGAGATTATGGATGAAAATGCATAAGGAATAATAACTGGACAGTATCGAAGATCAAATTAATTTGTGGAAGCAATTCATGAAAGGGAGCTTAAAAAGGAAACAAATTAGAGTTTATGGAAATAATTGCCGCTTGTGAAGAATAAAAGAAAAGAGGAAAAAAGATGCTTAAAGGAGAATAATTGGCTTGTGCATCTCACGTGAATAGTTGGAAAAGCGTTGACCATTTTTTCATGTGGGCTTCACGTGCATGGGCTTAAAGTTGGGTGTGCTTGGCTTGTTTGAAAATCCTTTTGACTTGAGGATTTTGTAGTGGCGTTACAATATAAAAGGAATTAGAGAGGAGTCGCCAGAGGAGTGCAGACGCAAGGCTGGAAGAGAGCAATCGGCAGCAACAGTTCAATATTTCTCATGGCTAGTTTTATCTCTTTTGTTGATCTTAATTCAAGTATATCTAACTAATTTACTTATACTGAGGTTAAAGATGAAATCATATTTAATGAAATAATTATCTTTTTATTTATTTAATTCTCTATTTATGTTCTTTGATGATTATGATTTTTATTTCACATGATTAATTGGATGTTATTAAAATCTTTTCATCAATTCTGTCATGCATTATTGATCGTTAGGATTAATATTCGATTAAAATCTATGCTTGGATTTATAAAAGTTTATACATGATTATCTTTGATTCTATGTCTTTCATTAAATTGTTTACACTGAGTACTTTGGAAAACTTTGACTCTTTGTTATTCAATATGTTTACATGGGATGCTTAAATGTCATATTATTAAGCAGAAAAAGAACCTACATTAGCTTTAATTACTTAGGCTTAAGTGTTATATTCATGAGATGACATATATTGATTTCGAGTTGTCACTCTAAAATTGGGGATTAATTAATAATTAGGTAATTACTAGTTGAATAGTGGTGGATTCTGAAACCTTGATAATTTTTGTTCTATTGAATTCTCCTTTGTTTTAATTGCTTTCTTAGTTTAATTAGTTTGATTTCCCTTAAAATCTCAATTTTCTCAACTAGATTAGGATTAATATTAATTTTGGATTTAAATTAGACTTTTCAATTTATAACAATCCATGTGGGATCGACCTCATTACCACTATTCTATCTTTATATTCGTGTGCTTGAGAGTATATTAAAATTTTTTATAACAAATTTTTAGTGCCGTTGTCGGGGATTGTGCCAGAAAGTCAGTTGAATCTAGGTTGATTTGATTCTTCCACTAGTTATAATTTAGGTTGTCTTTTATTTTTTATTATTATTTTTAGAAAATGTTTTGACTTTAAAGTTGTGTGTGATACTTTTTATTTTTTTTAAAAAAAAAATTATTGTATGCAAAACAATCATTTTTTCCCTCCTCCTCCTCCCTCTTCTAGTCTTCTTTTAATTTTTTTTTAGATATTTATAGAATATGTTTTGTTATTATGTTGTCAATGTAAGTTTTTTTTAATGAAAATTCAATATTGAATATGAATAAGCAAAAAATAAAAATAAAAATAATGTTAAATAATTTATTTACAACTTTACTTCGTTATATATTATTTTAAGTATGTGGTAAATAATTTTATTGATGTTTTAAGTAAATAAATTTAAATAGTTTAAGTAATAAATTTTTTAGAATTTTAAAGAATGTATAAGGTAATGTATAGGGTAAACCTTAATTTTTTAAATTAGTATATGAGTTTACAAAGTAATGCAGCATTCAAAATAAAATTTAGAGTACAAATAACCCCACCCATATAAAAATTGACTATTTTAACAACAATGGAAGAATCTTTACACCTTAGGCTAGAATTGTTATATACAAAGTTTACCTTTTTTATTTTTAATAAAGAACCAAAATGGAAAAAACATATATTTGCAGGAACATGTAGTTATATATCCATATGGTAAATGTTAAGGAGAGATAAAAAAATTCAAAATCTTTACTTCTGTGGGTGACTCATCTTGATCTTTCTTTACTTTATAAAAATATTATTAATTTGAGATTACAAGTTTATCTTGAATCCGCAAATAAATTTGAAAGTTGTGCACTTATGCTTATGGAGAGGTTATCTTTGAGGTCCCTGATTTTTTACGTTCTATAAATAATGACATAGTCGGCCTATTTGTATTAAAGAGATCCTTATGAAATGACTGAACGACTAAAATTTTGACCATATGAACCCATTAACATCAAAGAGTATTTACTTTAACGAATCTTTGCATGACTATAATGACCACTAAGTGAAAGAGCTTAAGAACGTACTTTAGAATTAAATCTCTAAATAATTAAATTATGGCCAAATCAAAATATAAGAACCTAAAAACTTGAACTCTTTTCATACTTGAAGATTATAAAATATCCTGTAAAGATTGAATAAAATTTCTTTTTCTCTTTTTTCATATGAACACATCAATGCTGACCATTAGGAATTATGAATGTAGCAACATCAATAAGTTCATGTCCAAACTTTCTCATAAACATTTGTGGAATGCTCTACGTTTATGCAAATTAACACAGTTAGTCTACAAAATCAATTCAAAGACAGGTAAAAATCAACTGATGACAAAATGCTTTCATGATATTGCAGTGATGAATTTAGTCATCAGCTTAGGTCAAATGCTACAAAATCAAGAAAATCTATCCCCACATAAGTAACAGAAACTTGCTCAACATGTTAGTTAAAGTGAATTGTTGCTACATTAACTGAGATTGATTCTAAAGGGGTTAATAATAACTTATGAATTAATCCACAAAAATGACAAAGCGAACATATCAAAACTGATAAAATTAACCAAATTTCGCAGCAGAGAAATGAATAAAAGTTGTGAGAATAATTAACTGAAAGGGACTCCCCTGCAATGAACTTGATACAATGAGTTTCAAAGCATCACCAACGCTAAATCAGTACCATTCTCCAAGTCTTGAACGATTAATCAGCAAATATGCATTCTTCCTGATCCCCGTCTTCTCCACTTTTTGGGCTTTCTGATCTCTTGTTCATCATCTTCATCGGCTCTGATATAAGTCTGATCAAAGCACCTGTTCAGAGGAATCTTTTTATTGTTAATTTTAAGTGTTAGCGACGACATTCTTCTTCTTGGCAAGCTTTGAGAAACAGAATCTCTTCTTCTTTTGGGTAGGTAAAACCCCAGATTGTCAAATTCCTTTGGAGCCACTTGTTTTACAGTATGCCTTTGAACAATCATCCTCACAAGTGAACTCATTTTGAAGGACTCGTCAACATTGGCAGTCTCTTCCGCCTCTCTCAAAATTCTGTCAAAAGAATCACCATCATCATTTAATTCCCATTTCATGTTTCTCTCCTCTTCCATCTTCTTTCTTCTCATATTCAAAGAAAGTTAGCAGCTGACAACTAAAAATTCAAAGTACAGAGAAACGAATGAAACAGAGCAGGAATTTCCGAAAACTTTAAAGTGCCAGGATTAGAAAATTATGCGAATATAGAAGCGGGTTTCCTGAATTTTGTAATGTAAGAAATAAGTTTCCAAAATTGATAAAAGAAAAAAAAAGGCGGTTAAATGATCAAAACACGGGAACCCTAATCCTAACCCAAACGGTCAAAACTTCAAATTCTAATTTGTTTTGTCAATAATAGAAATGGCTTTTGCTACCTTACATGTAACGTAAGTACAACCTCTCACAAGGCTGGTGGGCCCAAATGGGACTCATACTGAATTTGTGAGAGGCTGTACCTTACATTGCATGTAAGGTAGCAGCTCCCAATAGAAATATATACATACATATATACGCACACTAACTATATTTTATAATAGTGAATTTTCTTAAACAATTCAACTAATCACAGGAAAAACTTTTACTTGCAGAGAAAGAAAAAAAGGCCGTTAACTTAGGGGTAGAGATAACTCTCTTGGCTCCAAAGTCTCCGAGTTCTAACAACTACCCTATCTATGTCTCTCCATTAATGATTTTGACCGCGTTTTGCCTCAATTCCCACTTCACTCAGGAAAAGAATTATGACACAACTTAAAAGTAAATTTTAACTCTCAAGTATAAGAGTGTCTTGTTGTATTATAACTCGGTGAGTCCGAGGTCGATCCACAGAGAAAAGATTTAATTAGTTTATTTTATTTTATCTAAAAATTGAAATTAAAACTTGAATATAAACAACTTAATTTAAAAGAAACTATGGAATTGAACTAGTTAGGGTTATGGATCCACTCTTAGAAATAAATAAAACTTAATAAATTCTTTTTGCCAATTTGTTTTAGATTTATTACCCAAAAGACTAATTATACAAATTATTATTATTTTCCCTTTAATTTTATGATGGATTAAGTATTTATTATGCCAAAATTTAATTTGTCTACAATAAGTCAAAATACCATTTCACCATGCCTTATATTAAGTTCTTAAGAATTTATTGTGCCAAATTCATTTGTTTGTCTACAATAAATCAAAATTTCAAAATATAAAACATGTATAAAATTAAATAGAAAATAATTTCATTTATAAAATTAAAAATAGAATTTGATTAAATCATATTTATTTCCTAAGAGTTTCACCTTCCCCTAACTAATATTATTTAGTTAAGTATAATTAAAATAAAAAGAAGTAGTAAAATTGAATTACTTATAATTAAAAGAAATAAAAACAACTAAAATTGGAAATAAAACTAATTTTATTAATGAAAATAATTATACAAAATATTAAAAACACACCTGGAAATCAAGATTACAAGGAGATGGAGAGAATTTGAGAAGAAGAGAGTTGTAGAGATATGATTAAAACATAAAAATGAAGCCCTATTTATAGAAAAATAAATTCATAATACAGTGCTTTGCGGTCCATTATAGGCTTCATGCATGTGCTCCTCACAACCCTTAGATCAAGATCCAATGGCTGGTCAAACTTCAAAAGTCAATCATCACACATGGCATCATTTGACTCGTCCGATTTACCCAAAGAACAGTTGAGATTTGGCGGGTTAATAGGTGAATCGGGTTGACCCGAATACAAAGATTTGGATCCTCCAACTTGCTTCACCAACCATTGCCACGTGGCACAATCATGGCCATTGAATCATGAACGGTTGAGATTTGGTCAAGATTGCCAGCTATCCCATGCACTCATATCTATTGTAAGCTCATTTCATCATCCAATCAGTGCTCGGTCAATAGGAAAAGTCAACTTTTTTTACACAAGCCCAATTTTAAGCCGATCTTGACTGATCTTAAGGTTTTCTGACCTCCGGAATCCAAATTTGACCTCCGTTTATCTATTTGGAGCCTCGAAGTATGTGAAATTAATATTTTTCCTAATAAACACATAAAAATGCACAAAATTAAATATATTTAAAACATAATTAATAATTCATAATATATTACATAAACACAAATATAAATTATAACATAAGCATAAAATAACATATTATCGCTTGATAATTAAACAATTTTTAATACCAATCAAATTAAAATTACATTGAAACCCAATAAAAAACAATTTCTGCAATCGTATTTCGATTGCATTTATGACTGTAACTCTTTTTCAACAAAATCTCTTTCGAATTCTGCAACTGTACTTTCTTGTTCATCATTCTTTCTGATTGAACCCATTTAAAACTAATTTCTTGCAACATTTATTCATTTTAAGCTTCAAGAGAAAAAGGGTTTTGCAATTCTCTAAAGCCTGTTCAAACAATCAATCGAAAACCCTCATTCTGTTTTCTTCGAATCATACACTCTTTCAAAGCACACAAAATGGATGCATACAGTTACAAACACAAGTGTGTTAGGAAAACAAAGTTTGTTAACATGAGAAGATGTGGGGAGTTTGTCGGTGGTGTACATTCTTGTTGTTTTGAGCAGCTTTTGTCATGCACACACTCCACTGCTCGGGACAGAAGGTGCATTGTTTGCAACCAAGCCGTGGTTGATTCATTCAGTTTATCTTTTGATTATATGCTAACGGGATTGCAATACAGTGAAGAAGAAGTTTAAGTTTGAATAAGAGAAACTCAAAGACTTTGTTAAGGAAGAGGAAGCTCCATCTTGTTCTAGATTTAGACCATACGCTGCTCCACTGCCAAAAGGTTACAAGCCTCTCATCAGGAGAGAAATATTTGAAGAAGCAAGTTCATTCCTTCAATGACAGTTCATTCCAAATGGATGATGATGGGTTGGTGAAGTTGAGGCCATTTGTTCACACTTTTCTTGAACAAACCAGTAGCTTGTTTGAGATATATGTGTGAACCATGGGTACCCGATGTTACGGTAAGGAGGCTGTCAAGCTACTCGACCCAGATTCCAAGTACTTCAGTTCCAGGATCATTGGTCGTGAAGATTTCAAGCGAAAAGACAGGAAGAATCTGAACTCAATATTGGGGCAAGAGACCAGGATTATTATTCTTGATGACAATTAGAGTGCGTGGAGTGATCACAATGAGAATTTGCTAGTTGTTAAGGATAAAGAAATGAAAAGCGATCACAAATTCTATTCTGAAACATGGACTAATGAAAGTGAGAATGACGGGCATTAGCAAACAATATGGGAGTTCTGAAAACAGTCCATAAATTGTTTTTTGACAGTGGTTGCGGAGATGTTCGGACTTACTTCCCAAAATGTTGTAGTCGAATTCTTAGGTGATGTACATTACTCTTCAGTGATTTTGGGGATTTTAGACGAAGCAGTTCAAGAGCAGAGGAGATGAAAGCTACATGCACCATAGTAATTGACTTCTCTGTTACACATTTGGTCTCTGCGGAAAGTGAGGATTGTCAATGGGCAGAGCAAGAGGCGAAGTTCTTGGTACATCCAAGGTGGATAGATGCTTGTTATTTCCCCTGGCGTAGGCAGCCTGAAGATGATTATCTCCCTTGATCATTGAAGAATATTCAATTCCACATTTTAAGCCATTCTTTTAGTCATTTATGTAATGCAATACTGTTACTGTTTTTCACTACTCATGGCTCTTTAATGTACTACTGTAAATTGGCACTAAGTGCAGCAGCATTATTTAGTCAATTGTAACCGTTTCAATGAATTTAACGATGTACAGTATTCAAGTTCTTCTTCTGTTTTAATTCAGCAACCAGTCTAAAGCTATTTCTGATGACTTTAACAGAAATAATTTGTTGAGAATGCTCAAGCATCTCAAATAGTTTTCTCTTTGGTGACCTTGCTAGGTTTCTAATGACTTTAAGTCCCCTGATAGCATTGAAGCTTTTAGAACTGACATTTTACTGTGCTGCCATGTAGTCAGGAACTGACTTTCATATAATGTTCTTGCTTGCTTCTGCAAATTCCTTCACTTTTCATTTCCAGTTGAATACTACAAATTTCAGCGGCTTTTCATTTCATCGGTGTTTGTGCTTTGCATGACTTGCTATAAAAGCAATTCATGTTGCCTTTACCGAACCATCATGTTGTAACTAGATGCATTGCAGATGTATGAAGTATGAAATCAGGTCTCACGTAGCTTTGATTAAAGCGACGGACCCAGCTAGGCTTTTTAATCATTAGTACTCTGAGCCGGAACTTTTGAACCATATCTCACTCAAAAAATTCTGAGACTAGTGCTCAACGTACACTGCAATATCTTTTTCCAATCAACTTATACAAGCCTGAATTTGATTTATTCAGGCCACATTTGCCCTGCCTCTTGCGCACGGGTTTGGCTACAATGCCGGGGGCATTGTAGCCGGCACCATGCCGGGCTCTCAATAATATTTCAGGTTTAACGTCAGTTGTTGCATGTATGACGTCTCGATTGTATGTTTGACGTAAGATGTTGCATGTGTTAAATAAAACCAAAATAAAAAATATTCCCGAATATTCTCGTCCGTTTCATATTTGACGTCCAAGTTGCGAACTTTACGTGATAAGTTGCATATTTCACGTTAAGTGTTGCAAGTCTCATGTTTAATGTCAGTTGTTGCATGTTCGACGGTTGGATTTCATATTTGACATACGATGTTGCATGTGTTGAATAAAGCTAAAATAAAGAATATTTTCGAATATTCTCGTCCGTTTCATGTTTGACGTCGAAGTTACGAACTTTACGTGATAAGTTGCATATTTCGTGTGAATTATTGCAAGTTTCATATTTAACTTCCGTTGGTGCATGTCGGACGTCACGGTTGCATGTTTGACGTAAGCTGTTGCATATCTTGAATAAAGCCAAAATAAAAAATATTCTCGAATATTCTAGTTTGTTTCATGTTTGACGTCGAAGTTGCAAACTTTACGTAATAAGTTGTATATTTCACGTGCAGTGTTGCAGGTTGCATGTTTAACGTCCGTTGTTGCATGTCGGCCATCTCGGTTTCATATTTGACGTTCGATGTTGCATGTTTTCGATAAAGCCAAAATAAAGAATATTCTCGAATATTCTCGTCCGTTTCATGTTTGACGTCAAAGTTGCAAACTTTACGTGATAAGTTGTATATTTCACGTGCAGTGTTGCAGGTTGCATGTTTAACGTCTGTTGTTGCATGCCGGTCGTCCCGGTTTCATGTTTGACGTTCGATATTGCATGTTTTGGATAAAGCCAAAATAAAGAATATTCTTGAATATTCTCGTCCGTTTCATGTTTGACGTCGAAGTTGCAAACTTTACGTGATAAGTTGTATCTTTCGCGTGCAGTGTTGCAGGTTGCATGTCGGTCGTCCCATTTGCATGTTTGACGTTAGATGTTGCATGTTTTGGATAAAGCCAAAATAAAGATTATTCTCAAATATTCTCATCTGTTTCATGTTTGACGTTGAAGTTGCAAACTTTACGTGATAAGTTGCATATTTCACGTGCAGTGTTGCAGGTTGCATGTTTAACGTCCGTTGTTGCATGTCGGACGTCCCGTTTGCATGTTTGACGTTAGATGTTGCATGTTTTGGATAAAGTCAAAATAAAGAATATTCTTGAATATTCTCGTCTGTTTCATGTTTGACGTCGTAGTTGCGAACTTTATGTGATAAGTTGCATATTTCGCGTGAAGTGCTGCAAGTTTCATATTTAACGTCAGTTGTTGAATGTTCGACGGTTGGATTTCATGTTCAACGTACGATGTTGCATGTTTTGAATAAAGCCAAAATAAAGAATATTCTCGAATATTCTCGTCTGTTTCATGTTTGATGTTAAAGTTGCATAATTTACGTGATAAATTGCATATTTAACGTGACTTGTTGCGGGTTTCATGTTTTATGTCTATTGTTGCATGTTGGACGTCGCAGTTGCATGTTTGACATTAGATGTTGCATGTCTTGAATCAAGCCTAAATAAAGAATGTTTCCGAATATTCTCGCTTGTTTTATATTTGACATCAAAGTTGCATACTTTACGTGATAGGTTGCATGTTTGACGTAAAATATTGTTGGGTAGGTTTATATAAAATAACTAATTATAAAATGAGATTACATTTCAAAATTCCTTGACAAATCAAGTGATAATTTATAACTAAACTTATTTTTTTCAAATTGTTTATATTAAGTTTAATTAAGCCAATCTATTAAGAAACAAATGAAAATATATTAAAATTAAATTAAATTCAACTTTTACCCAATAAATATATTTAGGAATATATCTAATTAAACTGGTACACAAATTACAAATGTTTTCATTAAATTACATACATAAGTTTAATAGTTTAACTATTTTTTACATGATTGATAAAATGATGGCTTTGGAAAGAACTTGTGATTTGAAAAGAAAATTCTAGTTAATTATAATAAAATTACATATCTAATCCAACCTTTTTTCCTTATTTTAGTCAGATAATAGTTTTGAAAATAATTTGATAATTCAAGTAATAATGTCTATTCTTATTTGTTGTATAATATTTTTTTAGGTGCATTTCATTTTATTTTTATTTTTATTTTTTTAGAGAATCTAATCATGGTGGATATTTTAAATTACTAAGTCATGAAAATTTTGAATTCAATTGAAATTTACAATCTTTTATGAATGAAAATATACAGCAAGACAAACAAATTGAGAGATAAAAAGAAAATGTGGTAGAAAGAAAAGGCAACATCAATATGATCATTTTCTAAGAAAAATAAAGGCCAAATCTTCCAAATAATATGGTCAATTTCAATAAAATTACAACTCACTAGAGTAGATCCATCTACTAAACATCCAAAATTCACAATATAATATTTGAATATCACTAATTACATCCCCAATCCTAAAGATTGCAACAAATGCATGTAACATTTGAGGGAATTGTTTAGGGGTAAAAACATCGTGACCAGGTACGCATAAGTAGAACGTGCACCCCTCAGGCGCCCTAAGGCGACTCTTTGAGGAAAGTCTTCCCCGATGAGTTGAGCATTGGAGGGTTTATGTTAGAAAAATCTCCGACATCCCCTGACTAGTTGTAATGAACGCAAGCATCCTTGGAGAAAGAGCTTGAGGTCCCAAGAGCCTATTCGATAAGAAAGATAGAAGTACAAACCAACTCCCCAACAACTGCTAATTTAAGTGTTGGCATGGCTGTCTGGTTGCTTCACAGCTCAATGTGAATTCAACATCAACAAATATTTTAGAACCTAGTGTATCTTCAATCATTTTGGATTAAATTGTATGACACTTTTTTCTTTTCTTCTCTTTTTTTGTGAAAACAAATTTTAGTACACTTAATTGAAAAGAAATTTATTAATGAAAAACAAAATAATGACAATGAAGAGCACTCATTTATAAAAATAAGCTACAAATAGAAAAACAAAATTCATATAAGTAGAATCTCCCAAAAAATAAAAGCATTGTCGAATTGAGTTACAAACTAATAATAATTTCATCAAAGTTTGTAAACCAAAGATTGTCCTAATATCAAAAAGTTTCCAATAAAACACTTATGCCAGATAATTTATAGAACCTAGTAATATCCAACTGAATTCTCCCCTGCAAATAATTAAAATTTTCAAGTTAGTCAATAAGAAAAAACAGCCATCAATCATAATAAGAAGCAACATCAAATTACACTAAAAAAATGGTAGAAAAAAGCACCAAAACAACAAATATAAACAAGAAACAACAATTAAAAAAAAACCCAAAAATGGCATAAAAGGATGCTCAAAGCAGCAATAAATTTATAAAAATACCCTAAAATAGCAGTGAAAAGTGCTTTAAAAAGCATTAAAAAAATCCAAAACAATAGTAAACATGCCTAGAAACAGTAGAAAAAAACCCCCTAAAATAGTAAGAAAACTGCCTAAAACTAGAAAAAAAAAATCTAACAGCAAAATCTTCCATTGCCAAATAAAGCTATGAAAAAAAAGAAATAAAATTCATAAAGAGTGAAAGCTAACATACTGACCACTTGCTAGAAATTAAGCTATAAATCCCAAATTTTTACACAAATTAGTATATGAAACAAGATTGGTTTGATATATGCTAGTCAAGTAAAATACCTATAAAGTAGTACATATTCAGCAAACCTAATGACTTCACTCCACTCATTTTCTTAAGACTCCAGTGATGAGAAGCTGCCAACAGAATGATAAATTGAGGTTTGATAGGAAGCACACAAACTAAACAAGATACATAACAATTTTATTATCCATGTTACACCCTAGAACCATTTGTAGGAATATTTGTTAGAATAGCCACCATAACAGTTGATGAGCAACGTAAAATAGAGACAACAACAAAACCAGCAACCTGCAAAGTGCCAATTCTTCCATAATTAAATTAGATACACAATAGAAATAATTTACTATTAAAATCCCAAATTCATTTTATCTTCTTCCTGCATTTTCTCATCAATCAAACATAAAAGAGAGCTCCTATCGACACATGCAAACAGCACACACCATCTTGTCGCATTCAAACACAACCCAAGATCACAAAAGTTAATTTTCCAGATTTAGTTAACCAAAGAAAATATACCATCAACTGGATCACCTTATAAATCAAATACAATTCCACGATATTACCAACCTCGATCCCAAAAAAAAAGGCACAAACTTTAAAATGAAAACAACAACACCATGAAAAATAAGCAAAAGTGGGTATTTAAATCAAACATGATAGAATGCAACAAAAGCAAAAAAGCTTTCGATAAAAGCCAGAGCCAGATGGGGTACAAGCAAGCTAGGAGGTACCAATTAAAGATGCTTCATTCAAGAACAGAAAAGCTACCAGAATGATAAAAGTAGAAAAAATGAAACAATAAATAGAAAATTGGGTGAAAGCTGCAACAATAGTTTCAATCACTTAACAGTACCGACAAACTTATAGTAAACTTTAAGAACTAGATGTTTAAGCCACAAATAACGGGGACGTACCTATGAAGATAAAGACACAAGCGTGAGACCAGCAAACCGCCCATCCTTAACTTGTGCAGCAGACAAAGTCGAATGAAAAAGGAGGGTAGCGACGGAAACAGCTGGATCGGAAGCGAACAGCTCAAGATGAAAGCAACAAGTTAATGGATTGGATTGTGTGCGCGAGATGTGGCTTCGATTTTATTTGATTAGTCAAGAAATCAAAGAGAGAAATTTGTGATTTTTGAGAGAGAGGCAAGAAATTGAGAGCGATTGAGCACTGTTGAAACACCTAAATTATAAAAATATAAATTTTGCAGCATTTGGGAACTGGTTGCTTCGGTTGCCCTTTTTTTATTTATTTTTATTTCTTTCAATGTCAGCCGTTGGATTCATTTTACTTGAATCCAACGGCTGCGTTTACAAGCCAGCACGATGCCTGGCCTCAATGCCCGGCATTGTAGCTTTAGCCCTTGCGCACATCTTATGGCACATAGCTTTTTTTTTTTAACAAATATGACAGCCATTTTCAAGAACTATAGTGTTATTAATTCCTATTTTTAATCTTTGAATATTTTAAGTCAACTGCTAGTTATTTTTTTGTTGAAACGCAGAATCAAGGGCCTAGATCACTTTGTCACATGGATTGTCAACCTGGCAGTTGTAACCAATCCCTGTAACAAACTCTCCCCCTAAATATTGTATCTTTTAGTGCCTTTAAATGTATAACAAAAACAATAACAATTCCCATATGTCATGTGCTATTTACATTACAGCTGGTGAATTATGAAACCCTAACATGCGTAACAAACAATCAATGGTCCAGGTTTCATCAAATCAAAAATACAAAAGGAGAACAAACTCCACATTTTGTCTTCAATTCCCCGGCTGAGTCACCAAGCTTATCTGGCAACACTCTTGCTCATTCTAGAGCTAATGCTTCTTGATGCCTTCATATAAGCCACTAGATCATTGGGGCATCTGATCATCCATACAGTATGATTTCAAACCAAGGTGATCCCCACAAGACATCTTCTTTGAGACATTCTGTCGAGGAAAATGAGATTCACACCACGCTTTGCACCACACATAGCACCGAACGGTACGTTTTGAAATAACTATAAATAGTCACTGTAAATTGATAATTCTGACACTTGCAACACGCGCTCTCTCGTTCTCTCCCTCAACGACACAAAATCTCCCCGTCGACTCCCTTTTCTCTCCCCTCCAGATCGAGCAGCCGTGGGTTATTTTCTCTCAATCTCCCCTCCAAATCCAGCGGCCGTCAGTCGCTCTTTCACCCCTCAAATCCACAGCAGCCGTAGGAACTTTGTTCTGATTATGAATTTATGACAATAATCAAAACTCAACAAATCGCCAACCAAATTTGCCCAGTTAAAACAAACCAAATTTGCCTAGTTAAAAAAATAATCAGCAATCAAGAAATCATGCCAACAAAGTTTGCCCAGTTGAGAATCAAAAAATCAAGCCAACCAAATTTGCCCAATAATTTGCTTCATCACCAGTGAAAAATTCAAGCCAACTAAATTTGCAACAAATCGCCAACCAAATTTCCCTAGTTAAAACAATAATCAAGAATCAAGAAATCATGCCAACAAAATTTGCCCAGTTGAGAATTAAAAAATCAAGCCAACCAAATTTGCCCAATAATTTGCTTCATCACGAGTAAAAATTCAAGCCAACCAAATTGAATATGTATATGGAACAAAAAAATTACAGAATTAGAGAGGGGATATGAGAGAGAGTTACCCACAGCTGCTCTGGATTTGGGGGTGTGAAAGAGTATTGTGGTCCAGTGAGATGAGGGTGGTCTGCGCTTGCGTTTGAGTGTGGTCTGCGTTTGTGTTTCAGTGAGACGGATGTGTATGTGGTCTGCGCTTGCGTTTGAGCAAGACGTGTGTTTGTGTTTTAAAGCTACAGTAAGTTCTTTTAAAGTTAGCACAAAACAAACCGTTTTGTGCTAACTGTGGTCCTAATTGGTGTGAGCATATCAGTGCTGTTCTGTCGAACATGATACATCACAGCGAGAAGCTGGCTCTTACTTTTGGGCTAATGTGCTTATGTCCTGGAGTCCCCATCAGGATTTTGAAGAATCTCAGAATATGCGGGGATTGCCACAGTTTTATGAAGTTTGCATCAAGAATTGCAGGGAGAGAAATTATTGTTAGGGATTTAAACCGATTTCACCATTTTACAAATGGCAGTTGTTCCTGTTGGGATTTTTGGTAGTGTTCTACTTGACTGACAGCAGCAAACCACTTAGGTTTGGCAAGTGGATTGCAATCAAAGGATCATAGGTTCAATTGAGGTTGATTTCTGTAATGACATAATGAGATTTATGTTTTGTTGGTGGAATTTTGAATTTCTGAAAGGATTCGGCAAAGCAGAATTGGCCGTGCTCTCTAACCCACTCCTTTTACTTGTTTAAGTTAGATTCACCTTACATTCTGTGCAATTTTTTTCTTGCCATCACCTTACATTCTGTGCAATTTTTTTTCTTGCCATCTATGGCATTGATGTTCTTAGAATTCGCTGTGTACAGGGATTTATGCTTGATGCAGGAAAATGGAAAACCGAAGTGAGGTGAAACTTTAACTAGGTTGCCACACATTATCAGCAAAAGAAGTGTTTATGCAATTGTTCTCACATGAAAACATCTTAAAGAGCTGATATTTCTGTACTGTCAATGCGGATTTTGCTCTACTGTCACTGCATTCTTTTCTCAGTAATAACTGCAGTTTTCTTATATTTTAACTGCAAATTCTCCTTAATTGTCACTGCATTTTCTCCTTTATTGTCACTGCAAATTTTCTTTAGTTGTCACTGCATTTTCGCTGTGCAGAGGTTTATGCTTGATGCAGGAAGATGGAAAACCAAAGTGGGGTGAAACTGTGAAACTAGGTTGCCGCACATTATGAGCAAACAAAGTGTTTTTGCAATAGTTCTCACATGAAAACATCTTAAAGTCACATGAAAACATCTTAAAGAGCTGATATTCCCATGCTATCAATGCAGATTTTCTTCTACTGTCGCTGCAATCTTTTCTCAGTAATAACTGCAGTTTGCTTAAATTCAACTGCAAATTTTCCTTAGTTGTCACTGCATCTTCTCCTTTATTGTCATTGCAATTCTACCTCTGTTAGATCTTCTATTTTGTGATACAGATACCGTGATTTTTCCTTAACTACACTCAAAATTCATCTTCATTGTTACTGCCATCTAATGGCTTCCACTTTCGAAGGTGATAATTCATTTAGGCGTATGCACATCTAGGTGGCTTTATAAGGAGGAATATTAAAGTTTAAATTTCATAATGGTTTGCTCACGTGTTCTTATGGTATTAACTTCTGAGTTTGGTAGCCATGATTCCAACTAATAATGCTTCTTTTCAAACCTATAGGAACAGCTCAAAACTGAACCTTAAAAGCATTATATGCTTTCCTAGAATTATTGCTAAGCTGAGATCAATAAAATTCTTACTCTTTTTCCCTGCTGCCAAACAGCTGCTAAGATTAGCCCAGATCAACGTTTCTTACTTCTTTCAATCTCCAAAAAATAATAATAATAATAATAATAAAATGGGGCAAGAGTTGAATGAACAAGCTGAGAATAGTGAGTCTTTTGAAAGATTCCTGAGAGAGGCCGGAAAAGAAGCGAAAGGTGATGAAATCTTGAAATTGTTTTTACAAACGTGGAGACTTGTGCGAGATCTTGTTGGAAAGCGGGTGGCAGAAGTTGCAAGGTTAGTGGAAACTGAAGAAAGGGTAGTTAATTCTGAAATGCTTGATATGCCAGAATCTTTAAAGAATCGCATCTTGATGCTGAAGGAGGCATAGAGGTCTCAATGATTCCTCCGTCTCTTAAATCCAATGTTAAATTGAAGTTAAAGAAGTGGAAGATCAGTTATTCTCTCGTGGAGAAATGGCATTCATTGGTTGTGAGTAATCCAGACAATAGACTGAGAGAAGGTACGACTGTGAATCTATGGAGCTTCAGGAGGAACAAGTCTTCTGAGCTGTGTTTCGCTTTGGAGAGATGTCCAAGGAGAAGGAGGGCCTGAAAATAGCAAGCAGAAATTGCAACATTATTTCATCAGCTGTAGAGTGTTGATAGTGTTAGATGATATTAATTGTGCAAGAATAAGATAGAATATGTGATAGATAAACTGTGAAGAAAATGTAGTCTTTTAAATACATTGAAATGCTCTATTGTTTCTTTTCAAGGTTCAATAACTTTCTTGGTATTCTCTTCTATGATTTTCATTTATTTGGAGCTTTTTGATTTACCTGTTCTTAATTAAGTCCAGAGGTTTATTCCATTTTCAGCTAAATTATCGCAGTTCCCAGATTAGCCTGCTCAGAATTTGGCCTTTTGTAGTTGCCACTTCTCAACAGGCAATTGCTTTGTGCAAGTGGTTTCTTCTGAATGAATCTTGGATTAAATTGGTACTAGGTTAGTCTTCCTGTTTCTTTCTGTTAGTTGTATTGGTGATCTTCAGCAATCTTGGATCCTCAGCAGCCTGTTTAGATCATTACTGAACAAAAATTCGAGTCTTAATCTCAACATAGTTTAATAGGTCGTATTAATATTTCAATGCATGAAAAGCCTCTGCCTTGATAACTGAGTGTCCTGCCTAAGTTACACGCTGTTGTGTATTTTAAATGACAGTTAATAGAAATCTGTCATTTAAAGATTTAAAGGCATTGATTCATTGTAGATAAAGAACCAAACTGGAATTTTGTGAGGTTGAAGAAATGTCCATGGCTGATGTTTGGTTAAGACTTGCATGCGCTTTTGGTACTTTTCTTTTTATGCCTGTATCTCCATGTTAGCAGCTCAACATTAGCTGGTGTTTTGATCTGCTTTGCCATGACATTTAAGTGAGGCTACCAAAGGGTTTCTTCTCCTCTGGTAAGAATTCAACTCTAGTTGTATGTTGACCATGCATGTCATGAATCAGAGTATATACAAAACCGCATGCTTTTGCTGGCTAGCGGAAATGACTTCAAGGAAAGGTAATTTTGTATGTGTAAACAGTAATACTCTGCATTTGTTCAGGAAAGCACACATACTAGGTAACTTGACAAAAAAAAAATCCATTGACTAAAAAAAAAGCTGATATGAGGTCATATTTCTTTCAATTAGAATGCCTGTTTTGATAAAATCAATCACCTAATCTGCTTCAGTTTTAACTACGTACACTCAAAATTTTTCCAATTTTGAAACAATGAATTTCTCAAAGGTCGTTGATCAGGAAATTACCATTTTGGATTGTCTGATTGAGTTAATATTTGTGCTTATTATTACTGTTGTTAATGGCTTATGATGTACTAGTCTTTCACTGAAATATTGCTGGCCATACTGCAGGGCTAGCCTTGATCGCCGGGCTGGCTATTGAAAGATGAATATGAAATCCAGCACCAACCAAATAGATACGATGAATTGAACTCTGCTCTACCAAATCAAACAGAGTTGAAATCCGCCAGCTAGTGAGACCTAATCATCAAATCACAATATAAATCTTGTGAATGCAATTCTTTTCAATATCATCCCCGGATAACTGGGACATGTAAAAACTGGACATCAATTCTGACATTGGCTGTTTATGTACTTTCATTTTTAGTCATCTGAATATTGAACAAGTTGTAACAGATTTGGATTTTGTCGAACAAGCACGTTCACAAAAACCAAAACATAAGGAATAATTAGAAATCCTTCTCACATTGAGTTTCATAACCCCATTTAAGAAGCACAAATTTATCCACATGAGGCGACAAGTCAACAACAATGGCCAATTTTGTATACGTGGCACGACTTTAACGCGGCAAATTGGAAAGTCATAAATATAATCAGCCGGCAACTCCCTTCGCACCAAGCCCTGATAGCAGCCTACAGAATAGTGATAATTCTCCTACTCACTATTTATCTGCATTCCCTCTTATTTCCATCTTCTTCATGTCTCAAATCTCAATTCTTTGACGTATTTCACTTCCTATGGCACCCTTTGTCATCACATTTTCATGCATAATTTTGGTTAATTAACTTCAAGACTCATAAAATTTTCCAATGTCTTCATACTTTTTGATTTTCTTGCATTATTTTTTCTCTCAAATTCTCACTGTTTGTTAGTTTTTGAAGCCCCCTTGTATCAACAACCTCCTTAAATTTACTCAGAAACCTTTCACTAGCCTGAGGTTTTCAAAGTGAACTATTCACAAACGAAGATTGGAATTCAATGTGTTTGTGTACCCTGACAAAGATGAACATCTCCAGCGAGAAAGCTGACCGACAAGCATGCAAGTGAAGGATACTTATTAAGAATACCAAAGAGAGTCATTTCTTGAAATCAGAGGGTTAAGATTAATGTCATGCAACCTCACAAGTCACAAGGACACTTTTCTCATTAGATCTAGTCTTTGAATTTGCTTTTACTTCTCTGTTATCTTCAAAGAGTAATAAGAAAAACTATGCAAGCACCGGTAAGGTAAGGAAAACTGTAAAGAAACGAGAGTTAGTCCTCAGTGTTGCAACAGATACTGGAGGCTCATAACTCCAAGCAGGCCAATTACAGGAGCTGAAATAGTAATAAACCCTATGATGATTAAGAGCTTGAAAATCAAAATACTGTAAAAAATGGAAATCATAACAATAAGCCATGCCAAGAAAATCACAAAACCTTATAAAGATATAATGCATTTCAAGTTTTCAATGCAATTACAGTAGCCACTACATATTTCATCTGTCATATATACAATTTTTTTTTCTTGCTCAATATCATCAACGGGTCGGGTCAAAACATATGTAGTTGTTGCAATTCAGCCGTTTGATGAAGAGTCTTCGCATCAGTTGCATCATCAGTATAATGATCTGTTTCCACTTCCTTGTTATCCTTCAAGCTTAACCAAAGCAAAACACAAATCAGAATTGTTCTTCCTGAAACTCCATAGCTGCACCTCTGAACCTAACTCAAGTCCATTATCTTTATCATCCACAATCAAATCATGCCACGTCTTCATCAGATTATAAGTGTAATTATCACCCATCTTCCACTTCTTCAACATCAAAGGAACACTGTGTTTAAGAGAAGGAGGAATCATCAAGACCTCTATGCCTTCCTTTGTATTAAGAATGCTCTTCTCCTTTTGATTGACAAAGTTATCATCTCTTACTTTGGTCGGTGGTATCGACAGCCGATTATTATTACTCCTTAAATCACATTCTGTGATTGTTTTCTGCATCACCAACACTAAATCAGTACCATTCTCCTCCTGGATGCGATTCTTGAATGATTCAGGCATATCAGCAACTACGCGTTCTTCTTGATTCACGTTCTTGTTTCCCTTCTTCCTCTGCTTTCTGGGCTGTCTGATCTCTTTTCCATCATCTTTGTCGCCTCTGTCATGAGTCTGGTCGAAGCACCTCTTCAGAGTAATCTTCTTGTTGTTTATTTTAAGTATTAGTGACGGCATTCTTCTACTAGGCAAGTTTTCAGAAACAGACCCTCTTCTTCTTTTCGGTATGTCAAAACCCAGATTGTCAAATTTCTTCTTTTGTGCCAATTGTTTCTCAACAAGCTGTTGAATAATGATCCTCGTAAGTGAACTCATTTTTAAGGACTCATCACCATTGGCAGCTTCCTCTGCCTCCCTCAAAATTCTTTCAAAAGACCCAACATCATCATTCAATCGCCACTTCATCTTTCTCTCTTCCGTGTAAATTCTTTCTTCAGAAATTCAAAGATTCAAACGTCAAGAGAAATAAAACAGGAAAAAAAGGAACACAGAACAGCAACTTCGGAAAGCTTTTCAAGTGCTTGGACCAGAGGATGATTATGCGAATAAAAGGATGCTATTAATTCCTGAGTGAAGTGGGTTTCCTAAAATTTGAAGAACAGAGAAAAAAAAGAGGAAACTAGCGAATTAAAGAACACAGAACAGAACAGGACAGTGATGATGTAAATATATAACAATCCTGAGAGAAGTGGGTTTCCTAATTAAATTCGAGTTTCCTCAGATATTAGCTTCCTAAATTGATAGGGAAAATAAAGCGCCACGATGCGGGAGCCGTTAGTGCTTGGCGCGCCAAGACCTTACACCCTAACCTTAAACCTAACCCTAAGCTTGGCCCTAACCGCAACGGTCAAAACTTCAAATTTCAATTTTTGCCAATTTTGTGACTAAGTTTGTTTTACGCTTTTACTTTATATGCAAGTAATGTAAGGGTTATTATTTTTTGTTAATTTTATATTTTATAAAATTTCTAATATGTTGTGTAGAAAAAAAAAATGTGGTTAAATCATAAATGCGGATATGGGAGTCGTTGATAAAAGATTTTATCGCCTCAAGACTGTTATAGCTTTCTTTCCTCTGTCTCTTACTCTAACAGTCCATTTTTTAAAATAAAAAAGAAATTATTTTTATCATTTTGAATTTTTTTGGTATTCAAGAGACACATGGGCATTTTCCTTTGAAACACACAAATTAAGGAGTAAAAATAAAATAATTTTTTAACTGAAAAGGTTTGCTTAACAAAATATTACAAGGTACATAGATTACGTTTGACACGCAAGATTGGATTGAATTATATTGGAATGAATTAAGCTGGATTGTATTATATATTTTTATGTTTGGTACAATATCGAATTAAACTATGTTAAATTGTATTTAAATAATATTAAATAGCATTTAAATTGTCATTTCAATATAAATTTCAATTATTCATGAAATTTTATAATCATAATTAAAATAAATTTAAAAACCAATTACTAGGAAAAATTAAATATATTGTAAATAAGTTATTGGGTAGTCATAATACAGTAAATAAATAAACATAGATAAAACAAATTAAATATTTAATTAATTTTTATCAAACATTTAAAAATATTATATGAAATCAATTAATTAATGGTATTATTAATTTTCATGATAATTATTAAATTTAATACAATCAAATAATGCAATAAATAATTAGACATTTAATTTTATTGATAAATTATTAAATATGCAAGTAGTGAAAATTTAATCTCAAGAGTTAGTATAAGTAAAAGTATCAATTTAAGTAGATCATAGATAATAAATAAATAAAATTTAAGTAAATCATAATAAAAAATAACTAATTAATTAATACTAGGTGTAAATAAAAAAAATATAAATAAAAATCTCATACATTGACAACCTTTTTCTTTAATCTTATCCCAACTAAACCCGTGTGCAAATTAGGATTATTAATCCCATGATTTTAAGATTAAATTCAAATTTAGTCCCCCCTAATCCAATCCAACTGAGCTTGCCAAACATTGGATAAATATTTAATCCCAAAATTAGTCCAATCCCATACTTAATCCTAGCATCCAAACATGGCCATATGGTTTGATTTCGTGGAGAACATATGCTTTTAAGAAATATGAGATGGACTAGTATGAGCCGCGCAAAGGAGGGGGGTGGTTTGGGTTTTCAAGATTTAGGGTGTTTTAATCAGGCTATGTTGGCAAAACGAGGATGGCGTTTGCTTATTTATGGGGAGACACTTGCTTCACGGGTGTTAAAAGGCAAGATATTTCCGACGATGTTCGTTTCTTGATGCAACTATTGGTAATAATCCTTCATTTATTTGGCGAAGTACTCTCTGGGGGCGTGAGCTATTACAGCGGGGAATTTGATGGTGTGTGGGATCAGGGCAACATATTCGTATTTATGGTGATAATTGGATGCCTAGGCCATTATTGTTCTGACCTATTTCAACAAAAATTTTGGGCAATGAAGTAAGGGTTGTTGACTTGATAGAGAATGGAAATTTGCGGAACATGACTTGGCTACAGAAATATTTCTTGCCACCGGATATCCATTCTATTATGAAGATTAAGCTCCCTTCACAGAGTTGTAATGACAGGGTAATATGGCACTATGATCGTTGTGGAGAGTACACAGAGAAGTCTGGGTATCATGTTGCGAGAACATGGAAGAACCTTGATAATGTTGCATCTTCTAGTATTTCATCAAGGCAGTGGGCAACCATTTGGAAGTTAATTGTTCCTTCCAAGGTTAAGATATTTCTATGGCGTGCACTTTCAGGATCGCTTCCATCTATGGAAAATTTGGAACTGAAAATGGTGGTGGCTGATTCGCGGTGTAGGATTTGTGGTGAGGCTGGTGAGTCTATTTTGCATGCTCTATTTGTTTGCCAACATGCTCATGATGTATGGGAGCTTACTTCATTTACTGTTTCGGAATTTTTTAACCGAGTTGCATGTTTGTGGGATGTGTGGGATATTGTTTATTCTAAAGTTGCTTTTAATGAAATTCAACTCTTTGGCTTAATTATGTGGCGGATTTGGAGGGCGAGAAATAGGATTTTATATGATGGGGCTAAGCCATCTCCAAATTGTGTGGTGGCTTCAGCCCAAGGAATTTGGGATAGTTGTGTAAGGAGAAATTGTAGGAATATAAATACTATGTGTATTGTCCAAGATGTTGTGATTTGGGAGCCACAGTTGGGTTGGTTTAAATTAAATACCGATGTGGCAGTGGATGTTCAAAATGGAAAGGTCAGTTATGGAGCTGGTATTAGAAATCATGAGGGATTGGTTATGTTGGCTGAAACCAATTTTGGGAATTATTGTGAGGATGTGGCTATTGCTGAGGCAGAGGCTGTTCGCTTTGGTATTCAACTTGCTAAGGAGACTGGTTTGTTTCCGTTAATGATTGAGTCGGACTCGTTGTTTGTTATTCAATTGATCCAAGGAAAGCAACATACTCGTACAAAGCTTTTGTGGATAATTTCTGATGTGCAGCAATTTATGCAACCAAAGCATGACTTCAGGATTCGGCATATTTCAAGGAATGGTAACCAAGCTGCGGATGCTCTAGCTAAATATGCTCTTCAAACATGTTCATCATTTGTACTGCTAGAAGACTTTCCACAGTTTATAGATTGTTATCTTTGAATTATTTACTGATTCAATGAGAATTAATTTGTTTTAAAAAAAAGAAATATGGGAAAGTTTGGATTGAAGCTAGAGAATTGTTGGATTTTAATAGATTAAATTATACTTCGAGTAAGTCAAGACACAAAGGAAGGCACTATCGGTTTTTGATAAAATGAAAAATGAAGATTTTGATCCTGATATTAAATGTTTCATGATTTTGTTACAAGGGTTGGGATTAGGGCGTATTAAGAAACTTAATTTATTGAGAGTAAAACTATAATAAAATTTAATAATGTATAAAATTGATCGAATAATTAAAATTTCGTTACTAATTTTTTTTAAAAAAATATGAAAATAAATGAATTTTTTTGTTGAGCACGATCAATTGCCCACACTACTTCTATGTAAAGTTCACCCTTTGTTGGGATAGCAGAAGAATTTACTGAGAGTGAATAAAGTTTGTAGAGAAATATGGGTATTTTACAACACTCATATTTGCCCTGAAATTTCGTCTAATGAAATTATGAAAATGAACTTTTTTGCTACAATCAAACTAAAATCAACAGATGATTCATCGCACACCGACTATCTTTGGGTGATGAGCTATCACCCAGATTGGGAAATTTCGGTAACTACAATTTAATGAAAATTCTATTGAAATTTCAGGTTAAATATAATTTCTCTTTATTTTATCTCATTAATCTATACTTGTCAATTAACTTTATTTATTTTCAAAATTACCAATAAAAAATGGCTTACCTAGGGTGTGGCTATGATATAGAGACTGAAAGTCCCTGTATCAAAGAGGGAGTTAATTGTTGGCAGCCAAACAACTTTTATAACTGGCAACAACTGGTTTTCATTAATATGTATTTTTAATGTAAATAAAATAAAATAATTATAAAATAAATAATATTTTAAAAATAATAATACTAATAAGAAAAAAAGACAAGTAAAGTAAAAATAGAAAAACAACTTTATTATAAATATTTTGAAAAACAAAATAAAATGAGTGTTAACAAAAAGACAAAAGCTTAATTCATTTTCTACGAAATCTGTCTCATGTTTAATATTTTAATTTTCATGTAATTATTTTCTAAATACCTTGAAAATTTTCTTTTTTCCCCCATTTCATGTTTACGTTCATGTTTCATGTTTCAAGTTCCGAGGTTCATGTTTGATATTTTATGTTCACTGTCACAAAAGTACTTATATTTTATGTTTATTGTTGCATATTTTAAGTAATGTATTTTATATTTATTGTTCAATGTTTTCATGTGATTATTTTTCAAATACCCCAATTTTTTTTTTGCCCCCGTTTCATGTTTATGTTCATGTTTCATGTTGCAAGTTCTGAGTTTCATGTTTGATGTTTTATGTTCACTGTTATAGAGGTACTCATATTTTATGTTCATTATTGCATATTTCAAGTAATTTGTTTCATATTTATTGTTCAATATTTCATGTAATTATTTTCCAAACATCCTGAAATTTTTGTTTTTTGCCCCCATTTCATGTTTACGTTCATGTTTCGTGTTGCAAGTTCCGAGTTTCATGTTTGATGTTTCTTGTTTACTGTTACAGAAGTACTCCCTCATATTTTATGTTTATTGTTGCATATTTTAAGTAATGTGTTTCATATTTATTATTCAATGTTTCATGTAATTATATTCCAAACACCTCGGAATTTTATTTTTTGCTCCCGTTTCATGTTTACATTCATGTTTCATATTGCAAGTTCCAAGTTTCATGTTTGATACTTTATATTAACTGTTACAGAGGTATTCATATTTTATGTACATTGTTGCATATTTTAAGTAACCTATTTCATGTTTAATGTTCAATGTTTCATGTAATTATTTTTCAAATACCCCGAAATTTTTCTTTTTTTCCCTCATTTCATGTCTACGTTCATATTTCATGTTGCAAGTTTCGAGTTTCATGTTTGATGTTTTATGTTCACTATTACAGAAGTACTCATATTTTATGGTCATTGTTGCATATTTTAAGTAATGTGTTTCATACTTATTGTTCAATGTTTCATGTAATTATTTTCCAAGCACCCCCAAAATTTTATTTTGTCCCCTTGTTTCATGTTTACGTTCATGTTTCATGTTTCAAGTTCCGAGTTTTATGTTTGATGTTTTATGTTCACTATTACGGAAGTACTTATATTTTATATTAATTGTTGCATATTTTAAGTAACTTGTTTCATGTGTATTGTTCTATGTTTCATGTAATTATTTTCCAAATACCCCGAAAATTTTATTTTCTCCCTCAATTTCATGTTTATGTTCAAATTTTATATTGAAAGTTCAAATACCCCGAAAATTTTCTTTTCTCCCTCCATTTCATGTTTATGTTCAAATTTTATATTGCAAGTTCAGAGTAACTTGTTTTCATGGGAAGTAAATTTCATTTTATTCATGAATAATTTCTTGCAAAAGTAGTGAAGCCAATGTTAGTAACAATGATGGTCATGGTAGTTTTAAGTTAGCTCGCTCAAGTGAACAATTTTCATTCAACACTAGTGAAGCATCATATGAACTTGAAACCCAAAATGAATGTGGGAGTAGTTCTCAAGTGTTCTCAGAATCCAATGGCTAGTTTTTAAAATAATTCATCAGTGTCACAATCACTAAGATGGGACACCTTTACATTTCTTCCATATCCCAACGTGCACTCTCTAATTGGTGGCCTCGTGACAATTCATTTGACTAATCGGAAGATGTAAATATTAATTGTATTTGACTTTGCAAGAGTCGTGCTTTAATTGAAGGTTTTGTTAGTGTGTTACTATTTTGTTTATACACTCATGATATAGAATTTACATTCACCTTAACTTGTATGCTTTCTTATCTTTGATGGTTATGTGATATATACTTGAGTTTAGTATGTTATATGCTTAAATTTTTATTTTTGGATGTTCATCATCATGTCTCGTGCACAAAAAATGGCATTTGAAATTTTTCGGAGTCACAAAATGGTCTTGGAATTGATCAAATTTTGGTCGACAACAAAACAATCTAAATTTTAGTGGAACCGGCTAATCGCTTTCTTTAAGCGACTATCCGCTATTTAGTTCCAGAAACTTAGCGGCTAGCCGCTTTAAGCAAGCAGCTGCTGGAACTGAAGCAGTTAACTACTTAGTTCAAGCAGCTAGCCGACTTCATATATTTTAGGGCTTGTTCATCATCTTTGTCACTCGTTTCTCTCTCTCTACACTGTTTCGTTTCAATCTCCTCTCTCTCTAAAATTCTTCATTTTCCACTCAATTTCTTGCTAAAGTGAGTCTCTAGAACCAATTTTATTTTTTTTTATTAAACCTCACCTATTCACTCCGAAAACACCATTTCCTTGTTTATTTTAAAAATTCCCAAATCTCTAAACCTAGTTTACTTGTTTCACAGACCTTCACTTTTGAGTAACTTTTTGCTCATTCTTGACCAATTATTGTGTGTGCATTATATTTTTACATTATATCATTAATAAATCGATTTTCTCAAGTACAATAAATTACAAATCTAATAACTTTATAACAATTATAAGGTTAAGTTTAACGTTGAATTTAAACAAGTTCAATCCAACGGCTCAAGGGTAGCCCCTGTACCATACAGGGGATTACATGCAAGCTGAGGTTGCTTCCCTAAGTTGTTGTTTTCGTAACTTATAACTTGTGATTTGATTAATTAACTAATAAAAATGGGGTTGGACAGCCTTCTCACACAGCTGAGGAACAGATCCCAATGAGATCCAGCTGTGTGAGGGGCTGTACCTTACGTTAAACGTAAGAAGGCAGCTCCCATAAAAATGTGGCATATGGACAAAACTGAAAGAAAATATAATTGGTTGAAAAGGTTGCAAATGGGTGACTGAAACAGTCAACCCAAAAGATTGACTATTACAATCGGTTGCAATAGACTAATAAACAACCTTGTTTCACAATTAAATCCCCCACGTCTTAAAATAAAAAAACTCAAAACATTCAGGAAGAAAAGCCAAAGTTGCATCCCCTCCAACTAGCATCCTATTGAAAATCCACCACCAAGAGAAGCCAAAGCTGCATCTCATCCAACGTCCATCCTACTCAAAATCCACCATTAAATTTTCTGCAAGCTATGCTTTATTTGATGTTGATGGACTTGCAAATCAAAGTGGCGCAAGCTGTTCACTTCTTGAATGACAAGATCGAATCATATAACTGGGTCGCAACGAATTAGTGGTTGTTCAGTTTCAGCGAACCAACACTGCTTGGGAGGTCACCATTTCTATCCAATCTCTAGTCTTTGCTGACCGATTTCGAAGTTGAGTTCTTGGCTGCTCATATTCTTAAGAGAAAAATAAATTTCTAGGGTTTCGATTCTAGTTCTACGCCCAATTGCTGTGTTTTTTTTAAGTAATAATTATTTTTATGTTTTTTTTTTGGCAAAATTGAAGCTATTATGTGCAGGAAAGTACAAAATTCATAAATTTATTTTTGTAACAACTATTGTGAAAGTAAAAACGTGTTGTTTTATATGTTTTTAAACTACAAGATTTGGGATGGAAAAATTGCATACTCATGCATTTTCATTGGGTTTTTCCTTGAAAATACTGAATTTTAAAAACATTAACCATAGCATTTTTTATATTTAGAAGTATAAATTCTATTTTTCATTTTCGTTTCAAATGGTTTTTCAACAATTATCAAACAACAGCCTCAACTTTTATACTGATTGCAGTGGGTAAGGTCTTAATATTCTAGCTTGGATTGTTAATTCCTATAGTTATTTGTATTCCTGATATGTTATATAGGACACTTTTTCACTTGTAGTATAGCTAATTACAATCGACACCTGTCTGTAATTTTTTTTTTTTTGGGGTTTATGGAGAGATACTGTGATTGGGCTTGTAAACGGAACTACTCTTACATTGGGTAAAGTTTTGGTTCTTGAATGAGTTATATAGCAAAATCCTTTCTGAAAGTATGCATTTATATAGAATAAGCATTTGAAATGAAAAAAGGCTTGAACAAAGCTAGTTTTGCAATTTTAGATGATATAGACAACATACAGTTGTCATAGTTTAAGTTGTGGACATTTGTGATTCCAAGGAGATTTATAATAGTATTTGGGCATCTATTGTCAACTTTCTTTAGTTACTCCATTTGGTTTAGTATTTGACTATCACAGAATTTAATGTTCTTTTATTAACATGTAGTTTGTTGGATAGGGGAAATGAGATGCATTTAGGAAGAAATGAGAAAGAAAATAGAAGTAGTTACATGTGATACAGAGGTCTCCAAAATGATGAGCTCAACAGATAGAAAACATAAGACTCTATGTGTGGAAGGTGATGAAGGGGAAGATTGGGGGGGGGGGGGGGGGGGGAATGGCAAGTAGAGAAACAATAGTAGTAATAACTATGGGCCAAAACAATAGTAAGTATCTTATTTGTTGTTACTTTTGTTGTAATTTAGTATAATATAATATACTGTAAGGTATCAAATGTATGATGATTTAGTGATGTCCTGAAAATTAGTTAAAAAGGAAAACATGAAGAATTAAGAAAACAAATGGTGGGGGCATATGCAACCAAGAATGTACTGCGAACATTCTTTTATTGCACACTTTTATTCAATTTGTTCTGTATACTCATTCAAATTTGCAACATTTTTTTCATTAAGATGATTCCATTAAATAATAATATTATCATTACAGCCATAAATATGCATCATTCTTAAGTCATGTTGGCTCAATTACTGATTCGCATGCATATTATCAAGTTACAACTGATAACATTTATGGTAAGATATTTTTCTTTTCATGTTTTGATCCAACTACATTTGTAGAAAAGCATAACAGAACAAATAAGCCTGGTAAAAAAATAAATTGGATGGTAAAGTCCTTATGTTAATGGCATTTGACGGCATGTTGTTTTTCATGAATATAGTGGAGAAGAAGTACGAAAGATAAATTAAACGATGGTAGTGCTTGTATCATGAAAGAGATGAGTTGGAGTCTAAAAGGATTGGTTTAGTGCAATGTTTAGAAAAGTTAACTGATATAGGTGAAAATTGAAATTAGTTATTTGAGAAAGTTTGTTTACTGGTTGATTGATTTATTTATTTATTTCTTTGTAAATATGCAGGTGAGCAAGAAAATAGGAAGTACGTTAAAAAATATGCCGCTTGAAGCAAAACAAAAATGCAAGTATATTTTGAAAGAAGGACTGTTGAAGAGAGAGAAAGTGCACCAGCTTGATTTGCATTAGTTGCATCTAAGTTGATGGCCAAAAAAGGAATGGGCGTGTGCTCCATTGGATTTGGTAAATTAATTGAGATGAAGTGTACTTGGCTTCAACAGAAACGATGTAAGTGGTTAGTAGATAGGGTTGATACGACACGGTCAGTCTTAATTGTTCATGGTAAGGAGTTGGAGCCTAGACCACTGAGTTTTGGGTATATAATGGGTATTGTAGATAGAGGATTGAATGTCGAGGCAAAGGGAGACATGCAAGAAGTTGGAAGATATCCTATGCAAATCAACACGTGCGATGATGAATTCAAAGTAAAGTTCACTCTCTTTGTACTGTGTTCATTGTTATGTCTGAATAGTGGCATTCATATAAGTTCCTTCTCACTAATATCTGTCAAGAATGTAGAAACTATCAGTGCAAGAAATTAGGCGACCCTTTACTTTGGTAAGCTAATGTAAGGCATAAGATAAAAGCAAGAGAAGCTGGCATATATAAATAGTTGTTTGCTATACCTTTAGGTAAAGTCTTGGGTATCGATTATTGGGGTTAGGTTGCTGGATAATTCATTATTGAATGGTTCATGTGCTTGGAATGATATTTATCTATTTACTGAAGAAGATAAGGTTTAAGACTTTGTCCGCATACCATTGGTTTGAAATTTGTATGATACATATGGTAAGGGTGTTTTTGCTATATTAAAGATGTTTTCCTATAAAAACTTATACTAGGGTGTTGGCATAATTATGGTTAATTTGTATGAGATTTAATCTTTATTAGTATATTAGTTTTGATTATTATAAGTTTATGCCGATGTTGTGCATCAATTATGTTGCTAATTGGAATATTGAAAGAAACCTCTTGCCTTGTCTTCTAATAAAGTGGAATGGGACTAAGATAACAAGATTCATTAAGTAGATGCACAAGCAAAGAGGCATTGGTGCAGAAAAGGTCTGTGTAAAGGAATAGTATTGTTTAGAATAATAATGGTTGAAATGATGTATGATGATTGTTTATTATAAATTTTTGGTGTAGGTTACACTATATGAGAAACAAATCAAAGGTTGTTCTAATGGTGGTCGTAAAAGATATTTGGAGAAAGGAGGAAATAATAAACTTTTAAATAGAGAGTGGAGACAGTATTTGAAATGCACAAAGCGTGGACTAAAGGTCATAGGATATGTTCCGAACTGACTGTTGTAATGTATATGACCAAAACCTTGTTCGAAACTTAAAGGTTGTGAGAGGTGGATTAGGTGAACTTAGAGGCATGGAAAGTGAAAATGAAGAAGTCAATGAAATAGTTGAATCCAATGGCCTAAAAGTTGAACAATTGCCATTGAACATTGACAATTGGGGCGCAGGAAAAGTCAGATAGTTTTGGATGAAAATGCAAGAGACGAAAATGCAACGCAAGAAATCCTACAGTGAAGAAAAATAATGAGGATGTTTTGTGCCATTTAGGATTACAATTACAAGCATCTTTTGAGGTCAATCCACAGTGCTATCGCAAAAAAGAGGTACTGTAATATATGGTTATGTTGACATAATATAAATTATTATATAGTTGAATAATTCATTTATGTTTTTTTGATTATTTGGATGTTTGGATGCATGATGCAGGATATGATGAGCAAAGACAATGCAGTTGTTTCATCTTCGGTGAATAATCTTTTAAAGGAGGTTGTGGAGTTGCTTGTTGAGATGGCCAATAGAGAAGTAACAGAACAAAAAAGGCCTTGGTGTCATTATGGCCATTTCAGAGTAGGTCCCCATGTTCTGACGTTTCCTGCTATAGAAGATGAGTGGAAGTTGATTGGATATATAATTAATGAACACCTTGATGGAAGGTATGATAAAGGGTGGTATAGTTTTCATAATAATTATCTAGTAATAGGTAACGAAATGTTGACTGGATATGAATAAGTCATTTCAAGTGAAATGATATATAATGACAATCATTTGTTGTGATTGTTGGTAAACTATTTTTCTTCTAAGAGTAATTTGTGATGTGTAATATTATAGTTTTGCAGTCATTAAAATGTTTTGTAGTGAAATTATTGTTCAACCAAAGATGAATTGGCTACGTGGGAGGGATTTATTGTCTTTATGTCCTAAAAGATGATCCATGGTGAGGTGAGTTAGGCCAATGTGTTGACAGTCTTTTATAGTCTAATGTAAAAGAATTTTAAGTGCTTTGTACTCTTGAGTAGTATTGTAATGCATTTTTCTTTTTGTAGAGAATATCACTTGTGGCTGAGACTTCGTCAAACAGCGAAAGCAAAAAAGGTTCAGACAGTCCATTTACCTAGTTTCTTCCCACCTACTTTGCGATTAGTTATAGTGATTGTGAATGCATAAAAAATCTTCATATTGTTGGAAGGAAATGTAGGCATATGCAACAATGACATTAATTGTTATTAGAAGCAGTAAATGATTCTAATTCAAGGAAGTGATATAGCATGGCTAGGGAGGTGGAAGCACTCGAGTAAGTGCTACATGCAAGACTTGGCACAATGTGCAAAGGCATGCCTAGATGTTTGATGAAATAAAAGTAGCAGTAGTGAATTAACAGAATTAGAAAGTAGACAATATGTTTATAGAAATTTTATGAATAATAAAATCGTTAAATCCATCACATTTGTATATACAAATTGATACTTTAACAAACAATTAAGTTGTTGATATAATTATTTGAATTTATTATAAATAGATTGTCATTACCGTAAATCATAATTCATGGCACTGGTATGTTCTTCTTGTTGATATTCTTACTATATGTGCTGAGATTTGGGAGTCATTACCAAGTGCCACCAAAAAAATGCATTAGTTGGAGAAGCAAACACAATGGTAAGTGGATCAAGAAATTTGGGTTTTTATGTGTTTTGATTTTGTTTATCTTCCAATATTTTCTTGTATTTATTTAAGTTAAAGTCTTACTTTGGTTATGTAGGATGGTTGTAAATTATGCATGGGGTATTTTTCAGAGGGCATAACTTAGGCTACAGGTGTTCGCTTTTGGCGTATAATATACCGTTTTGAAGCTTGCGATGTGAATGAATCAAAAATAAAATAGCTTCATCATTCTGCCCCATGGTCAAGTTGAAAATACTGTATCTTTCCTGATCATTTTTAGTTTTAAAATATTTTCCTACATTTTCTGTTTCTTTTAGGACTTTTATCTTTTTTTTTTCTAGAATTCAGACTTAGACACCATTTGTTTGTCTTTTCTTATTTAGATTAGGAGAATTTTATTATAAAATAATATTTTAGATTTATCTATTTTGGTAAATTTGCAATAATTAGAATTATTACAAAGGGGCGAAAACCCTATCTTTGTCAGTTCATAATTATTCAAGAAACTTGATTATTCAAAAACTTTGTTTCAACTATAAACTTTATTTCAACTATCTTCTACCTTTATGTTTCCATTTCGTCATTTAGAGTACACACTGATTGCATTGTTTTTTTAATCACTATAGTTGAAAGCACTTGATGAGATATTGAAGGACAAATTCAGATGTTATATGGGAGCGACTTTAGATTTCAGAGTTTTCATTCCCTTCACAAACAAAGGATTTCGAGACAGTGTAATGGGTATATATGTGGTATGTTTGTGATTTGGTGGATGGAGAACCTTACTATAGCACAAGTTCCTGATTGCATGGTTAGTCAACCATTTGGTTTTGTGAAAATTTAGATGTTCGTGGATATCTTGAGTGGATAACATTAGATAGAAATGATATTGAATCTGCATTGCACAAAATTTACTTGATCTGGCTACTGACCTAAATTTTGTTTGTTTCTTATTTCAAAGAGTATAAATTAGAGGATGAATGGAGGAAGTTGGCTGTTCAATTTCTTGTGTCTAGAAGTAATGTGATGAAAAAGAAAATGATCTTATGTGCAAAAGAGTTTTTACGTAATGAACAACGCAGATAAAAGAAAGACTGGCCGGTATTATTAAATGAATTATCATGCGCAAGCAAAACATTGTACATGTAAGGGTCATGGGCATAAATTATAGATTTACAGGTGACTTAATCTTTAGTTTTCAGTTATTTCACAAGAAAAAGAGAAATGAATCATCGTTAAACTCATTATTAGGTTCTTTAAGTGTATTTGAAAATTTGATAGGCTTTTTCCTGAAATAGTTTGGTAATTATTATGTCTTCCAGGTTCAATCTTCCTCTTTCGAGGTTGCTTTTATTTGGTCGCGGGACTATCCTTTCAATGTTTTATGCAATTGTACATTTTCTTTAAACTTCATTTCATAAAAGGAAATTTGGCCTACACAATAGGTCTTAGATGAAATTTTGTTGTCCTTCAGAAATTAGAGAATATTCCATACTACCTGCTCTGTATGTACAAGTTTTAGTTATAATGATGTCTATAAAGCAGCATGCTAATACTTAGCACCAGTTCTGCACTGAGCTTGGAAAGCAAAATGATAATGTAGTTTTTAAATCCATGCATCTGCTGGACAAAAGTCATTGAGCTTTCATTTTCATCCCGAACATTAACTAGATATATATATGGTTCTCGCTAATTCTCCAACTTCGTTTTATAAAATGCCACATGTTTGATTTCTATATGTATTTTACCTAATGTTGTGGCTACAACATTTTGCTTATTCCACATAATAAGAAAAATGATATTTTGTATATGCAATTCATGAACTATGTAATAGTATGCTTAGAGCTGAACATGTCATATTGGAGCAAAACATTTAGTTGACATTATCATTATGGTTATTCAATATTTTGCTCTTTGAAACTACTGTTGCTAATGGTGGATCATTTTTATTTACTTGGTACTTTCACAATTACGAATTTATGAGGTACGATCAACTTCGTACGTTGATAGGAAGAGAAGTCATGGTTGGGAGCACTTGCAGGAAATAAGATGATCTTCTTTGTGGAAATATTTTTGCTTAGAAAATCTATTGACTTTTCAGTTCAGAAGTACGATCTGCAACCAGTAACATTTATATTAATAAAACAACACTGTCATATGTTTTAAAATGTTACAAGGTAATAGTGGCAATCAAATCCATTTTAATACACCATTCGTCCACAAACTTATAGATCTAAAATGCTTTGAACAAAAGTTATAAATTCATTACTTCATCACACTGATGTCCTTAAAACTTGAAATTTTAATAGGAAAGCATAAGCAATATGGATTTCAACTTGTATACAAAGTTTAGAACTATTCGAATCACCGTGAAATTCCTGAAAATGCTAATGGACATATAAATGTACAACATATAAAGTTCTTCCGTCATTTTAATAGCACATGAGGTTAGCACATCAACCAAGAAAATCGATCAAGCAACAACTGCAGTAGCATGACTTGGAGCAATTATAAGAGAATGAAATACTGATAGGCTTCAATCAAACTTTCCAAAAATAAATTACGCATATTGAGTGATAACAACTTACCCTTAAAATTTGAGGTCTTTCTGGTATTTATTGACAAGTGGTTTTTAAAATAAAAGGAAGTTGGAGAATCTGTAAAAAAAAAAAAAACTTGCCACAGTAGTGGCAAACTTTGAAAATTCATCCAAAAAAAGTGACAAACTAAAATCACCTAAAAATTTATAGATCTTAATTATATACATAGAAGTACAATACCTCAAAATTTTAGCTCATTTTAACATTGTTACACTATTCTTCTTCAACATAAAACTTCGCACGCGGGTAAATTCTGATAAGAATTGATAGTAATGAATAATGAGATGATGTTGGTTTTAAACAAAAAAAAGAGAACACAGAGAAATTGGGGCTGCTAATTGCATTATAATTCATTGATGCAATATTTGAATTTATACATGAAAAGAAACAAACAAAGCCAAAAAATCTGCCTACATATCTTTAACACATATCTGATATCATATAATTCAAAAACAAAATTTTTCCTACAATCCTGCAGGATTTTATTGACAGCATAATCAAATATTGTTGTTTTTATTTTTACTCAAATCCTGCAGCAAATATAGCATTGTCATCACTCCTCCTTGCTATTTTTGCTGCAGACACCAATTCTTTTCTTCAACAACTCAAATCTTGACTTTGACAGTCCCTTTGTCAAAATGTCAGCTAGATGATCTTCAATCTTGCAATACACGAGCCTTACTTCATCATTCTTCTGGACTTCTCTAACAAAATAATACTTAATTTTGAAATGCTTTGTCTTCCCATGGAACACTGGATTGTTAGAAATTGCTATGGCAGCTTGATTATCAACAAAGATTTCAGTTGCATAATCCTGAATCATTTTCAAATCTGTCATAAGCTTTCTTAGCCATAAGGCTTGATTGACTGCAGCAGCAGCTGCAATATACTCAGCCTCAGCAGTAGACTGAGCTACGATTTCCTGCTTCTTTGAACTCCAACAGAAACAACCTGAACCAAGACTAAATAAGTAGCCTGACATGCTCTTCATATCATCACAGGATCCTGCCCAATCACTATCAGCAAAACCATGCAAAATCAGCTTGTCTTCCTTTTCAAATTTTATTCCATGATCCAAAGTTCCCTTGATATACCTGAGCACCCTTTTAGCAGCCTTGTAGTGCAATTCACTTGCACAATGCATATATCTGGACAACAAACTCACAGCAAACATTATATCAGGTCTTGTTGCTGTCAAATACATCAAGCAACCTGTAAGACTCCTATATAATGCTTCGTCAATCTTTTCAGCACCATCATCTTTACTAAATTTCTCATTTTGAGCTAAAGGAGTACATACTGACTTGCAATCCTCCATGTTGAATTTTTTTAGCACTTCTTTAGCATATTTTTGTTGTCCAATGAAGATCCATTGCTGTGACTTTTGAATTTCCAGACCTAAAAAAAAAGTCATCTCTCCTAGATCAGTCATTTCAAATGCTTGCATCATTTGAACCTTAAATTGCTTCACTAATTCTTCATTGCTTCCCGTGACAAGCAAATCATCAACATAAAGTGAAACAACAATCAATTCATGATTAATTACTTGAATATACAAAGTTGATTCACTCATGCTCTTGTTGAAGCCTATGTTCAGCAAATGATCATCAATCCTGCTGTACCAAGCTCTTGGAGCCTGCTTCAAGCCATACAATGCCTTTTTTAATAAATATACTTTCTTCAGATCTGCAACAAAACCCTCAGGCTGCTCAACAAAGATTTCTTCATCCAAATAGCCATTTAAAAAGGCTGATTTAACATCAAGCTAGTAGATTTTCCACTGCTTTTGTGCTGCAAGTGCTAGAAGCAATCTGATGGTGTCTAGCCGTGCTACAGGTGCAAACGTTTCAGAAAAGTCAACACCAAATAGTTGAGCATACCCTTTTACAACCAGCCTTGCTTTGAATTTGTTTACAGAACCATCAGCATTGAGTTTGGTTCTATAAACCCATTTCACACCAATAGTTTTCTTGTGTAGTGGTCTGTCCACCAACTCCCAAGTTTGATTCTTGTGAATCATCTTGATCTCATCTTCCATTGCTTTAAGCCACTTTGGATCTTTAGCAGCCTCATCATAACCTGCAGGTTCAAGCACAGCCATATTGCACTTTTGATAAATTTCTGTAAGTGGTCTGGTACCTCTTATTGGCTCATCATCAATTATATCATCATCTTGCAATTCTGGTGCTTTTTCTTCTGCAAAAACTTGCTTTGGTTCAGCTGTTGCCCAATTCCATCCTCCGGCTTCATCAAATTTAACATCTCTACTCACTATGATTCTTCCCGTCAAAGGTTGATAAACTCTATAACCTTTGGTGAGAGTACTGTATCCTACAAAAACTCCATATTCTGCTTTTTGATCCAACTTCTCTCTTTTTGCATCTGGAACATGAGTAAAACACATGCAACCAAAAATTCTCAAGTTATTAATAGAGGGTTTAAAACCAAACCAGGCTTCAAAAGGTGTTTTTCCCTTTAAAGCCTTTGTTGGTAACCTGTTTTGCAGAAATACAGCAGTATTAACAGCCTCAGCCCAAAACATTTTTGGCATTTCCTTCTCAAACAACAAACATCTAGCCATCTCCATGATTGTCCTGTTTTTCCTCTCACTGACTCCATTTTGTTGAGGTGTATAGGTTGCTGTAAGCTGATGTTCAATCCCTGCAACTTCGCAAAACTTAGCAAATTTATCAGCTGTATATTCAGTCCCATTATCAGATCTAATCACCTTGATTTTACAGCCACTTTGATTTTCAATCCATGTTTTAAACTTCCAAAACACACTAGCAACTTCAGATTTTTGTTTGAGAAAGTAAACCCAACACATTCTACTAAAATCATCAATAAGAACCATGAAGTACCTATTACCATTTAAGGATGCAGTCCTCATAGGTCCACAAACATCTGTGTGGATTAACTGAAGCTTCTCAACTGATCTCCATGCCTTATTAACAGGGAATGGCAATCTAGCTTGTTTTCCCAGCTGACAGACTCCACACACTGATGCTTCTCCTCCATTGAAAGTCATTCCTTGCACAAGATCATTTTTCTGCATGTAATCTAATGCAGAATAATGAAAATGCCCCATCCGCTTGTGCCATAACTCAGCCTGGTTCAAAGTACATTGATATGCACTACATTCATCCTTGTTCCAACTTAAGCTGAAGCTTTTACTGTTCATTTTCACAGAGAACAACACTACACCATTTGGGTCAGTAATGACACACATGTTATTCTTAAATACAACAGAATAACCTTTCTCAAGCAATTGTCCCACACTCAGTATAGTAGCATCAATGAAGGCAACAAGGGCAAGCACTCCCCGTGTCCTCATTGTAAGAAAACCTCTCATCCGCAAAAGAAATGTTGGTTTAGGCCTGACATTTAATGCAGGGCATGCAAGCAAATGGGGCATATGGAGAAAGTGTGTAAAAACAAACAGCAAGAAGGACACCAAGCTCAAGCAGCAGAACAACAACAGGATGAACAACTTTTTGTTGTATCTTGTTTTTCGAGTAACAGTTCGAGTGATGATTGGCTCATAGACAGCGGATGCACAAATCACATGTCTTTCGATGAATCTCTTTTCAAACAAGTAATACATCAGAAATTAACTTGATACCTGCTGAGCTTTTTATTGCAACTGTCCCTTTACCTTTCACTTCAATATACTGCCCATTGCCAACTTTAACTCTTGACACTTCTGACTTGTTTACTTGTTTAAAAAGAGATTCATCGAAAGACATGTGATTTGTGCATCCGCTGTCTATGAGCCAATCATCACTCGAACTGTTACTCGAAAAACAAGATACAACAAAAAGTTGTTCATCCTGTTGTTGTTCTGCTGCTTGAGCTTGGTGTCCTTCTTGCTGTTTGTTTTTACACACTTTCTCCATATGCCCCATTTGCTTGCATGCCCTGCATTGAATGTCAGTCCTAAACCAACATTTCTTTTGCGGATGAGAGGTTTTCTTACAATGAGGACACGGGGAGTGCTTGCCCTTGTTGCCTTCATTGATGCTACTTTCCCCCTTCTTGTAAATCTTCTTACTCCACTGTTTCTTTTCTTTGCTGCCTCCCTGAGCTTGATCAGCCTCTTTCACTTGAAATGCTCCTTCAACCATCTCCTCCTTTCTGTAAGCTCTCCTTTGTTCTTGAGCTTGCAGTGCATTGACAAGTTCTGCCAATGTTATTGTTGACATATCTCTGGACTCTTCAAGTGAAGAGATTTTAGATTCAAATCTCTCAGGCAAGGTCACCAAAATCTTCTCTACAATCCTTCTATCAGAAAACTCTTCCCCAAGCATTCTAATTTTATTGGCAATCATCATCAACTTGTCTTTATAATCATTAACTGTTTCTGTCTCCTTCATTTTCTGCATTTCAAATTCCCTTCTCAGGTTCAGGACCTGCATTTGTTTTGTCCTGACGTTCCCCTGATATTCTTGTTTCAAAAGATCCCATGCCTGTTTTGCTGTTTCACAAGTCATGATCTTTGTAAAAATTGTCTCTGAAACTGCAGAGTGAATGCATGTCTTGGCCTTATATCTCATTTTTCTTTCATCCCTGTTATTCCTCATATGAGCTAATGGTGGATCCTCTGGATCTGCTTCCACCAAGTCCCATAGGTCACATGCTTCCAGGTAAGATTCCATTTTCACGGCCCATATTTGATAATTTTCACCTGTGAAAACTAGAGGAGCAGATAAGAAATCATTTCCTGCCATATTGAAGTGTAGGAAGCCTCTCTAATCACGTTACAGGTCCCTTAAGAATAAGGGCTCTGACACCACTTTGTTGGTTTTAAACAAAGAAAAGAGAACACAGAGAAATTGGGGCTGCTAATTGCATTATAATTCATTGCTGCAATATTTGAATTTATACATGAAAAGAAACAAACAAAGCCAAAAAATCTGCCTACATATCTTTAACACATATCTGATATCATATAATTCAAAAACAAAAATTTTTCCTACAATCCTGCAGGATTTTATTGACAGCATAATCAAATCTTGCTGTTTTTATTTTTACTCAAATCCTGCAGCAAATATAGCATTGTCATCAGATGAATCCAACAATATCAGTCGTAAACCATTTTACTCCACAATTTCTAGAATTAGAATACAAGAACATTTATCTATCATTTCTCAAAATTCATTATCAATCGAACATCAATTACGTAAGTTCTGATGCAATCAAACACAAGGCAAAATAGTAGATATGTTGAAATCGAACTTCTAAGTTAATAAATCCCTATATCAGAACCTACAACTTTCATTTTGATCTAGCATAATAGAAACACAATCGTCATAAACCTAATTCACTCAACATGTTAAAACAACAAACTATTGCCACGTATCACCAACATAAATAATATGAAAAATATAAATTCATAGTCAAGGTAAAATATTACCTCCTCGGTAGAAATAAGTGGTTAGCAAGGCATTTATATACAACCTTAGTATGCTAGACTGCTCCCAAATAGATTTAGCTCGGATAGAGCAGTAATGCCAATTGATTGACTATTATTAAGCCATGATCCTGATGCTTTAGTCGAGGTAGGTTCTGAGATTCAATCAAAATATTTATTGGTCCAAGTGGAGGTATCAGGGTCTGATTCGTCTAGGAGATTGTTCGATAGGTGGTCACGGCAATTATTCTGGCTATATATGTAAGTTGGAATTGGTGACGGGTTATAAGTGCAAGTTCTAATTGTATAACCAGGGTTATCACATCGAATGCATTTTCCTTTTTTTTTTAGGCCTTTTTAGGCTGCCTCAGTGGTCAGTGCCCCTTTTGTTAGTACAAGCATAGAGTCTTGAATGAGGTTGGGATTTGCCTGAAAATCTAGTACACTTGTTCTGTCTGAAGGCAAGGACATAGACTGTAGCAGCAATGTATGGTTTGGAGGCCTCATTCACTCCTCTTATTCTTCTACTATTCCTTAAAGATCGACTCCTCTGATGTAATTATCTGCTTGTCTTTGGAAAAAGTCCCAAACTTTTGTCACACTCTTGGACATAAGTTCACCTCCACTGGTGTCTATCAACTACTCTTGAATATGTGGCAATAATCCTTTTAGAAAATATTGGCACTGATGTCATTTTTCAAATGCATAATGAGGACACTTCAAGAGTAAGTGATTAAATCTCTGCCATGCTTCAAAGAATTATTCATCCTCTTTTGTATAAACGCTGAAATCTCCCTGCAAATAACATTAGTCTTATGAATAGGAAAATATTTATTAAAAATTTTATCAACCATTATCTCCCAAGATGTAATGCTATTAGCTGGGAATGTGATAAACCATGATCTAGCTTTATCTTTCAATGAGAATGGAAACAAATGAAGCTTAACATCATCTGTAGAAAAATCTTCATATTTAAAAGTTTGCCACATAATATAAAAATCATTCGATTATTAGAATTTTCATTATCTAAATCATAAAAAGATGGGAGACAATTTAGGGAGCATTGGGCTTTATTTCAAAACTCCTACCTGCAACAACTCGATATTGAATGCATGAGGTGCTTAGATTAGGGAATGGACCAAAGTAATTTTTAGAAGGCTTTTCTCGTGGCTCTTGAGCCATTTTGTCTTCAATTATATTTTCTATATTTTGGCCAACTTTTTCTTTTGAAGTAGCTTTCTTTTTCTTTTTTTTTTGGATGAAAAGTTCTAATAATTTCACTATCTGTAGCTTTCAAAATCACACAGTAGAGATCTATTACGAAGCATGCAATCACACCAAAATAATAAAAAACATAAATAATATTTGTGAAAAGGAAAAGAAAAGAAAAAGAAACTAATTTGATGAGCTATTATAAAAACGAACTACTAAGGAGAGAATTAGAATGTTCAGACCTAAAACTTATTATGTTTCTTTATCCCCTAGATTAATTTTTGTTGACTACAATTAGAAAATGTAAAAGGAAAAGAAATTAAAAGGCACTTACAGTAACAAAAGTAAAGACAAAATAAAAGAAACGGTTAATAATAAAAATAATAACAATAATAGTAGTATAACTAATCTAAACAAAAGACACATGACCTTTAAAAGAAAATAAATAAATTAATCCTAATCTAAAACTGATACGCGCGACTTAAAAGAAATAATAATTTAAATAAAATCAAATCTAAAATTTTAAACTACACAGTAATTGACGAATTGGAATTTCTTTTCATCTTTTTTTTTAAATAACCTAAACTATGACTAATATAAAAAATTAAGTCAGCCCCAAATCAAACAAACTTTCCAATTCAATCTCTTGAGAAGGCGTAAAAAAATTATTGAGCAAATTTTAATGCACTCGCAAATACACAAATTTATTGAAATATAGATTAGAAATAAGGAGTCCGAATCCACAAGGTTTGTTAATTTTTAGAAAAGCAAAATTTAATCTAATTCAATTATAAGTCTACCCTAATGGAGATGAAAATATTTTGTTTGAGAAGATTATAACTGAAGATGCAATAATTAAAATTAAAACAAGTAAATTAACACAAGAGTTCAAGAGATTGGGGCTACCATCAAAATCTACCAAAGTTCAACTTAACAATTATCTAATTACCAATCAATTCATAATTTTAAAGTGACAACTCGAAATCAATCTATGTCTATTCTTAAGCTCCATTAAGATTAATCTTATGTTTGTTCTTTTTCTACTTAATAATATAATATTTAAACATTCCATATAAACAATATTGAATCAACAAAGAGTCAAAGTTTTCTAAGTATAGAAAACAGTTTATGAAAGTCACAGAATCAAAGACGATCAGGCATATATAAATTTTATAGATCCAAGCATAGGTTTAGTCAAATATTAATCATAGCAATCAATAGTACATGACAAAATTGGTAAAAATATTTAATAATATTCAATCAAATATGTGAAACAAGAACCATAAGTATTAAAGCACACATATAGAGAATTAATTGAATAAAAAATAATTTATTTCATTGAACAAGTCTTCATCCTTAACCCTAGTATAGACAATTAGAAAGACACAAAGAGATTGAGCACAATAGAACCGATGGAAGCCATGGTCAAGCTGTGCTATTCAATTATTCTCTGTGCCTTGCTGATCATCTCTTCTTCTCCTTCTAATCGGCATGGTTTGCATCTCTTTAAATATTGCCCAACTTGGCCGAATCTTTGTCTAATTTGAATTACTCTCTTGGAGGCTAAGTGCCTATTTAGTATGGTGTATCTGATGGTCATAAATGCTTATTTAGTTCGATTCTTTAATTTTTTTTTGTTTAGTTATTGATTGAGTAGAGTTTTTGAAGATTAATTAATTTATTTTGGCTCTATCAGAAAAGTTCAGATTTTGGGTTTTTTGGAGTAGTGGTGAAATTTTTTTTTAAAATGTTAAAATATTTAAAATATATTTTACTTATTTCATAATCTTATTTCATTCTTTTCATAATATAATTTTAAATAAATTACCAATTAAATAATTTACAATTTTTAATAAAAGTTTTGATCGGCAACCAAATAACAATAAAAAAATAAACTCTACCTAAAATAATTTTTATTCAAAAAGGTATACTAAATGGAGCCTAAGTCACTCATTTGATTAAATCCTACAACTATAACTAAAATAAACCACCCCGAACCCCTAGAGTGAGTCTATGTAAACTCGTCTAACTGAATTGACGATAAATCTAATATCTAAGGATTCTACTGAAAATTAGGCATAGTCTCTCCTATAATTAAGACATTCCCACACTTGCAAATTATATAACAAACACTCCCAAAATAGCTCAATATGCAACCAACCTCTACAACAACTTCCTCAATCAAAATACCAAATATCATCCAAACATCTAATGTTAAAATACAATAGGTTATCTTTAATCACAAATTATAACAAAATTATGCAGTCCGAAATAACCCAACAAAAAAGATCTAAGACCCCTGACACCATCATGTGACCATAATTTTAAAAAGGGAAAATATCCACCGTCCACTTTTTTTTTTTAATTTTATCAAAAATACAAAATTTATTCTTTTTTTTTTTTTGCTGGAATCCACCTAAATTTATAATTTATTTCACTTTTCCACTTCCGCTTGGAATCCGTTAAGAAAACTAACGGAAACTTAAAAAATGACCATTTTACCCCTCAAAACGAAAAATTACAATTTCACCTTAAAAATTACAAAAAATAATCAGATTAAATCTAATTATGTTCCCCATCGGTCAATAAAGATATTAATTCCACAACCATCAAATGCAAGTTTTTTTAAAAAATATGTATGTAATTAGAATGCTAAATTATAATAGTAGTATTAAAAATAGCCAAATCTCGCAAACCATCAATTGAATTTACTATAAGTAAAGGTTTTATTATTAATTGAGTTATAATTTCTAGTAGTTAAGATTTTTTTGTATTTCATTAACGTACCAATAATGATATTCATCATTAAATCTGATTATTTTTGGCATTTTTAGGGTGAAATTATAATTTTCGTTTTGGGGGTAAAATAGCCATTTTTTTAAGTTTCCGTTAGTTTTCTTAACGGATTCCAAACGGAAGTGGAAAAGTGAAACAAAATGTAACTTTAAGTCGATTCCAACCAAAAAAAGAAAGAATTGTGTATTTTTAAAAAAGTTATAAAAAACAAGTGGAAGGTGGATATTTTCCTTTTAAAAATAACTATCATTGTTGAGTTGACTGTTGTACCTGCAAGTCTCCTATGGGGGGAAAATACAATAAAAACGAAGTGAATATAAAACTCAGTGAGTGAATAGTCGTTTTAAAAAAAAATAGATTTACCTCAAAATAATTATTTCATTTCAGTGAATAATTTTACCAAATTACCATAAGAAACTTAAATAATTAATTTAATTATAAATCATAAACTGACATGAACATAATATATAATACCACATAAAAATTAAGGAAATCATAATACACTGTAATCTCAAATATTAAATTTTGAAAACTGTCACTAAACAAGTATCCAGGAGAATAATTTCGGCATACCCAGACCGTGACCGATGGGCAATCGGGGAACCTTATGCCCTAGAGTTACAACGGGTAGATAGGGAAATGTTATCTCATATCTTATCATATATATGCATGTATAAATTGGTCCCCAAAGGACAAAGGACAAAGGACTATATTTAGACCAAAGCCTTTGTGTGTACTCAGACGGCCCCTAAAGACTTATATATCATCTGTATCTCAATATCTATATCTCTGTAATCATCATACTGTATGCATAAGCTCCCAAAAGGGCAAAGCACCCAAACACATGACCCAAATCCTCTTTGTGTGTTCAGACGGGCCCCAAAAACCTATATCTCATTTCATCTATATCACTGTATTTAAAGGGAAAATATATTGTCTAATAATTTTAAAAACAATTCCTTATATTTATATACCTTTTAATCATACTTTAAATCATACTTTTCTTTTTATTAACACATTTAAATATACTCTTTCTTATCTTTAAAAAAAACACTATCATTCTTTATTCAAAGTCGATATGGCAAACTATTCATAACATAAGCTTAACCGACTTTAAAGAAGCCAATTTTATTTCCATATTCTTTAAGCCATTCACGTGCATGCGTGATTTAGATTTGCAACCAGTCAAATTTTGGTTCTTTAGCCTTGAATTCCACGTGTAAGTTGGCCCGATTGCTCCCAAAAACAATTTATCTCTAATGCTTCCCAAATTGGTGATGCACTTTTTATCCATAATCTCCAATTATTTTTCTGTTTATTAAATAATTCAATTAACTAAAAATAATTAATAAAAATAACTAGTAAATATATAAATAAGAGTAAAAAATACGCATATATTATATGCTCCTCAATAAATGTTTTCATATCTAAGGTAAATTTTAAGTCATCCCAAATAAAAGGATCATATTAATTTATCTCTTAAAAAGTGTTGAAAACTTTAATTTATCCCTTATTTTTATTTTAAAGATGAGGCCAAATTGGGTTGCATTTATAATTTCTGTACCTAGAAGGCATGGATGATTGCCTCATAAAGGAAGTAGTTTTCGTCATGTTGGGGATCGATCACCCTAGGCATCCGCTGGCCATGAGTGAGTGATCCGGGGTCATCAGATGACTTTTGAGTCCTGAGCTTGTACAAATTGATATTAATCTCATGAATTTTGGGTTTGCACGTAATTAATGGTAATTAAAGAGACACACAATAAATGCTCTGTAATTTTCTAATTAATTTTCCTTAATTTTTTTTCTTTGTTTTTGGAATCAGGATGATATATAATTGAATTTTTGTAGTTGAATTTTCAACTGTGGAATGAAAATTTTCCAACTCCGTGTGAAACGTCTCTGATTGTTTCCTACTTTATGGTGCGTTATCTTATGGGAATAAGAAATTGGAATTAGGTATTGGATTGGTTGATTGATGGTGTTTCTTTTCCGAAAATTCAATCCATAATCGGAGTCAAATTTGTGGGCTCCATAAAATTAGGAATGTGAAATGAAAAATCTCAATAAAATTTTATTTTTTGAATTGATATTTTTACCCTTAAAGAAAATAATAATAATAGCAATAACAACAACAACAATAATATTAATATAATACTACATATATTTCTCTTTAAAAAATTTTACGTCTTTATTTTAGTAGTAAAAAATACATGATTTTAACTAAGGAATTTTTTTTTGTAATTTGTTGATAATCCATTCCAACTATAAGATAAAGTAAACACATCAAGAAAAATACTATTGATATTGATTACAATTTTTATAATTCAAGTAAATAATTTATTCTAATTATCACTCTTCGTCGTGATTTTAATCCATTCAGATCCAACTCATTCTGATTCTAACCTATTCTTATTACGAGTAAATCTACCATTACATTCTAATAGTGTACTACGAGAACATATTTTACAGGATTTGTGTTACAGCTAGGCCATAAATTGAAGGGTGCTCAACTTCAAATGTGTTCATCTTATAGTCATCAACCTGCTGCAATGACGTAGTTGCACTTCTAATTCCTAAGTAATTATTAACTCAATATTTTGTCTTGGAGGAAGATTTTTGAAATTTTGATGCCTATGCGTTTTCAAGAGCAGGTGTATTAAATTCTTCATCATCTAGTTTCATTTTGACAAAATACATTTGATCATTACATTTCCGTTCCTCTTCTGCCAAGTTTCCTTCCGTTGCTATCAATTCAGAGAAGTCGGTGCCTTCTTATTGACCCATAAAAAAGGGACCAAATCAAGTCTGACCTTGCAATCACTTTGGTAACTTGCAACAATTGCAACCATCATTGTCCACAAATTTTACCTGTGGTGTAGCATCGTCTTACGTGCACACAGAACAGCCAAGAAATCGTTGCCAGCATTTTAAACTCAAGCATACTTTCGTCTGCAAGAAAGTTAAAAGCATCATTCAAAATAAAAAAATTTGAAACGTTTGAAACTACCTTACACGATTAGCCACACAATGAATTTGTGGCTGAGCTTATTAAACGAAAAAAGAATAATGATATTTGATCTAAAGAGTACCGGAGGGTAACAGAAATAGAATGATTATGCAACAAACAGTTTCATTGTAGCATACGAAAATGGTGCACTGTGCACGCACAATAACAGCGTTTATGTCGCCAGTCTATCAGGGCTTCGGCCAAGTATCATTATTCCTAAATTAAAAAAAAATAATGGCAAAAGCACTATTTTATTGAACATTTTATGCCAGTTAAAACCTTGAAATGAAATTATCTAAATTTCTTCTTTGGAGTGGACATTTAAAGCCCTGCAAACTTTCAAATTAAGTGAAACTAGCTAAACTTCTTCCTGCAAAACGCATGCGAATTGTCAACTCTCATTTTCCGAGTTTAGAGAAAATTAATTTCTCAACACAATGGCACTAACCAAGTTGCATTATCTCAACAGTTAATTAAAATAGCAAATGAGTTTTCATAAAGGATTTAATAAAGGATTAAAATGATCCTTTGTTATTTGAAGTTTTACATATGGGTGGAGATATTTCCAATCCACTATTTTTGTAATCCACCCCACTTTTAAAAAATAATTACAATGAACTCAAAATTTTTAAATAACTACAAATTAATAAAAGATTTTGTATTATTAATCAATTAAATCCTTCTATTAATTTTTTTATTAGGTTTCTTTGACCATTTTGATCATAAACTTTAAGATAAGTTTTATTTTATCATTTTATTATTACAATACAAAACAACCAAATTATCCCAATAAACATGAGTTATTGTATCTAATAGTTTAGGTATTTAATTTTGTGACTTATAATCTAATATTTTTAAATAAAATCTAAATTTTCACTATCCTTACTTGTAAATTACATAAATTTAACAGTCTAATAACTTATTACATGAGTATTGTGATATACATACATTATGTTAATTTAATTAAAGATTAATAATCATGCTAATAAGGTAGTATTAGAAACAATGAGTTTTGTATAAAATTAGAAAAATATTGAAGTAAAAGTTAATTCTTATTAGTTTTACTTTATAAGGGTAAAATACTCAATTCAAACTGATGCCAAAACGATCTTTGTAATCAAATATAATAAAAAAATAAGTCTAAAAAAGTAAACTAAGATAAATTTAATTAATTAATTCTTCAAAATTCTTCTTTATTTGAAAATTTTAAAACCAATGTGCACTTTTTGTAACTATTTTCTGAAAAACGGGTGGGTTTACGAAAACTATCAGATGGAGATATCAAGTAAATGCGTAGTGGCAAATTCTGGCCGTTTTATTTGAAATGCTAGTTAAATGACAAAGAAACGAGTAAACCAATACTAAAGTCCTCTCTATAAAGATAGTGATCGATTGTTAATGAGAGTTTTAAAGATGGATCATATGTTAAGCTGCATATTATGGCTTCTATTCACTTGGCTTTTTGTGATGGCTTTGAGTTCCTTTTACAAGAGACGCAAAGCAGGATCCGAACGGGAGCCGCCGGGGCCTACGCCTTATCCAGTGATTGGAAACCTCCTCGAACTTGGTGACAAACCGCACAAGTCACTAGCCAAGCTTGCCAAGATTCATGGCCCCATAATGACTCTAAAATTTGGCCAGGTAACCACCGTAGTGGTTTCTTCAGCAAGCATGGCAAAAGCTATCCTTCAAAATCATGATTCATCATTCTGTAACCGGATGGTCCCGGATGCAGCCTGTTCCTACAATCACCAAGAAATTGGGATGGTCTGGCTTCCTGTCTCAACACCGTGGAAAAATCTACGAAAAATATGCAACTTACATATTTTCTCTAGTCACAAACTTGATGCCAATCAAGACATCCGGCGCAAGAAAATCAAGCATCTACTTGCTTATGTTGAAGAAAATTGCCGTGTGGGGCAAGCAATAGTGATTGGCCAAGCTGTTTTCAATACTTCACTTAATGTGTTATCCAACACAATTTTTTCCGTCGATTTGGTTGATCCCACTGCGCGAGAGTTTAAGGATATAGTTTGGGGTATCATGACAGAACTAGGAAAGCCTAATCTGTCCGACAATTTTCCTCTGCTTAAAAAGCTTGACCTGCAGGGGATAAGGCGTCGCATGACAATTCATTGCAGCAAGATATTTGAGGTGTTTGATCGCTTGATTGATCAAAGACTGGATCAAAGACAAGAACATGGTTACAATACTAGTACCGAATCTTCAGATGTGCTGGATACTCTTCTCAATATTAGCCAAGACAAGAGTGTGGAGATTGATGGAAATGACATCAAACATTTGCTTTTGGTATTGTTTATTTTGTTTCCTTTCTTGCACAAATTTGAAGTTATCTAATAAAATTTTATATGACAGGATTTGTTTATTGCGGGGGCTGACACAACTTCGAGCACATTGGAATGGGCGATGGCAGAGCTACTCCATAGCCCAGAGGCTTTATCAAAAGCAAGATTGGAGCTGGAACAAACAATTGGCAGGGGCAAACCACTTGAGGAATCAGACATCACTCGATTACCTTATCTACAAGCAGTACTCAAAGAAACCTTCAGGTTGCACCCAGTAGCTCCCTTATTTCTCCCCCGTAAAGCCTCAACAGACGTAGAGATTGCTGGCTTCACAGTGCAAAAAGGTTCAAAAGTTTTAGTCAATGCATGGGCTATTGGCAGAGATGAAAGCACATGGGACAACCCTCTCATTTTCATGCCCGAAAGGTTCTTGGGATCAGATCTTGATGTCAAAGGCCGCAATTTTGAGCTAATCCCCTTTGCAGCTGGGCGACGAATTTGTCCTGGTTTGCCATTGGCAATCAGAATGTTACATATAATGTTAGGTTCACTTATTAACTCTTTTGATTGGAAGCTTGAAGATGAGAAGATGGACATGGAAGAGAAATTTGGTATAACCTTACAGAAGGCTCAACCCCTTCGTGCTGTCCCTATTGCCATTTAGCCCCACATCATATATGTATATGAATATATAGTTTATAGCCAATAAAGCACTTTATCGTTGGTTATATTAATTGTGTCTTCTTCTTATTATTATTATTAATAAGAAGCTCTCTTATTAATCAGCTTAATCCACTTTTGATTGGATTAATATTGCAAGCAAATAATATGTAAAAGACGAGTCGTGCTAAATGAACAAAGGGAAGACAGAAACGGGCTCCCTTTGTCTGTTGCTTTTTCATTTAAAAGTTAAAATATGAAAAGAAAATATTAAAATAATGAAAAGAGAATCAAAAGTAACGAAAAGGAAATGATAAAATAAAAAAGTAATGACAAAAGCTAAAATCGTCATTATCCCTCAAACTCGGCGAAGCCAAACTGACGAACTCATAGCTGCATTTGCATTAACAGAAGAAAATTGAAGTAAAATCAGCGGCCATTATCTGAAGATCTGGATTCATGGTACCAAAGACTACACCAACAACATTGATGAAATTGTAGCTGGATAATTGGTAATTTTCACTTTTCCATTACATTAAAATAAAATTAACTTTTGGTTCTGTTCTATATATTTAAGTTGCTAGAATTTTTTTCAATTTAAATTGTTAGAAAGTGAAGGATTAAATTTGTAAAAATTCTTGGATGTGTGCGTTTTATATGTTTAAATTGTTATGAATTGTTATATATATTTTTTAGTTTGAATTGATAAAAAGTAATGGATTAAATTTATAACAATTTCGGATGTGTTTTATATATTTAAATTGTTAGGATTTTTTTAATTTTCATTGCTGGAAATAATGGAATAAATTATAAAAAAAAATTGGATGCGTTTTATATATTAAATTGTTAGGATTTTTTAATTTAAATTGTAGAAAGTAATGGATTAAATTTAGAACAATATTTTGATATGTTTTATATATTTAAATTGTTAGGATTTTTAATTTAAATTGTTAGAAAGTAATGGATTAATTAGAACAATATTTTGATATGTTTTATATATTTAAATTGTTAGATTTTTTTAATTTAGATAGCTGGAAATAATGGAATAAATTTATTAAAATTAGTGGATGTGTTTCCTATATTTAATTGTTAGGATTTTTTGTTACTGGACAAAAATGTAATAAAAATTTATAATTACTTATTCTTAATGCAATGTTAATTATTTTCTAGAAATTGAGAATTTGGAAAATGGCATGCATTTAAGAGTTAGAAGAAACAGTAGCCGACAATGTAGTTGGAATTGGTGCAACCAAAAAATATGAGCCAATAGTTGGAATGTTATTTGATAATAATGAGAAATGTTTATATTTTACGATGCCTATGATAAATAAGATGGGTTTCTTGTGAAGGTTCGAAGTACTAAGAAAGGAACTAATGGGATTGTCAAATATGCGATATTTGCATGTGGCCGTAACAGCAAGTCAGAAAATAAATATGCTAATGCATCTTTTCCCTTTTCACATGTTTCCACAATAAATTTTGTACTTTCTAACGTATTGAATGTCTAACAATTTTTCATGCATTTATTTGTGCTCATTATATGTTGTTTCGTCATCCGACAAAGATTTATAAGATTGATAAGCATTCCCTTTGAATTTATTTACTTGCTTCTGGCATTCAGGCCAATAATTATATATGCTCGGCTTTCGTCCTTTGAAAACAACATAACAGCTTTGAGTAGGTATTTGGTTTCTACATTGGAAAAATTCATATCAAATATAATATGCCCAAATTACTTCTTGCATTCCTAATCCTAATTATATGCAAAATGCAAAATACTAGTAAGAACTGTGTTCCTTAAAAGTAGTAATAAATTTAAATTTCTAAGCATGCATCTCCGGATCCTATTAATATAGAATTGCTAGAGTGAAAAGTTCAGTAACTATCCTCTTAATATGTATAAACAAAACAAATCATCACTAATTACTTCTTAATAGGTATAAATTGATCAATATCGGCATTTAAATTAAACATTATGCAAAATGCAAAACTAATATTGAAGTCAAATATTATGCAACAATTCCGTGCATTTTAGAGGGGATGAGTGGAGAAAGCAACACATGAAGAACAAGTGGAGGGGTCGAAGTGAGTGGAGAACTTTTTATTCTTTATTTTACTATTTATTGTCGGTCCCACTAAAGGAACAAAATTGGATGAAGGAACACGTGAAACGGCAAGCTACCGTTTCTATCGTCCCTTTGTCTTCCCTTTGTTCCTTTATCATTTCTCTTTACAAAATCAAACCATGAGAAATTCTAGAATTTGCCACGTACGCATTTAATTTGAAAAAACCACCATAGAAATCTTACTTATATTAAATTCATCTGTATATTTTATACAATTACCAGTTGGTTGTATTATCTTTTATGTATTAAGAAAAATACTAAAGAGACAAATGCTAATTTTATCCATTTTACATTGTCAAACAATAAGCAACTAAAATGGCCCCATTTAGTGCTTACAGTTATCTTATCAATGTTTTATCTAATTTTTTGTCACTTCAGCAATGCTCATTAATCAAAGACTTTATTTTTTCTGTTGTCATAAATTTGGAATATTGCCATGCTTTGCCCCAATTTTTTTTTTCCTTTTTACTGCTTATCCTATCCCATTACAGGTCATAATAATATTTCATATTTCTAAATGGAACTGGGTATCTGCAATAAGATGCACATAAGTGGCATGGTATATGTGGCCAGAATTAAGAAACTAGGGTGATATAAATTGTTTTGATCAAGAAATTGCAGAGGACATGAAACTGTTGGTTGTATTGTGTAATTGTGGGGAATGGAAAATGTAGAGAAATACAATAATAATGGTGGAACTTTAGTATGTAAATTAATGTGTTTACAAAGCTATATGTAGGAAAAAAATAATAGTTATAGGTAAACTGTAGAAAATAATGTGTACTTCAAGGCACGTTACAAATGTCACTTTCCTTAAGACGTTATTTGCCCTCACCAATTGAGTGATGCACATGGGTTAAGTAAATACGCCTCCAGGATATAATGAAGCACTTGTATGTTTGCTTGCGTTGTGTATTGATGAAAGCAAACTAGAATACTCGTGAATGTTGTAAGCTTGCCAAGAAAACAATATATTATTCCTACAGAAAACAATATATTGGATTTTTAATGAAAAAAAAGAGTTTTATGTTGAATTTCGTTCTAGCAAAGAGAGATAAGAAAAGAGTGGTGTGGGATCATTATTTTCATGTCTAAATAACTTAAATATGACCTTTATTTATAGACATATTTGTGCCCCTTCATTTGGGTTGTCATCTTTCATGATACCCATTTATTCATGGCCATTGGATCAAGATTTAATTTTAATTAATGGTCCAAATTGAACCATCACCATTTCAAACGAAATCTCACCATGAAATGATGCATCTCTAAGTGAAAAGTCGTGAAAGGTTATATCCTTAAGTGAAAAGATGCATTTTCTATAAGATATCATTAATTTAGACATATCTTTACAATAAGACATTATTTATTTAGACATGTCTTTACAATAAGACACCATTTAGCGCATCAGCTACCACATTCGCTTTGCCCGGATGAAAATCAATAGTGCACTCATAGTCTTTAATCAGCTCAATCCATCTTCTCTGTCTCAAATTCAACTCCTTCTGAGTAAACAAATACTTCAAGCTCTTGTGATCAGTAAAAATCTGACATGTTGCTCCATATAAGTAATGTCGCCATATCTTAAGTGCAAACACCACTGCTGCTAGCTCTAAATCATGCGTTGGGTAGTTTTGTTCATGCTTCTTAAGTTGTCTTGAAGCATAAGCCACTACCTTCCCATGTTGCATTAGCACACAACCCAATCATTGCCTGGATGCATCACTGTATACTACAAACCCTTCAGTACCCGAAGGAAGTGTAAGGACTGGTGCTGAAGTAAGACATGTCTTGAGTTCTTGAAAACTCTTTCACAATCATCATCCCACTGAAACTTTGCATTCTTTCTGGTTAACCGTGTCAAAGAAGTAGCAATCTTGGAGAATCCTTCCACAAATCTCCGATAGTAGCCAGCTAAGCCAAGAAAACTTCGAACTTCAGTCACATTTGTAGGCCGTTCCCAATTTACAACTGCTTCGATCTTTTGAGGATCAACATAAATTCCTTCAGCTGAAATCACATGGCCCAGAAATACTACTTTATCCAACCAAAACTCACACTTGCTGAACTTGGCGTACAATTGCTTTTGCCTTAAAGTCTGCAAAATAGTCCGCAAGTGTTCCTCATGTTCCTCCTGACTCCGAGAATACACCAAAATGTCGTCGATAAACACAATCACAAATCGATCAAGATAAGGGCGAAATACCCTATTCATAAGATCCATAAAAGCGGCTGGGGCATTAGTCAACCCAAATGGCATCACCAAGAACTCATAGTGACCATAACGAGTCCTGAATGCTGTTTTAGGAACATCGGCCTCTTTAATTCTAAGCTGATGATATCCCGAGCGCAAATCGATCTTAGAAAACACATGCGCTCCCTGAAGTTGATCAAACAAGTCATCAATGCGCGGAAGTGGATATTTATTACGCACTGTAACTTTATTCAACTGCCTATAGTCAATGCAGAGTCTAAGCGTACCATCCTTTTTCTTAACAAACAAAACCGGAGCTCCCCACGGAGATACACTAGGTCGAATAAACTCTTTATCCACCAACTCTTGCAGTTGAATCTTAAGTTCATTTAATTCCGCTGGAGCCATCCTATACGGTGCTATCGATATAGGAGCTGTCCCAGGGACTAAATCAATAGAAAACTCAATCTCTCTATGAGGTGGCATCCCTGGAAGTTCATCTGGAAACTCCTGGACTACTGGAATATCCTCCAATCTCAACTCCCGAACTCCCGTGTCTATTACGTATGCCAAATAAGCCGAACACCCTTTCCTTAGTAAGCGACTTGAATCAATGGCCGATATGACACATGAGGGTAATACTCTACGCTCACCATAAAACTTCACCTCAGTTTCTCCTGACTTGTTGAACACAACTTCCTTTTTAAAACAATCCACTGTAGCATGGTGAGACGCAAGCCAATCCATGCCCAAAATAGCATCGAAATCTCGAATATATAAAATAATCAAATTCGCCTTCAATTCATGCTCATCCAAACGGATCATGCTATCTCGATACATCCTCTCGGCACGCAATGACCCTCCGGTAGGTGTACTAACAACCATACCATAATCCAACAATTCAGGCTCTCTCTCTATATGCATACTAAATGTGCGAGAAATAAAAGAATGCGTAGATCCAGGATCAATAAGAATATGAGCATCATGGTCAAAGATAGATAATGTACCCATAATAACATCTGGTGTAGCATGAGCCTCCTGCTGTGTCAAGGCAAAAACTCGAGCCTGAGTACGAGGTCGACCAGGTTGACCTCTCTGACTAGGAAAAGTGGCCTGACTCCTGGATGTAGAACCCCCTGTCTGCATACCCCTCTGACCCTGAACTGGTCCAACATGCGATGGATACTGTGGGGCTGCCCCTCGAGCAGAACTATCACCCTGAGATAAAGTAGGGCAGAATCTCTTAATATGTCCAGGTTGTCCACATAAATAACACACATTGTCTCCGACACGGCACTGGCCCTGATGGTTCCTACCACACACAGGACAAGGAGTCTGCTGTATACTCCTACGGGGTCCTCCGCTATTCCTGTCATACTGCCCCTGAGTCCTAACATTACTCCCCACTGATGGCTGGACTGAACTGTAACTGGCAGTATGTCTCTGATCTCCCCTAGTACTCATGCTCTGGTTCCTTTGCACACCAGCAGAGTAATTTGTATACGTGCCTCTCTTCGGTGGTCTGCTGCTCGAGCTACCTTCTGCCCAACTCTGGCTACGTTTCTGCTTCAAAGCTTGAACTCTACGTCCCTCAGAGATACTGTGCTCCACTCTCTTAGCTGCCTCAACTACCTCAATAAACTCAGTGTACCGTGATGCCGTCACAGTAGTACGAATCTCAAATCGGAGACCCTCCTCAAAACGCTTACATCTCTCTCTCTCATCACCAACTGCTGAAATGGCAAATCTAGACAAATCCAGAAATTTCTTCTCATACTCTTCCACTGACATAGTTCCTTGAACCAATCGAAGGAATTCACTCCGCTTAATATCTTGATACACAGTCGGAAAATAATGATCGTAGAATTCTTTACGAAAAATAGCCCATGTAAGCGCAGCGTGGCCTTGGTATCGTCGCTCTACTGTTTGCCACCAATGACAAGCTCTATCATCGAGCAGAAAAGTGGCAAATGACAGTCTATCGTCCTCTGAGCATCTCATCACATCAAAGATACGTTCTAACTTGATAAGCCACGACTCTGCCTCAGGTGGATCACCAGAACCATTAAAACTCTTTGCCCCTAGACTTCGAACACGCTCAACAGTGTTCACTTGACCGACATGCGGCTGACCCTGATTCTGAACCACTGTAGTCACAATCTGAGCTAATCTATCAATGGACTGCTCAATGTTCGGAGCATTACCTGGTGCCTGTTGCACAACCTCGTGTGTCGAAGACTCAACTATTCCCTCGTCTACGGGAATATTTTCCCCCGCAGGTACATCTCCTGAAGTCAACCCAGCTACTACTCTAGTACGGCCACGACCACGGCCACGGCCACGTCGACTACTATGACGAATCATAATGGTGCCTACAAAATAGTAAATCCGACTTAATAATCAAAACTTATTCTATTTACGACAGGAAGTCTACAAAATCTAAAACCATGCTCTAATACCAACTGAAACGACCCGCCCCGCTACCTCCCCCAGGGCGAGTCAATCTAAACTCGTAAGATCGAATTACTAATAAATCTATAAAAATTTCGGCAGAGTCTCCCTTATAAATAAAATATATCCAACCCTGCAAATGACAAAAATAACACTCCCGAAATAATTCAATAACCAAACATCCTCCATAACCAACTTCTCAAATCAACTTATCAAATATCACCAAAATCATCCGAATATTAAAATACAACGATTATCCTTAATAACATAAAATAATAACACAAATCCCAAATATAATAATAAAATCCACGACTTCTAGCACCATCACGTGACCACAATATCAAACTAACATTCGCTACTGGGTTGACTGATGTACCTGTAAATCTCCTGTGGGGGAAAAAATATAATAAAAGAGGGGTGAGTATAAAACTCAGTGACCTCAGTGAGTGGATAGTAGGTGCTGATACTTTAATAAATTAAAATCATTTAATCTTTCTCAAATCTTTTCTTAAATCAATTTCTCAAAATATCATAAACTCATTTAATTCAAATTGAATAACTGCAATAATAAATCTGCATAAAATCGATGGAATCATCATACTCATATCAAATACTGAATACTAAATACTGTCATCAAACAAGTACCCAGGGGATAATCTGATCATATCCGGGCTACAACGGCCAGGCAATGACGCACTATCTGGGTAACGTCAAGCCCCGGAGCCATAACGGATAGATGGGGACGATCTCATATCATATCTCATATCTCATATCTCATATATCTGTACTGTGCATGCATAAGCCCCCAAAAGGCAAAAGCGCCTGAACACACGGCCCAAAGCCTCTATGTGTGTCCAGACGGGCCCCAAAGGCCTCTATCTCATCTTATCTGTATCTCTTTTCTGTATCTCTTTTTATCTGTATCTCTGTATCTGGAGGGAAAGGTACTGTCTAATGATTTCAAAACTAACATTAAACATATGATCCCATCTGAAATCTCATTTTCTCTCTATTCAACATATCTCAAATCTGCTCAATTCTAGTATCATGCTTTTACTAAAAAATGATAATAAAATCATAAATCAAACTCATTCTCAATAACAATAAATATCAACACATAAGAAAAATCAATTCGCTAGAAAATCATTAAATCGACGTATTAAATATTTATTTATCAAACATACTGAACTATATAATAAAATCAGCATATACTATGAAAATAGGTTTTGTATATTCCACTCACAGTGATGCTGTCTAGACTCAGTATCAACAACGTCCGCGGGTAAATTCTCGTTCACGGATGCGGATCCTCCTAATCACGGAAATACCATAATCATTCTCCGTAAATTATAAAATATAACCAATTTATTAAATCTCAAAACGAATATCTATTCACGACAAACTATTCCAGCATGAGTAAAATTACCAAAATGCCCCTACATGCTAAAATTACCAAAATACCCCCAACATCAATATTTTACCGACTTATCCGCAAACGTCATTATTTACCAAATTATCCTCATATTATCCTCATATCATCAATTACCAAATTGTCCTCAATTCAAAATATATAACTTAACAACAATGTCTTAAATTACGAAATTACCCTCGGTTCGTAAAATTACCGCAATGTCCTTAACGGGTTAAATTACCGAATTACCCTCGAAATCATAAATTACTTCACTGTCCTCAATTAAAATTACCAAAATGTCCATTAATTACATAAAATTACACAATCACCCCCAAAAGTCCATGAATTTACCGAATTGCCCCTCGCCGGTCAACGGTGACCGGACTTCAGTCAACGACGACGGGGAGCTTAGATCTGCTAGTTCCGGCCTTGGTGAGTCCAATGGTGCCGGTAGTGTCCTCCCACGCGCGGCGGCAACGGCGGATCGAAGCTCCAAAGATCCGAGACTTTCCGGTGATCGTTCGGCGATTTCCCGGCGTCCCCGGTGGTCGTGGCTGGTCGGGAAATGTTGCTGGGGATGGGAGGAACCAGTTCCAAGTGGTGGCGCGTCACAACTCCGGCGGGATCAAGGCAACGAAAACGGGTCAAAACCGTGACTTTCCGAGCTCGATCGCCGGCGTTCTGGCCAGTTTCCGGTGACGACAACAGCGGGGATGCGACGATCGTCTTCCAAGCTTTAGATCGGTACCAACCTTGCCCAAAACGGTGGCCGGAAATGGAAGTTACGGTCGGGTCACGGTCGCGGGTCCGGGTCGGGTTCTCGGGTCAAAAACGGGTCTGCTCATTCTCTCTCTCCAACTCTTCTCTCTCACTCGTGTTCTTTCTCAAAATGAAGCAACCTGTTTTCCTCTTTTCCAGTTATACCATGCTGCTTCTTTTTTTTTTTTTAAAACTTACTACAAATTAAGCTCCATTCGGACCCGTGACGAAATAAAATCCAACCATCGACGCGCTCAATTTATCTCAATTAATATGTCGTGACAAAATTAAAAATTAATAGAGAAGAGGAAAAATAAAATCGGCACTTTATTAAGAAAGTCCAAGTGCGTATATTACAATTAAAGATAAGATGTACACTTTTCTGTAAAACATATTGTAACGACAAACTATAAGGTTGGATGAAAAACACTTTTGTTTGCCTTTCCAGTTGACGAATATTGCTAATCACTTGCAACTCATGCATATTAAATTAGTTAACTTTAGATATTTAAAATTGGCATCATTGATGACAGTCATTGGATGGTGAACTCCAAGCAAGCCAAGCAATTATAGGAGCTGAAGACGTCATAAAGAATACGATCCTCTCCTCATTTGAGTTATACTAGCCCTTAAAAGATCTCTTGCCATGTGTCTTTTAGTAGTAGTGTATGAGTAAGATTTAATTTCTTTTATTTATTTATTTATTAACAACCAATCAACAATTATGTTATTTGCTCTTAACATGATTAGATCAGTAGAGAATCTTGATCCACGTAATAAACCCTACAATAATGAAGAACGTGAAAATCAGAATAATGCAAATAATTGGATATCATAATAATACCATACCAGGAAATTTATAAAACCTTCTAAAGATATATTGCATTTCAAAATTTCAATGTAAATACAATAGTATTCTTCATTTTTCATTTATTATATATATAATTTTCTCTTTTTTCGCTCAACGTCATCAACGGTTCTTCTAACTGAAGAGTGTTCACTGTAATATATTTTCACGTCCTTGTCATCCCTCAAGCTAAACCAAAGCAAAACACAAATTAGAATTGTTCTTATTGAAATTTCATAGCTGCACTTCCGAACCTAACTCAAGTCCATTATTGTGAAGCTAGTTAGTTAATTCTGTTACCACATGGTTAGGTGGTGTGCTGAGTCAGCTTCTGTGGGGCTAGTAATTGGTTAATTTGTTACTACCAGCGGCTAGATAACATAGCTATATAAATAGGGCTAAAAGCTAATATGAGTAGCATCATTAACCAGTTTTTTGATAAGCCTAGAGTGAGAAATAGAAAATTCCCTATAGGAGAGATTTAATCTTTGTCATCAAAAGTCTCTTTGTAATTGATTAGTTCAATAAAAGCTTTAATCCCTATAGGGTTCTTTAGCTGTGGCTGTAGGTACCTTGGTACCAAACCACGTTATTTTGAGAGTTGTTCTTTCTTCTTCCTCCACCTTCCTTGTTCTTGTGTGTTCTGTTTTGGTATCGAGATTCTCTTTCGGTAAATATTTTTCTCTACTTTTAGAGTGGCATTTTTTGGTCCATTAAATTTGTTCAAATCTGATTGTTCTTGGTTTTTAATGGCTAGTACCAGATTTGATCCAAAGAAATTTAATGGCCAGAATGACTTCTATCTGTCGAGTCTTAAGATACGTGAAATCTTGATTCAACAGGGGCTTGACAATGCGCTTGATGATGATGAAAACACAATTAGCAAGAATGAGAAAGGAGAGGGTTTGTCGAGTTTAGGTGGAGACATGAGGTCCACTAATAATAAAACTCACATCACCATCATCTCGCACCTTTTAGATGTGGTACTAAGAGAAGTGGCAAAAGGAAAATCTGCCTCTAGTCTCTTGTCAAAACTTAAAGAAATGATCTTGAATAAATCTTTAGCCAAAAGACTATATAAAAAAGAAATTGTACACATTCTCAATTAAGAGAGGGAACAACCATGAAAGATCATCTCGATGAGTTCAACAAGTTAATTATAGTTCTTGAGAATGTGAATGTCAATCTTGAAGATAAAGACAAAGCTCTTTTTCTGTTGAGCTCACTACCAGACTCATATGAGCATTTTGTCGATACTTTGTTGTATGGAAGACAAATTCTCACATTAAAATATGTAAGGAGTGCTTTGGAGTCAAAAGATTTGAAGAAAAGAACAAAGGGACGAGATCAAGGCCTAGGTGAAGGCTCAGTAGCCAAGTCAAAATCTGAGAAGAAAATAAAGAAAGAAAAAAAAGGCAACAACCAGAAGGACAAAACTAACAAGAAAAAGAAGAAAAGAAAATGCTATTTCTGTTATAAGGAAGGGCAATATATTAAAGATTGCTTCGAGAAGAAAAAGTTTGAAAAGATTAAAAAAGAGTCAACTAGGAAAGTTGCCATTGCATCAGAAGATGAAGGAGATTCAGAAGGTGTAGATGTGCTCATTGTTGTCGAAAAAAAACCCATTGATGAATGGATTCTTGACTCTGGGTGCTCTTTCCATATATGTCCCAATAAGCATCTCTTTAAGACCTTTGAAATGGTTGATGGAGGTAAAGTTTTACTAGGAAATAACTTGGCCTGTAAAGTTGCTGGTATTAGAACTGTTGGCATTACAATGCACAATGGTGTGGAGAGAGATTTGAAACATGTTAGTTATGTCCCAGAGCTAAAAAGAAATCTTATGTCCCTTAGGGTAGTTGACCAATCTAGATGCAGTATAAATGCAGAAAATAGTGAACCACGTGTCATTAAAAATGGCATAGTTACTATTAAAGAGACTAGGAGAAATGGATTATATGTCCTAATAGGGTCCTCATCTTCACATTCTCACCAAGATGAAAGAATAATGCCGATAACTTAGAAATAAAATTAAAATGATCTCAATTAAAATGAATTTATAGTTATACCAATAATATTATTTTTATTCATATTTATGTAGCACCACATCTTTCACTCTATATCACTCGTTTCTACTTCAAACTATAGTTATATAAAATAAAAAATTAGTTTTATTAGAACGTAACGTACGCTAGGGATGTGGCTAACAAAGAAGGGATAATAGAAAAAATAAAATATATGCTTGAGAAAAATAGTGATTTTCTTATTTTTTAAAATAAAGTCAAGGTGCTTTTTGGAAGTCCAGGATAGATTATCTATTGTATATTAAAGACTTACACAAACCCATTTAAGGAGAAGAAGATAGCTTCGTTGGTTTAGATGATAAGAAATAGGCTCAATTAAACTAAAAGGCCATGGGTATTATTAGATCATGGATTGATTAAAGTTTGTACCACCATATAGCGAAGAAATCCTGGGCCAATGTTCTTTAGAGGAAATTGGAAAAAAATTATGAATAGCTGACAACACAAAATAAAACCAATTTAATGAAAAGGCTTGTTAACTTGAAATACAAGGAGGAGCATAATACAACTAAACACACTAGTGAATTTCAGGGTTTGGCTGATCGGTTGACTACAATTAAGATTATTTTAGATGATAAGCTACAAGCGCTATTGTTGCTTAGTTCTTTGCCTGATGATTAGGGGACATTAGTTGTGTCAGTGAATAACTCAGTGCCAAACAGAAAATTAACCTTGGATATGGTTACATATAGACCGTGGAATGAAGAATCAAGAAGAAAGAGTGTTGAAACAGTTCCTTCTGAATCAAATGCACTTGTTTCAGAAAAATATGAAAGGCAAGGGAAAAGTTAAAGTAGAAATTCCTACTGACAAAATAATAATAACCCTAGAGGAAGATCTAAGTCTCAGAGGAAAAATATCAAGTGCTTTCATTGTTAGAAGTGGGCCACGGTAAAAGGGAATGTAAATTGTGGAAAAAAGAACAAACGAAAGAAAAGGATAATGTTGATGATTGGGTGATTGATTGTGGAAAAGAGAACAGACGAAATAAAAATGAAAAAGGGAGCACTACAACCATAGTTGATGGTGATATGGGTTTTTTATTATACGAGCAATCTCACTTGCCATACTAGTGATTGAGTGATTGATTCAGATGCTTCGTTTCATGTTACTATAGATCCTGATTACCTCACATTCTATGTCAATAGTGATTATGGCCATGTTTGGATGGAAAACGAGAGGGCATCCAAGATTGTGGGCATAGAAAATATTTGCTTGGAAACTAGTGTGGGTTGTAAGTTATCACTTAAAGATATCAAACATATACTAAATATTCGCCTTGACTTGATTTCTATAGGCAAGCTTGATCATGATGATTATACTAACCAATTTGGTGAAGGAAAATGAAAGTTCACCAAAGGCTCCCTAGTGTCGGTTAAGGGGAGGAAAGTGAACACCCTTTATGTATTAAAAGCCAAGATGAAAAAAGATGATGTGAATATGGCTGTAAAAGATTTTGACATTGAGAAATAACATAAAAGACTTGGTCGCATTGGTGAGAAAGGGTTAGAAACTCTTACTAGAAAAGGATTTTTTCCTAGCTTCGCAGGTATGTATCTCTTAAGACTTATGTTCATTATTTAGCTAGAAAGACACACATAATTGCTTTTTAAAGCTTTTCTCTATTAGAAAGTCACAAAACCTTGATTTAATTCACATTGATGTTTGCATGATGTAAAAACAGATCAATAAGAGGTGAACTTTATTTTGTGACCTTTATTGATTACTGTTTTAGAAAAGTGTAGGCTTTTGCTTTGAAATCTAAAAACCAATTACTTGGTATGTTTAAATTCGTCCATGCTTATGTTAAAAATGGGACATAAAGAAAATTAAAATGCATCAGGGTAGATAAAGGTAGTAAGTACAAGGACCATTTGAGCAATATTACAGATCCCATGAAATAAAACTTGAGAAAATTGTACTAAAAACCCTCAGCAGAATTGTGTTGCAGAAAAGATGAATAGAACAATTGAAGAGAGGGTTAAGTGTATGCTTTATAATACCAAGCTTCCTAAATCTTTCTGGGCATAGGCTATATGTATTGCAATTGACTTGATTAACCTTTCTCCTTCAGCTCTATTAGATGACGATGAGCATGAGAGAGTTATGACAGGGACAAATATTTTCTATAAACACTTAAGAGTGTTTGATTGCAGAGCATATTTTCATATTCCTAAGGATATAAGATTGAAGCTTGATCATAAAGCCAAGGAATGCATTTTCTCAGGCTATGGGCATGAAAAATTTGGGTACAAATTATGGGATCTAATGGTAAGAAAACTGATCAAAAATAGAGATGTTGTGTTTCTTGAAGATCAAATAGTTGGTGATACAGAGAAGAGTGATAAGTCTCAGTCATCTCTAGAGATTCCTATTATTCCAATTTCAGTTTCTCTATCTATAGTTTATTATGATCATAAGGGAGCTAGAGAGATAACAATGATAGTCCAACAGAACTAATTGAGCAAGCATATCCAAAACTACCTGCACCACTATTTGAGCCACAATTGAGAAGATCTACTAGAGAATGACGATCTTCCACTAGATATCCTCCATATGAATATGTGATGCTTGTAGAAGGAGGAGAGCCATAATATTTTAAAGAAGCCATGTCTCGCAGGCATAAAAATGAGTGGGTTAAAGTCATGTAAAAGGAGATAAAATCCTTGAATTAGTATTTCACTTATGACTTAGTGAAGCTGCCTAAAATAAAGAGGGAGAATAAATAGGTTTAGAGGTTGAAGACTAAAAATAACTCACAATCACGGTACAAGGTTAGATTAGTTGTGAAGGGCTTCAGTCAAAAGAAAGGTGTTGATTTTAAAGAAATATTTTCTCCTGTGGTGAAGATGTCTTCTATTCGAGTAGTTCTGGGATTAGCAGCTAGCTTGATTTTGAAGATTGAACAACTTAATGTACATACAACTTTCTTACACGGTGACTTAGAGGAGGAAATATACGTGGAGCAACCTGAAAGGTTCAGTGTTAAAGACAAAGAAGAACTTGTGCACAAGAAGTTTAATTCTTTTATGGAAAATCATGGTTTTAACGAGACAATGTGTGATCATTGTGTTTTTATGAAGAAATTTAGTGATAATGATTTTATCATTCTTTTACTCTATGTGGATGACATGTTGATTATTGGCTAGGATACTAGTAAGATTGACAATATAAAGAGAGAGCTTAACAAATCTTTTGCAATGAAGGACTTGGGATCGGTAAAATAGATTTTTGGCATGAAGATTTCCCATGATAGAAAATTTAGGACGTTATGGTTATTTTAAAAAGCATATGTTAAAAGAATTCTTGAAAATTTTAACTTAGGCAGGGCAAAATCTGTTTGTTCTCTACTTACGGGTCATTTCAAGCTTAGTTATGAGCATTGTCTTACAAGTAAGAAATATAAGCAAGAGATGAAAAAAGTTCTTTTTGCTTTAGCAGTTGGTAGTTTGATGTATGCCATGGTTTATAGAAGACCAAATATTACTCATACAATTGGTGTAGTCAGCATATTTCTCTCCAACCTAGGCAACGAGAATTGGACAGCAGTGAAATAGATTTTCATATATCTCAAAGGCACTTCTAAGGCATATTTATGTTTTGGTGGTGACAAACCTATGTTACAAGTGTACAAAGATACATATACGGCTGGGGATGTTGATTCTAAAAAATCCCTATCAGCATATTTGCTCACCTTTGCAGGGGGAGCAATCTCATGGTAATCCAGGCTTCAGTAGTATATTGTTCTATCTACTGTTGAGTGTTAGAAAATGTATATTTATAAAGGAGAAAATCGTCATTTTACATTTCAAGTCTTACTAACACCCTTACTTTTATGTATTTAAGCTTCTTGTGATTTAATTACGTGTGTTTTATTTTAATTAAGTATTTTATGTATTTTAGGGGCATCATGGTCATTTCACAATAAACAAGAAATCAGATGGCAAAACAAACATCACTTTTGAACTCAGGACAGTCGAAAACCTTAGGATGAGCATAAAAGGAAAAATATCACTGTTCACATGTACGACACTATTCACATGTATGACATTGTCCATGTTACTATCCATGATACTGTTCACACATACGGAATGATGACGTGGCATTGATAGATGATGTGGCATTGACTGATGAGGTGTCACGATTTTATTGGACAAAATTTATATACACTGTTGATCGGTGAAATGGCAACATATTAGTGGACCAAAAATCGTGCGTACGGTACATGCATATACACATGGTTATTTTCAACCAAACCGCGTCACTGTTCAAGCCGGTTGATTGTTCAAACCGCGTGGTCAAATCATGTCACTGTTCAAACTACGTGGTCAAATAGCGTACTGTTGACTAATGACATGGTGCAATCCTGAGCATCCAAACTGTTTTTAATCTGATGACCATGATTTACTTAATGTATCTATAAAAAGGAGGCCTCCCCCCTTAATTTGATATCTCTGAATCCATTTTTGAGCTCCATTTTCTGTAATTCCTTCTCCATCTTGTATTTTCTATGTATTTTAATAAATTTTCATTTTGCCCTTAATTCAATTATGAGTAGCTAATTTTCTTTCAAGTTTACGTTGAAGGTGAAGTCTCAACATGTGTCATGAGCTTTATTTGGTAAATTTACTTTCTTTTTCCCTCTAATTATTGTGGATGTTTTGACTTTTTATCGACAAATAATAATAATCTTATCTAGATACGTGTACTTGCGAGTTTAATAAAATTTGCACAACAAGTTTTTAGCACCGTTGCCGGGGAGGTAAGTTATTTTAATTATTTTAATTCGTAAAATTAATTTTTGTGAATAATTTCTTTTATTTGTTTTCTTGTATTTTTTTCTTATTAAAAAAAGGAAAAAAAAGTGAATATGCATTTAGAAGTAATAATTTCTTTTCTTTCTATATTCTTTACAATTTTTTAAGTTTATTTTTTGTAATTTTTTTATTTTATTAATTTATTTTTAGTTAATTTATTTCATGTATTTTTTTAGTGTGTTTTTTATAGAAAGGTTTTAACAGTGTAATAAGGTTAGTTCCGCAATTTCTTCTTCTTCTTTATTTTTATTTGCTTTCTTCCCATTTATTTTGTGTTCTTTGCATGCATGGTCGACGGTCATTATTACCTAATCTTGAGCCTATAGACCTTGAACTTGAAAAAACATTGCGCACAAACACTTTAAAGATAAAAGTGAAATGAATTTGCAACAACAACCACCACCACAGGAGAGGTCATTTAAGGACTACTTCAGTCCCTTAGCTAATTTGAGCACATCATGTATAAGATTCTCAAATGTAGCTGCTAGGAGTTTTGAACTAAAACTTAGTTTGCTAAATTGTCTCCCAACATTCTATGGCTTAGAAAATGAGGACACATATAATCATCTGAATGATTTTCATGCTGTTTGCCAAACTTTTAAATATGAGAATTTTTCAAACGATAATGTTAAATGTAGATTATTCCCATTTTCTTTAAAGGATATAGCTCATTCATGGATTAATACATTATTTGCCAATAGCATCACATTATGGGAACAAATGGTAACAAAATTTTTGAATAAATATTTCCCAATTCATAAAACCAATGCTATTAGCACGAAAATCTCAGAGTTTACCCAGAGAGAAGACGAGCAGTTTTTCGAAACATGGGAGTGATTCAATGGGCTACTCTTAAAGTGTCCACATCATGGTTACGAGAAATGACACCAATGCCAATACTTTTTGGAGGGATTATTGCCACATGTGCAAGAATGACTAATGGCAACAAGTGGAGGAGAGCTAATGTCAAAAAGTGCATCAGAGATTTGGGAGTTCTTCTAGCGACAAGCAGATAATTCTCAACAACGGAGTCGATCGCTTAGGAATACTAAAAGAATTAAGGGGGTGAATGAGGTTCATATTGGCGAGTCAAGTTCGGGAATTAAAGAAGTCAAAGAAATGGTTGAATGTCTCTCTCAACAAATAGCATCATTAACTACTGCTAAATCAACAGAACCACAAAATCATGACTCATACTCAGATCAAACCAATGCCATAGGTGTCATAAGAAAACCATCAAATTACAACCCATACTCCAACACATCTAACCCTGGATGGAGAGATCACCCTAATTTTTCATGATCTCAAGGATTCCAATAGAATGGACCATCAGCTCCAGCTCCACAAATGCAACCAATTCCTCAAATTCCTCAAACCTTTCAGCCACCATTTAGACCATATAATAAAACCACACCATTGATGAACTACGAAATGAGATAAGAGCAGGCTTCAACTCATAAGCCCAATCAGTTTCAAGCCTCAAGAAGATGGTAGGACAACTTGCTTCTTCAGTTCAGACGTTCACAATGACTATTGAGAAAGGCAAGTTTCTAAGTCAACCAGTGTCTAATCCTAAATGAGTGCATGAAGTAAGTACCAGTTCACCACAACAGCATGAAGATGTCAAATAAGTCATGACCTTGCGAAAATGAAAAGAAGTTGACAGTAAAGTAGAGATGCCGGTGACAAAAGAAAATCAAATTGTACCTGTGAATGTTGAGGACTCACCATCGAAAGAGAAATAAGAAACTAACCCATGAGAATATGTTCCCAAACCTCCATTTCCTTAGAGATTAGCTAAATGAAAGAAGGGAAAATCCACAGGTGAGATTCTTGAAATCTTCAAACAGGTAAATGTTAACATCCATTTGTTTGATGCTATAAAATAAGTTTGATCTTATACCATGTTTCTTAAAGACCTTTGTATTAAAAGGAGAAATATTCATGTTCAAAAGAAGGCATTTTTAATAGAAAACGTTAGTTCTATAAACCTATTAGGGAAATGCATCGTTAGTTAAATCTTAACATGAAAGAAGTTGTTAGAACTGAAGTCCTTAAGTTATTAGACGCAAGTATCATTTACCCCATTTATGATAGTTTATGGGTCAATCCTATGCAAGTTGTCCCCAAAAAGTCAGGAGTCACAGTAGTTACCAATTCTGATAATGAATTGATACCCACTAGAGTGACTACAGGATAGCGTGTATGCATTGATTATAAAATGCTGAATTCTGTCACACGTAAATACTATTTTCCTTTACCATTTATCGATCAAATGTTTGACAGATTAGCAGGCCATGAATTTTATTACTTTCTAGATGGTTACTCAGGATATAATCAGATTCCCACAACACCAAAAGATCAAGAGAAAACTACTTTCACTTACCCTTTTGGCACTTTTGCATATAGGAGGATGACATTTGGATTATGTAATGTACCTGCTACATTTCAACAATGCATGTTGAGCATTTTTTCTGATATGGTTGAATGATTTCTTGAAGTCTTTATGGATGAATTTTCTATCTTTGGTGATTCATTTAATCAATATTTACATCATCTAACATTAGTTCTGCAGAGATGTGTTGAGAAAAACTTAGTCTTAAATTGGGAGGAGTGCCATTTATGATAAAATAAGGTATTGTTCTCGATCACATCATTTCGAGCAAAGGTATTGAGGTTGACAAAATTAAGGTGGATCTCATTTTTAATTTTCCTCCACCCAAAACAATCAGAGAAGTAAGATCTTTTCTTAGACATGCTAGTTTTTATAGACATTTCATTAAAAATTTTAGCATAGTTTCTAAACCCTTATGCAATTTACTTGCTAAGGATGTACCTTTTTCTTTGATGATTCATGTCTTGTGGCATTTGAAAAATTAAAGTAATTGTTGACATCATCACCCATCATTCAGCCCCCAAACTGGAATTTACGAGTTGAACTCATGTGTGACGCATCTGATTATGCAGTAGGAGCAGTATTAGTATAAAGAGTTGATCGAATTCCCCATGTTATTTACTATGCTAGTATGACATTGAATGATGCACAATTGAACTATTTAACTACTGAAAAAGAAATGCTAGCAGTAGTATTTGCATTGGAAAAATTTCGATCTTATCTCTTTGGTTGTAAAATAATTGTGTTCACAGATCATGCTGCTCTTAAATATCTTTTCACAAAGAAATATGCAAAAATTAGACTAATTCGTTGGGTATTACTTTTGCAAGAATTTGACTTAGAATTTAAAGATAAGAAAGGCACAGAAAATGTTATGGCAGACCATCTCTCTCGTCTCCATTTTGACATAATTACAAAACCATTAACATTAAATGAGTCATTCCCAGATGAACAATTGATGAGTGTGGAAGTATTACCGTGGTTTGCTAATATCGTTAATTATCTGGTTACATGTCAACTTCCAGAACATTGGACCAAGCAAGACGAAGCCAAATTTTTTGCATAAATAAAGAATTTCTTTTGGGATGACCCATATTTTTTCAAGTATTGTGCAGATCAAATTGTTAGATGATGTGTCCCAGAAAGTGAAATTCAAAATATCATTTCATTCTACCATGAACAATTGAACATGCTTGTGGAGGCTATTTCAGCGCTAAGAAAATAGAGACTAAAGTTTTATAATGTGGTTTCTATTGACCAACTATATTTCGAGACGCTTACACTTTCTATTCTTCATGTGATAGGTGTCAACGAATGGGGAGCATTACACGAAGGAATATGATGCCACTAAATCCAATTTTAGTAGTTGAGATTTTTTATGTATGGGGTATCGACTTCATAGGACATTTTTCCTCCTTCTTTTGGCCATCAATACATATTGGTTGTTGTTGACTACGTATCGAAATGGGTAGAAGCAATTCCATGTAGAACCAATGATTACAAAGTGGTGATAGGATTTTTGAAAAATAACATTGTTTCACGCTTTGGATTCCCTCGAGCGATAATCAGTGATGGTGGTGCCCACTTTTATAACAAAGCATTCAAAACTCTTTTGACAAAGTATTCAATCACTCACAAAGTGGCGACCCCATATCATCCGCAAACTAGTGGCCAAGTTGATATCTCCAATCGAGAAATAAAGTACATATTAGAAAAGACGGTGAGGCCAGACAGAAATGATTGGTCATTAATACTTGATGATGCATTATGGGCATATAGAACGGCTTTCAAGACCCCGATTGGGATGTCACCCTACAGGCTTGTATATGGAAAAGCTTGCCACTTACCTGTGGAACTCGAGCATCGTGCATATTGGGCCATCAAGAAATTCAACTTTGACATGCAGCAATCTAGCTTAGAAAGAAGATCACAGCTGGTAGAACTTAAAGAAATTTGCAATGATGCATATGAAAATGCTAAAATTTACAAGCAACGAATGAAAATCTTCCATGACAAGAAAATTATGAGAACATCTTTCACTCCAGGTCAGAAAGTGCTTTTATTAAATTCTCGCTTTCAACTATTCTCAGGTAAGTTACGCTCTCGATGATCTGACCCCTTTATTGTTCATATTGTTTTTTCACATGGGGCAATTGAAAATAAGGACCCAAAGAATGGTGTTACGTTTAAAGTTAATGGTCAAATATTAAAGCCATATCTAGAGTACCAACCACATGGAGAGGATATCAAAATAAATTTGAGTGACCCACCAGATTTGAATTGAGTTTTTTTCTTTCTTTTCGGTGATTTGATTTTTTTCTTTCTTTCTTTTTATTATTCTTTTGCTAATTGAAATTATTTTTACATAAGTGTATTTATTTAACCATTAAGTTTTCTCTTATCATTGTTAATCATGAGTGTCATAGCTAAACAGTTCCTTTTGGACATTCTTAAACCACTTCAACGTGTAAAATCTCATCTCAAAAGGCAGATTCGATTTTGTAAAACACATCGTATTTGGGCTCTACAACCACCAGAGTTAGTATCCTATGTTTAGAATTTAGAAAGCTTACTCAGAGACATTGAGAGAAATGTCTACAACATCCAGTTGGAGCTTGATGTAAATTCAATAAGAGGACGAATGTAATTTTCTTTATGTGTTTTAGTTTGTTATTCTTTATTTGTGTGCTTTAATTTGTTACCCCGGCGAAGTGGCGGATAACAGTACTCTGTGACAATCAAGTCGGTTACTTCAGGTTTCCGTAATGACTGATATTATGAGGCAAAGGTATGGACATAAATAAGATTTTAGTAAAGCTTCACAATTGATTCCCTTCACTTCCTTAGAATGCCCTCGTTACAATCTATAAAGCTCGGTCCGCACACATGCGATTGCTCATGAGGAATAACATACCTGCTGACATCAATTGGTTAATCGAGGTCAAAGTACGTTTGACATGTGAGTTACTTCCAAAATTTATTGCATACATGCCTGGTTATAGTAAAGAAAATTATGCAAGGAAACAAAGAGCTCTAAGAATTTCTATTACTTGTCATAAATGTGTCAGAATGAGATACAATAAAAACTCATGTTCTTTGGGAATGGTGTCTGATAACAGGGAAGATAAGATTTAATTCATTAGGGATGACTTGAATAAGGAGTCATTGGATGGTATCCTTTTGTCTTTTGAAACGCATCCCAGTGGATATGTGCAAGGATTGATTCTCCAGTTATGACCATTATTCCAGAAAGAGCATGCACGATATAGTCTTGGGAATCTGATTATAAATGACCATGTTTGCCTGTTTATAAGAAAACTGGATGGGAAGCCTATCATCGACCAATAAAGGGCGTTCAAGCCATTTCTGGACGTAAAATCAGATAAAGATGTGAGCTACAGTTGCAACTACCTGTAAATATATTTTTACTTCATTGTTGTTTTATTTTACTGTTGTTTTATCATTTGCATTATTGTCTTTAATAATTTTATTTTATCAGCTTTTTCTTTTTACTGTTTACTTTTTTACTCTCGAGTCATGTGTTTTACACGTTAATTGATACTGACATGCTACCTCATACACAGTTGTAACCCACTGTCAGCAAGATTATTAAATATGATTTTTTATCAAGCACTCACAAATTATTTTTGAGAAGTATCCCAATGGCAGCTACTTCCAATAGACAATTCAAGAACATTTGTGTGCTTTCTAGATTTAACTATGGTAAACATAAAGAATTCGTTGAGGCAACCATAGATATTGGTCGAAGCATAGCAGAAAGAAAATTACACTTGGTGTATGGAAGAGTTAACCGAGGGTTATCAAAATTGGTCTAAGAAGCTGCTTTTATTAGAGGAAGCCAAATGTTAGGCATCATCCCAAGAGCCCTAAAACCTTTGGGCAGTTTGTCTGAATCACCGACTGCAGAAGAGTTAGTCGTCTTAGGTATGCAAGAAGGAATAACTAAAATGCTTAATTATGTTGATGCTTTTATTTTCCTTTCAGGAGATCTTGCAACACTAGAGGCACTTATCACACTAGTATCTTGGGCCCATCTGCACATTCACTAGAAACCCATCGGTTTGTTAAATGTCAATAACTTTTATAATGGCTTCATCGCATTTCTTAACTATGCAATAAAAAACTATTTCATTCCTTCCACAGCGAAAAAACTTTTTATTTGTACTCACACTACTAATGAGTTACTTGATCAGTTACAAGCTTATAAACTAGAGTCAGACTCAAGGACCCTTGTGTTGGAGTCTCCAAATAATGATGGTAACAGTAGTCACAATAAGAAGTACAAATTAGATTTAACTTTCTGTTTGCAAATATTTTCTTCTGTGTTGCACCACTAAATGATGTCTTCTAAACTCTACTTTTTTCCTTTAAAACATTGAGGACAATGTTTCGTTCTGTTTGGGGGGAGGGAATAGTTGACAATTGTGGAATGCTTCAATCTTGGTTAAGTTTTTACTAATTTTTTGTTGTAGAAACTAACTGTTGCTAACCTTTTGTGTTGAATATGGCTGAATATGGAGTGCAGTTACTCTAGAAATGCATCTTCTTCGTAAAAAAAAAATCTTCTTTTTAATTTCTCCTTTATAAATATACATTTTCAAATTTTTGAGTACAAGATGGTTGAATATGAAGTGTAGTGCCTCTAGAAACGCATCTTTTTAGTTAAAAAAAATCATTTTCTTTTTCTATCATTTTAAGTGTAACTTTTATAATTAATTTTTCTACATCATTTTCACATCTCTGCATGCATATTTTCCTTTTATATTTAGAATAGGTTGGGGGTAGAATGTTATTTTAAAAAAAATTGTGTGATTTGTTTTAACATTGGATGACATGATGAATTTCAAATTTTAGTATTTGTATTATCTTTGGTCTTAAGTGATGTTACGCCATATTTGCTACTCTACATGTTGATGTCAGAAACAAATATGAGTTGCTTGAAGGAATGAACATGTCATAATAAGTACCAAGTGAGTTTTTGAGCCTAGCATTTTTCTTAGAGAGTAACCATTTTGTCCATTCTTCATACAACTTAGCATTTTATTATTTTATAGACGATCTCTAGATTTCTTTTGAGTTAACCCTTAAAAAAAAGTTGTAAAAAAAAGAAGAAAAAAATGTGTATTGCTACATCTAGAGGCCCATCTAATTAGTAAATATGGAAGATTATTTAGAGCCCTAAAAGACGATGGAAAGACCATCTTTAATCCATTTGAGCTTTTAAAAAAAAACACCATTTCTTTGTCAAACTTATCATCTTGACCCACTCTGATTTGGAGTATTACCCGATATCTTACAAGTTTCATCACCTATTTATGTTTGAGAAAAATGTAAATAATTATTTTGTTTAGTGAAGTTATGCCAAACAAAAGCAAAAAAAATAAAAAAAATTGTTGTAGGTGAAATCCACCTTGCAAGTTTTCAAAAAAAACATCTCTGCATTTTTCTCAAACATACACTTTGTTTTCCTTATTTTCCATCCTTTGTTAGCCATGTCCCTAACCTATGTTACGTCCTAATAAAAATCCTTCTTAATTTTAAGGAACAATAGTCTGAAGTGGAAACTAGTTATATGGGCTAAAAAGATGTAGTGGTGCATAATAAAAAATAAAATAAATAAATTGAGTTGACTAACATTTTTGTTTGACTTGAGATCGTATTATTTCTGAGCTGATGGCATATTTCTTTCATCTTGATGGGAGCGTGTGACATTACTCCTTTATTATTTTCTCTCAAATTCAGCATTCATTTAAGTGATTATTTTTATTGGGTTTAATTTCCTTGTGAGAGTGTCATTACTTCCAGTGAGATTTTGGGGTTTGACATGTCATTCTTGAAAACAGCTATGACAAAGTTTACTGGGCAAATTCATTTGGATGGTTGATGTGGGTGTGATATTTCTTTAGACTAAAGATAATGCTTATACTTTTATTTGATTGCTATCATTAGTCTGATTGAATAAACAAGATTGTTTAATATATATATATATATATATTGGGTTTGAATTTTGTTTTTGCTCTATTTGCTAGGGACTAGCAATAAGCTCGTTGGGGGGCGTGTTGAGTGTTAGAAAATGTATATTTATAAAGGAGAAAATCGTTATTTTACATTTCAAGTTTTACTAACACCCTTACTTTTATATATTTAAGTTTCTTGTAATTTAATTACGTGTGTTTTATTTTAATTAAGTATTTAATGTAATTTTAGGGGCATCATGGTAATTTCACAATAAACGAGAAATCAGACGGCAAAACGGACATCACTTTTGAACTCTAGACAGTCAAAAACCTTAGGACAAGTATAAAAGGAAAAATATCATTGTTTACATGTATGACACTATTCACATGTAGGATACTGTCCATGATATTGTTCACGACACTATTCACACATATGGGACGATGACATGGCATTGACAGATGATGTGGCATTGACTGATGAGGTGTCACGATTCTATTGGGCAAAATTTATATACATTGTTGATCGGTGACATGGCAACATAGTAGTGGACCAAAAATCATGTGTACGGTATATGCATATACACATGATTATTTTCAACCAAACCACGTCACTGTTCAAGCCGATTGACTATTCAAACCGTGTGGTCAAACCGTGTCACTATTTAAACCGCGTGGTCAAATCGCGTATTGTTGACTGATGACATGGCGTAATCCTGAGCGTACAAACTGTTTTTAATTTGATGGTTATGATTTACTTAATGTATCTATAAAAAGGGGGCCTCCCCCCCAATTTGATATCTCTGAATCCATTTTTTAGCTCCATTTTCTGTAATTCCTTTTACATCTTGTATTTTCTATATATTTTAATAAATTTTTATTTTGCCCCTAGTTCAATTATGAGTAGCTAATTTTCTTTCAAGCTTGGGTTGAAGGTGAAGTCTCAACATGTGTCATGGGCTTTATTTGGTAAATTTACTTTCTCTTCCCCTCTAATTATTGTGGATGTTTTGATTTTTCGTCGATAAATAATAATAATCTTGTCCAGATACTGCCCTAGTTTCACTGACTCCCTAGTACAACGTTATTACTATTTGGCACGATAAGTCATTAGTACCATATTGATTACAGTGTGGTTCATAAGGTGTGGATTCCCCCCTCAAGATTTAATTGGCACTAATAAGGAATATTTAACCCATTGTGCATGTTGGTATGGATCTAGACAGCCAAGTGCATCATTTCAATAGATTTCACTTCAATTCATTTCCGCCATTTTAATTCAAATTTTAGGATAATCTAAATTACTTTTGCCACAAATCCAACCACCCATTTAGAAAATTTAATTCTACACACAATTAAAATTCACCTCCTCATGTGATCGACACTCGTCACCATTGATCTATTCTACAATAGAAATCGTGCACTTGTGAGTTTAATAAAATTTGCACAACATCCACCACAAAAGCTGAGTATATTGTAATTACTGAAGGTTGTAAAGAAACCTTGGGGATGACGAATTTTCTACGAGAGTTGAGTGTGAAACAAGACAGCTATATTTTGTACTGTGAAAGTTAGAGTGTCATTTACTTGGCAAATAATTGGACATATCATTCAAAATCTAAGCATATTGATGAGTGGTATCATTGGATATAAGATGTGCTTGAGAAGAAATAGTTACAACTTGAAAAGATTCACACAACGAAAAATAAGTTAGATATGATGACAAAGTTATTACCTAAGAAGAAGCTGAAAAGCTGTATACAGAGAGCGGCTTTGGTGGTGCCCCTCAAATGAGGTGGAGAGGGAGATTTGTAGGGCCTATCCTCATTTTAGTGGACTAAAATGCCCAAAGTCCAAATTAGTTTGCTTTGTTCTATGAAGACTATGTTCTAGGGAAGACTTCCAGGTTAAAGTTTGAAACTAAAGTTCATTCTACCGAAGAACAGCTTGTATACATACACTCTGATCTATGGGGGCTTGCACAAGTGACTTCACTTGGTGGTTGTAGGTATTTTCTATCCTCTATAGATGACTACTCAAGGATGGTTTGGGTTTATGTATTGAAGAATAAGGATGAGGTTTTGGAAAAATTCAAAAGATGGAAGCCTCTGGTGGAAACACAAACCAATTTAAAGGTGAAAAGCCTAAGGACATATAATAGCTTGGAATTCTGCAACAAATAATTTAAAGACTTTTGTAAAAAGAGTGGCATTGTAAGGCATAAGACAGTCATACACAGGCCCCAACAAAATGGCCTTTCTAAAAGGATGAATAGAACATTAATGGATAAGGTGAGATGTATGCTGGTACACTCAAAGTTGCCTAAGTCACTATGGGTAAAGGCCTTAAATACAACATGTTACTTGGTCAATAGAAGTCCATCAACTGCAATAAACTGTTAAAAACCTATTGAGTTATGGTTTGGAAGGGTTGTAGATTATTCTAGACTGAGAATGTTTTTATGTTTGGCCTATGCACATATCAAACAAGGTAAATTTGAGCCAAGGGCCATAAAGTGTAGATTTCTGGGGTACCTTGAAGGAATTAAAGGCTATAGACTGTTGTGTATTGGTTTTAAGCCACCAAAATGTATTATGAGCAGAGATGTGACATTTAATGAGGCAGAGATTATGGATCAATCCAAAATTACTGAACCAGCAGAGTATAGACCCGAAACAAACCTGGAAGTGTCCAGTTTGAAGTGGAGCCTTATGGAAGTGAAAAGGCTGAACTAGTTACTAAGAAAGATATATGAAGTGTTGCAGGTGAGACTGATGATGTTTAGGAGTCATAGTCAATTAAGTTTGAGGGTGACTTTTATCAGTTGGTGAGGGATAGAAAAAGAAGAGCTATAAGCACACCAAAGAGATATGCAGTGCCAGATTTAATCTTATGCATTAACAATTATAGAAGAGGTAAATGATGATGAACCTAAAACTTATGAAGAGGTTACTAATAGTAAAGATAAATTGAAATAGAAAAAGGCCATGGATGAGGAAATTGAATCACATATGAGGAATGAAAACTGGAAACTGATAGTAAAGCTAAAAAAGAAAAAGGCTGTGAGCTGCAAATGGATCTTCAAAATTAAGGAAGGCATATATGCTGCTGAACCAAACAAGTTTAAAGCCAGGTTGGTGTTAAGGGATTTTACACAGAGAGAAGGGATTGACTTTAATGAAATGTTTTCTTCAGTGGTGAAACATGCTTCCATCAGGGTCATCTTGGCACTTGTTGCAATTCAAGACATGTATCTTGAGCAGATAGATGTCAAAATAACTTTTCTGCATGATGAATTGCAAGAAGAAATTGTAATGGAGTAGCCTAAGGGATATGTGGTACCTGGGAAAGAAGACCATGTTTGTTTGCTTAAAAAGTCCTTGTATGGCTTAAAACAGTCACTGAGACAATGGTATTTAAAGTTTGACAGTTTCATGAATAAGCATGCCTATAGGAGTTGCAACTATGATTGTTGTGAATACTTTAAGGACATTGGTGATGGAAAAAGGATTTACCTCATGCTGTATGTGGATGATATGCTTATAGAATGTCGTGATATAGATGAAATTGATCATTTAGAAGGTCTCTTGAGCAGTGATTTTGATATGAAAGACCTTGGAGCTACAAGGAAGATTCTAGGTATATAAATAATCAATGACAATAAAATGAAGCTTATGTTTTTAACCCAGCAAAGCTACGTAAAGAAGATGTTACTTAGATTTGGTATGTATGAGTCTAAGTCTTTTCAAACACCTTTGGCAAATCACTTTAAGTTGTTTGCTGCACAGTGTCCACAAACTAATGTAGAGCAATAGAGAATGGCCAGTTTACTTTACTCTACGGCTGTTGAGAGTCCCATGTATGCCATGGTCCTTACTAGGCCAGATATCTCACATGTTTGTGAGAGTGGTGAGTAGGTGTATGGCCAATCCAGTTTATGAACACTGGAGTGCAGTTCAATGGATAATGAGGTATCTAAAAGGCACTATGGAGTTTGGTTTGGTGCATGGAGAGTTAAATAAAAAAGGACACAAATTGGTAGGTTATGTTGATTCATATTTTGCTAGAGGTCTTGATAAAGGAGATCTCATACATGTTTTTTATTCACTTTGGGAGGCTGTAAAATGAACTAGAAAGCCACTTTGCAGAGTGTGGTTGCCTTGCCACAACAGAAGCTGAATACACAGCAGTTGCAGAAGCTTTCAAAGAAGCCATTTGGTTAAAGGGAATGGTTTCTGAGTTGGGAGCAAATCAAGAAGCAATTGTAGTATATTGTGATAGTTAAAGTGCAATACACTTGTAAGAATAAGATTCATCATGAAAGAACAAAACATATTAATGTAAAGCTGCATTTTGTGAGGCTTGAAGTGTCAAGGGGGGTGTGAAATTGCTTAAGATTCACACTGAAAAAAATACAGCTGATATGTTGACTAAAGCTGTGCCATCTGCCAAGTCCAACTTTTTTTTTTAACTTAGCAGGAATTTGCAGGTTTTAACCAACTGCAAAGAAAATGAAAGAAAGCATAGAGGAGTAACTAGAGTTTTGAGTTCAAGGTGGAGATTAATGAGAATGAACTCATAACTCAAGCCAACAAGTCGTTTTGAGGTTGCAAGCTCGTGTGACTTGTCGTCTAAAGAATTTTAGGTTCAAACCTACAAATCTTTATGTGTCGTCCATGCTATAAAGTGATACACGAGCAGAACACGTGACTTGTATCAGAGCTAAATAGCCTAGAACGACGTCAGTGAATGTCGTTTTGGGCTTACTTAAGCTGGCTTGTGAGAGGCACATGATGAGGATGTTATTATGGTTGGTTTTTGCGGGAAAGGGCTGTTAGCTCAACAAACCCAGAATGCGGAGTATATAAGAGTAGGCTTTGGAATCATTTTCATCATCCGAAAAGAGAGAGAGTAGACTTGGGGAGAGAGAGAAAGTGTTAACCATTTCTTGTTCTCTGAAATCATCTATTCTTGTACACTTTGATCTCAGCACTACAAGAAAAATGAGATAAGACAACAGGAATTCAGCAACATGCATGCTATGCTTGTTGTAAAATATGGTATTCAACAACGTTTTAGGATCGTATGTTGCTAAAAGTTACTAAAAGTTTACCATTAACAACGTGCGTAATGGCACGTTGTTAAACACATTATCACAACAATTTTATGTTTGTGGTGGATTCCATAAACCAAATGACAACACGCAAACTAAGTACGTTGTTAAAAGTTTTATCTTCAGCAACATTCAAATAGGTTACGTTGTTAATAAAAATATATCACAACTTTCTTTTGCTCGTTGTTATTTATGTTCAATAGCATGCTTCTTAGTATATATCACTTGATTATTTTTATTACCGTTTTTACGTCTATAATAGTAACAAAGCCTAAAAAATAATAATAACAAAGCGCTAATTTCATATAATAAGTGATTTTTTATATAATAATTCAATTTAAAAGTTTAGGATTTGGTATTCAAAATTTGAATATATTAATTAAATGATAAATACTTATTAGACTAGATTTCAGATTTTGTAATACTATTTTGTATGAAGTAAAATCCAATTAAATAATAGATAAATGTTATGCCGCTAATAGAGTTTGTTTAGTATTTAATTATCTATATATTAATTCAACTAAATTATCAAATATTAATTTGAAATAGCGAATCAATAATCACATTATCTATTTGCCTTTTTGTTATTACTAAATATTACTTATTTGATTGTTAATAAATTAGTAAAAAAATAATATAAAATTTAATTAATTATTGTAAAATTAAAAAAATAAAAATACGAGACAAAGAACGGAATGTGTTTTAAAATGGAATTCTTTTTAACATATTTACATGTGAAACAAAAACGGTGCGTTTAACGTTCATGACCAATGCTCCTCCCTAATGTTTATACCCCCAGTTCGCGAGCACTCTCTCCATTTAACACTCTTACCCAAAACCCATCACTCTCTCAAGGCCAAACCCTAAAAAATCAATCATGCACTCAATCAGTCGAGAAAACAGTGTCGTTTTATCACCGTTCAAGTATGTTGCTGCCATGCCGGTAATATTATTTGAACACCCTAGCCCATTGCTGTCGCGCTCGATGTATTGTTGAGGAAACATAGTCCGTTGCCGCCGCTTCAAAGTTCTTGCAATGAATAGTCGGGATTTACTCGCCTTTGGCTCATCACTCTGTCGCAGTTCTCACTCTCTCCTAGTTTGGTCAGTTTCGTTTTGCCTCCCAGTTCTCTATTTCTTTCACTTTATCTCGAATTCCCCCAATTAAAACCTCAACATTTCCCGATTCACGACCACCAGCCGATTCCTCACTTGATCTAGATTCGGTTTTTGAGGTATTTAATTTCTAATATATCTGGTTAATTTGTTAATTCAAATTTGATGGTATTATTATTTTCTGATTTTACGTTTTTTTCTGAATTTTCACTCTTTCCATTGTTGCTTATGTTATTAATTCTGTTAAGATGCATACTATTATACATATATAGAATTTGTAAAGCATTGAAAACCTGTTGTTTAATTGTTAGCTCACCACAGCTGTAGTAGCCACCTAAGAAGAAAGAAACCTTGTTGGGATTCCACATCTTGGTGCTAGCACTATGGAGGCACAAGTATATATGCTTTATCAACAAATACATATCAGGAAGGTTTTGTTGGATCATAAACTTGATCCAAGATAAATAAATCAAGCCCAACTCATGGAAGGTTCCATGAGTAGGTATGGTTGGTGAGGTTTGAATTATTTGTGTTAGGTGTGTTAGGTGTGGTTGGTGAACTTGGTGAGTGGTAGGTTTTAATGGATGGTGAGAATTTGTTTATTAGTTGAATAAATGAATGGTTGTGATTAGTTTGTTTCATATATAAATACCCCCTCTCCCCTTTGGTTTAAACATCAAGTGAAGTAGCAAAATCTCTAAGGTGTAGAGAGTGAAAAATAAGAGTTGTAATTGGTGAGGAGTGTTGTTGAAAAAATAAAATAGTGTGTTTTATTTATTAATTCTCCAACAAAGTGGTATCAGAGCTAGTTATTGATGCTATATATAGTCATATAGCATATCAAATCGAAGAACTCGACGAGAGGAACGTGACGCCACAAAAAGCATCCCGATCCGAGACCGAACGCGCCCACACTTGCCGCCGGAAGTTTTTTGTCCGGAAGCTGAGTCGACTCACCGAGTTGAACCAAGCTGAGCCGAACTGAACCAAGCCGAGCCGAGCTGAACCGAATCAAGTTGAACCGAGCCAACTCGAGCTGAACCAATCCGGACCGAACCGAGACTACCAAGCCGGTGTTGACCGTTGACCGTTGACCGTTGACCGTTGACCGTTGACCGAAAGTTGACTCAAGTCCTTCCCAAGGTTTTTCGACGTGCCGGATCCATCTGTGCTTTCAGAATCTCCAAATTCTCACTCAATTTTTGAGTTATGGCAAACGGTGGTATGATGTCATTTCAAGTTCCACAATTAAAGGGAAGTAAGTTTGACAATTGGAGTATTAAAATGAAGGCTCTATTGGGCGCACATGACGTATGGGATGTCGTGGATAAAGGTTTTATTGTGCCAGAAAATGAAGCCACTTTAACTGCGGCGCAGAAGGAGAATTTAAAAGACTTGAAGAAGAAAGAGAATAAAGCAAAGTATCTCATCTTTCAATCATTAGATGAAGATGCTTTTGAAAAGATTGCTGGTACAACCTCCTCAAAAGAAGCAAGGGAGAAACTAGAGACCTCTTACAAAGGAGCGGAGCAAGTTAAGAAGGTTCGTCTCCAAACATTACGAGGAGAATTTAAGTCCTTACACATGAAGGCATCGGAGTCAATTTCTGACTACTTTACTCGGGTTGTGATCGTTTCTAATGAATTAAAAAGAAATGGCGAGGAGTTAAAAGAGGTAAGGATCATTGAAAAGATACTTCGATCAGTAGACTCGAAGTTTGACTATATTGTTGTGACAATTGAAGAAATAAGAGATCTGGAGGATATGACGATCGAGCAACTTCAAGGAAGGTTGCAAGCTTATGAAGAAAAACAAAAAAGGAAGCAAGGAATCGAAGAACAACTTCTCAAGATGGAAGTCAATCCAAAGAAAAGAGAAGAAAGCTCCGACAACGAGAGAAGACACTATTTTCGAGGTAGAGGTCGAGGACAAGGTAGAGGTCGTGGTCATGGACGAAGTCGGAATTTCAACAACAACAACTCCAATTATGCCAAAGGAGAAAGCTCAACCAGAGGACGAGGCAGAGGCAATCCAAGATCGAGGTATGACAAATCCCAAGTGCAGTGCTATAATTGTCATAAGTTTGGGCATTATGCTTCAGAATGCAGAGCTCCAAGCACCAAAATTGAAGAGAGAGTGAACTATGCTGAAGAGAAAAATGGTGAAGATGGCACACTTTTACTAGCACGCAATGACACAAGTGGAGGTCAAGAAAATACATGGTATCTTGACACAGGTGCTAGCAATCATATGAGTGGAAACAGAAGCATGTTCGTGCAACTAAGTGAATCTGTGAATGGCAATGTCACTTTTGGAGATGATTCAAAAGTACCAGTGAAGGGTAGAGGTAACATTCTTTTTCGTGCAAAAGATGGTAGCCACCAAATAATTTCGAATGTTTACTATGTGCCCAATATGAAAAGCAACATTCTTAGTTTAGGTCAACTTTTAGAAAAAGGCTATGATATTCACTTAAAAGATTATAGTCTTTTCCTAAGAGATGACAAAGGAAATCTAATTACAAAGATGAGAATGTCAAAGAATAGAATGTTTCCTTTAAATATTCAAAATGATGTTGCAAAATTTCTCAAAGCCTGTCACAAAGATCAATCCTGGACTTGGCATCTTCGATATGGGCATCTCAACTTTGGAGGACTGGAGCTACTATCTAAGAAGAACATGGTGAAAGGCTTACCATACATCAATCACCCTGATCAACTTTGTGAAAGATGTTTACTTGGCAAGCAGTTTAGAAAGAGCTTTCCAAAGGAGTCAAACTCAAGAGCTCAGAAGCCACTTGAGCTCATTCATACTGATGTGTGCGGTCCATTCAAGCCAAACTCCCTTGGTAAAAGTAACTACTTCCTTCTCTTTATAGATGATTTTTCAAGAAAAACTTGGGTGTATTTTTTGAAGCAAAAATTAGAAGTCTTTGAAGCTTTCAAGAAGTTTAAAGCTGCAGTTGAAAAAGAAAGTGGATACCAGATTAAAGCCATGAGATCTGATCGAGGTGGAGAGTTCACTTCCAAAGAATTTTTAGAGTTTTGTGAAGCAAATGGAATTCGACGCCCTTTGACAGTTCCAAGATCCCCCCAACAAAATGGTGTTGCAGAAAGGAAGAACAGAACCATCCTCGACATGGCAAGAAGCATGCTTAAGAGTAAGAGGCTACCTAAAGAATTTTGGGCTGAAACAGTTGCATGTGCAGTCTACTTATCCAATCGATCTCCAACAAGAAGCTTATGGGGCAAGACGCCACAAGAAGCTTGGAGTGGAAGAAAACCCGGCATCACCCATCTAAGAGTTTTCGGAAGCATTGCCCATGTACATGTACCAGACAAAAGTAGAGCCAAACTGGATGACAAAAGTGAGAAGTTCATCTTCATCGGCTACGACAACAACTCCAAAGGATACAAGCTTTACAATCCAAACAACGGGAAGATCGTGATCAGTCGAGATGTAATTTTTTATGAAGAAGGAGAATGGGATTTTGGCCCTGGTGTGGATGACTTCAACTTCTTTCCCATTGAAGAAGATGATCATACACAAATAAAACAAGTAGATGAACAACAAGAGCCTGCTACTCCACCTATCTCACCAGCACCAACCACATGCGGAGATTCACCGCCGTCTTTCTTAAATGAAAGAACCGAAGAACGTACAAGGAGTCTTCAAGATCTTTATGAGGTAACTGAGAGACATGAAAATCTCACTCTTTTTTTCCTCTTTGCTGATTGTGAGCCAGTCAACTTCCAAGAAGCTGCACTAGATGAGAAGTGGAGAATTGCAATGGATGAAGAAATCAAAGCCATTGTGAAGAATGATACTTGGGAGCTTACTACTCTTCCAAAAGGTCACAAGGCGATCGGTGTCAAATGGGTGTATAAAACAAAAAGAAATGCGAAGGGAGAAATTAAAAGGCATAAGGCGAGACTAGTTGCAAAAGGTTATAGTCAAAAGGCTGGCATAGACTATGACGAGGTATTTGCTCCTGTAGCTCGACTTGAAACTATTAGACTTATTATTTCTTTGGCTGCTCAGAACAAATGGAAGATTTTTCAAATGGATGTGAAGTCTGCTTTCTTGAATGGATTCCTTGAAGAAGAAGTTTACATCGAACAACCATTAGGCTATGTGGTGAAAGGACATGAAGACAAAGTTTTGAGACTGAAGAAAGCTCTTTATGGGTTAAAGCATGCACCAAGGGCATGGAATAGCAGAATTGACAAGTATTTTCAAGAGAAAGGCTTCACCAAATGCCCATATGAACATGCTCTCTACGTCAAAGAAAAAGATGGAGATATTTTGATTGTGTGCCTGTATGTGGATGATCTCATCTTCACTGGAAGTAATCCAAGCTTGTTTGAAGAGTTCAAGAGAGTGATGATCAAAGAGTTCAAGATGACTGACATCGGACTGATGGCATATTACCTCGGCATTGAAGTCAAGCAAAAGGAAGAAGGCATATTTATCTCCCAAGAAAGCTATACAAAGGAGATTCTCAAGAAGTTCAAGATGAATGATTGTAAGCCTATAAGCACACCAGTGGAATGCGGAGTCAAGTTATCCAAACATGATGAAGGCGAAGATATAGATCCAACATTCTTTAAAAGTTTGGTTGGAAGCCTACGTTATTTGACATGCACAAGACCAGATATCCTTTATGCTGTCGGACTTGTGAGCCGATACATGGAGAATCCAAAGACCACCCATTTTAAAGCTGCAAAAAGAATCCTTCGCTACATCAAAAGTACAACTAATTTCGGCTTGCTATACTTAGTTTCTAATGACTACAAGCTTGTTGGATATAGCGATAGCGATTGGGTGGAGATGTAGATGATCGAAAGAGCACCACGAGATATGTGTTCTTCATGGGAGATACTGCTTTCACATGGATGTCAAAGAAGCAACCAATTGTCACGCTATCCACCTGTGAAGTTGAATATGTAGCTGCCACATCAAGTGTTTGCCATGCAATTTGGCTCAGAAATTTGCTGAAGGAGTTGAGTTTGGCACAAGAAGAGCCAACCGAGATTTGTGTTGATAACAAATCAGCAATTGCCCTATCCAAGAATCCAGTCTTTCATGATCAAAGTAAACACATAGACACTCGCTATCATTTCATAAGAGAGTGTATTGTAAGAAAGGAAGTGCAAATCAAGTATGTAAAATCACAAGATCAAGCAGCTGATATCTTCACTAAGCCACTCAAGCAAGAAGACTTTGTAAGATTCAGAAGTTTGCTTGGTGTCACAGGATCAAGTTTAAGGGGAGGTGTTGGATCATAAACTTGATCCAAGATGAATAAATCAAGTCCAACTCATGGAAGGTTCCATGAGTAGGTATGGTTGGTGAGGTTTGAATTATTTGTGTTAGGTGTGTTAGGTGTGGTTGGTGAAGTTGGTGAGTGGTAGGTTTTAATGGATGGTGAGGATTTATTTATTAGTTGAATAAATGAATGGTTGTGATTAGTTTGTTTCATGTATAAATACCCCCTCTCCCCTTTGGTTTAAACATCAAGTGAAATAGCAAAATCTCTAAGGTGTAGAGAGTGAAAAATAAGAGTTGTAATTGGTGAGGAGTGTTGTTGAACAAATAAAATAGTGTGTTTTTTGTGTGTTTTATTTATTAATTCTCCAACAGGTTTGGCCATTGAAATATCAGAAGCTATTGTGGGGGCCCTGAAATGGGAGCTAGCTGCTATTGCTGTAAATGCACCCATGGTTTCTGCTGAGGTATCATTTAATCTACATCTCTATTCTCTCTATTCTTGTTTATATCAACATGTGACAAGTAGACATAAAATATAATTAGTAGCTTCTAATTCCTGCATGGCTTAAGACCTTCGTGGAAACCTCAGTTCAGTTGTCCCCATGCTTCCAGTGATGAAATTGAGGCTAGAATTAATTAATTGGTGGATTTTGGACTCTTCATTGTATTCTATGACTACATGAGACATTGCTCTATTCATGTGTAATTATAACTTCATACTTTTATTATTTTTCTTATTATTGTTGGTTTTATCAGAACTTGCTCTATTTGTTACACTTGCAGAGAAGTTGGCAGACTGGTTGCAGGTGGAAGTGGTGTGAAATCAGTGGAAGTTTAATTCTTTTTTAATTACTTTTAATGGTTTTTTAATTCAACCATTCTATCGAATTAAAAGTCATGGCATGCAACAAATACTATAGTTTTTTAATTGTGATCTTGGTTCAAATAACTGAAGTTTGATTTATCTTTTTTCCAAAAATAGATTAATCATTGTTTCAAATAACCGAAGTTTGATAGTTGTATTTCAAACCATATCAGAATGTCATTACATATCATGTAGTTTCTTGAAAAATGTAAGCCACTGTCAGAAGTTTAAGCCTATTTAATGCATCATTCCTCAATGATAGTTAAATGGTATTGTTCCTTTAATTTGAATTTTCATTTTTACCTATTTTATCTTAACAAGAATAGCATTTGGAGTTACGACACTTGTGGCACGACCAACCGCCCTTGTATTCTCGAGGTTAATGGGAAACTTAAGTTGCAAGTTGAATTTGAATGGTGATTACTAAATGTCATTTTGTTGATGTAGTTCTTTTTTACTCTACATTTGTTCTAATGCGTTTGAGATTTTGTACGAGGATTAATATATTATTAATATTATAAATTTTTTGGATTGATAGTATTTTATTTTTTGTTCGTTTTTTATCAATTGTAGAATTTAAATTTTACAATGTAGAGAATTACAGAAAATTAAAATTTTTGATAATTTTTTGTAAATACAAAATTATGATAGAAAAAACCTGTCACGAAACATGTCACAATTCAATTAAATTTTTGTACCAAAACTAAATTCATCTCTGTAATATCCATTGCTGATTTTGTTTTTTTTATTAGTTGCTTGTGTTAAATTATTTTCAATGTTTAGTGAATTTGGTCTTGCTTGTGCAGGAATTGATCACTTTGGGAGATTTTGAGGTTTATTGCTAATGCTATCATGGAGAGATTGAAGAACTGGATTTGGTTGAGAGTTTTTTGTAATATTTTGATCAATTACCACTGAGAAAAAGAGACTACTATAAGAATTACTATTTTGCGTTATTAAATTCTTGTACATTTCACAATTGTTAAGAACATTGTATTGACAATTACAAGAGGATGTTAATGGAATCTTTTATATCAATATATTATTAGTTTTATTAATTTGTATATTAATAAACGTGTGAGCTTTTAATGAAAATGTGTGTGTATTCTTAAAGCGAAATGTTATTTGCAACTTTTGTCTGCATGTTGTTGAAAATATACAAGCAAAATAAGGTTTCAGCCACATTTATTGAATGTAGCTAAATAAATTTTAACAACAAGCAAAAAACTTTTAACAACGCGCAGAGAATGTTGTTGAAAATATTCAACTTAAGACAACATCAACATTAACAGCATGCGCGCGAGCGTTGTTGAATGCCTTCAACAACGTAAATTACACGTTGTTAAATCCCTTTTTTCTTGTAGTGCAGAATTAGTGAAATCTAAATACTTGGCTTCCTAGTGGATGTAGGCACCGATACTTGGTGCTAAACCACTTATATCTTGTGTTGTTTTGTCTTCTGTTTGTCTTTAATTCTTGATATGAGTGATTTGTGTGTGTGAATCTTGGTTCTTCGAATCAAAATCAGATATTGGGGTGAATATTGATCAGCTTTAGGGAAGATCAAATTCACAACATTTACTTTCCCTCTTGATTTTTTTCTTAAAATGCATGGATGAGGGTGTTATTATGTGAATAAGCAAATTAGGAATTAATTAGATGAAATATTGTATCAGGGTATGACATCAAATTTAAATCAATCATTTGATTTGATAGTAAGAGAGTGCGAGAGTTCATGAAAACGTTATAGGTTCTATTTGCTATTAAGGTGTTATAGTTTTTAAGATATATTTATTATGAAAAAAAAATTATAACTATAAAATATAACTTAATAGTGTGTAGTAAACATAATTTTTAAATAATAATTTTAACAAAGATAGTAAAAATATTTAAAGTTTTTAATAATAAAGTTAATTGATCAAATCAACTTAACTTTTAAATTATAACAGTCGGTATTTAGCGCTATAGTTATAAATACTCAACCTCAATACCAAAAATGCCTATAATAAAAAGTAACACGCCTAGAGTTTGGTCAAGTTTTATTTGTGCTGGTTGAGGGATTGATATACTTGGTCATGAGTTAATTGTGGAACTGGCCGATCTAGGTTGCATGTTATTCTTTAAAATACAATCATAAAGCTAGCTCAGAGGGGCTTTGAATTCATAGATATCTCTCTGCTTCCTTCAAACTATATCCATCAGTTGCGGGTTTAGCTGCAACAGAGGGGTAGGCTGGCTTTCTTCGACTAGGCAAATTATTCCTGCCATTTCCTGTAGTTCATGCAAACACTCTCAGGAGAATTGGTTTGTTTATTCTTGATTGAATCCCCCATCATGTTATTGCATCGAGAAAACTAGTGTCTGGGTGTAATGCTTCAAGTTTGACTAGCTTACTCTAACAATTTAGTGAAAAAAAATAAATGTTTAACATTCTTTCAGAAAAGACTGAATGAGTTTGCCACAGAACCAAACTGTTGATGGGATGACAACTATTTATGTTTATATGTAGTACTGCTTCTCTCTTGTCTTTCTACCTTCGTTTCACACTATATTTGATAGCTGTATAAGTCAAGTATGTATGATTCATACTGTAGAGACTGATTTGGTGTATAAATACCAAACCAATCGCTCCAAGACCTAATCTTAGTCAAAGATTGATTAACGAACTTTAGAACGAAAGTTTAATCTCGCTTAAGTACCAAGAAAATAAAAAGAAACAAAGCATCAAAGATCAGACATTATAATGGTTCAGCAGTTCAACTAACCAACATCCACTTGAAGTCCAGAGCAGAGCTTTTATCAATTTGTAGAGAACAAGTTACTGAGATAGAATGCTTGTAAAACAACCACAGCCTTAGTGGCTTTATATAGACTTACAGAGCTATGTGAAGCTCATAATCCGAAGAGCTATATGAAGTTCATAATTCGACTAGTATATAAGGTTTCTTGGTTTAAATAGGAAATCCTCATTTTAATTATTTTAACCACCTCCCACAGCTGTGACACGTGTTCTCATTAATCCTTTTCTAGTACGGTATGTGTCCTTGTTGTTTGAGCTATGAAGTCTAAGTGAGAAAAAACCTGTGATTTCACGTAATTGGATGGATGACATCTGCTGATTGTCATACGTTTCTGATTTTGCCTCAATTGGAGTGTCATATGCCGGCAACTAACTCGTTAGTTGTTATCCATGCATGTGCCCATGTGCCAGGGGCTAAGCGCCCTAGCTCGTCTCAACCTACAGGCTACAGGAATCAGGGTTTGGTTCTTTGGCAATTAGAGTTGATGATTGTCTGACTTGTGTTATGCACAATATTTTAGAAAATCAACAAAGGGCTAATCCATGATCTACAATTATATTTGAGAACATATGCTTCGCAGGATTTGTGTTACGGACTTGGCCACAAAGGGTGCTCGACCTGCAATGTTTGGTTCATGTTATATTATCAACTTGCTACAGTGTTGTAGTTAACACTTCAAAATCTTAATTAATTATTAATCTCAGTATTCATCGGGACATGCAGGAAGATTTGGAGATGCCTTTTGTGTTTGGAAGAGCATGTGTACTAATTTCATCATTATCTAGATTCAAACCGCGGTGATATGAAAAATGTGAATAATTAATCTTCCAAGTCTACAGTTGGAGAAACACTAATATTGGTCGCCCTACAAATCACAACACGTCATATGGGCAGGTATGGTGGGTCTCTCAGGGCGAGACCTAATAATTGATGACGTCGTTGGCACTTGCCAAAAATACTTTAGCGCTCAAATTTTGAAGTATTTGGTTCATAAGAAAATCTAGAGAAATGGAATAAAAGATATATTTCCGCTATTTTTGAAAAGACTTATATGTCCTTTTGAAAATATGTTAAGAATGTTTGAGGGAGAAAAATCCGCCAGGGATAAAGTTAAGAGTTTTGAGTACTCGCCATTTTTTTCAAGGAATATATCAAACAACCATGCAAATAACTAAAATAATGCTAGTCACACTCTCAAATTTTATGTGATAACTTCTTCATTAGGGGAAAAAAACGTAAAATATAACCAGATAAAATTTATAAATTGTTACTAGCCTTGTAATTTTCCGTATGCTCTAAATATTTCACCCATAAAATAATATTATAAAATCTCACAAATAATTTCTTCAAGTATATAATTAGATTGAACGACTACATGCTGTGCGCAAAACTTCATTTGCCAATTTCATATAGCATAGCCGACATTTTGACAATTGCATTGCCATGTTTCCTCTGCCAAGTTTGCTTCCATGGCTAAACAATTCAAAGACGCTGGTGCCCGCCAAGTGTGTGTATGATCAAAATCATGCAACCACCAAATCAGCTTGAAGACTTGAAAATACGTCCAAGCAAAGAAGTCCACAGATTTGCGGTGCCTCTTCACATGTAGCATTTATGGGCATCCAAATAAGTCAAGAAGTCCTTTGCTTGCAGTTACAATCTAATGCAAGACATTTAATGCGAAGGAAGCTACAATGATTCAGAATAATTTTGTGGCTAGAATGAACATAGTTGGCCACGTTTTTGTGGCTAAGAATCTGCCAAGGAAAAATATGATTTGGCCCAAAAAAGCAAAAAAAAAAAAATCATTATTCATGAAAGTTTTTCGTTTGCCTAAACTTTTTTGGGTCAAACTTTGTGTAGGTTAGCAAAACGTTTTTCATAACAATGTTTCTTGGCTAAAAAAATTCGAGTTTCTCTACTGATCCAAAGTTTTGCCTTCAAAATTTGAATTATGGCTAAAAAAATCGTGAAAAAAAAAACGCCATTTCCTTTATTATTCAAAGTTCTACGTATTACTTTCTTACAATATTCATTCACTCAAAAAAGTGAATTATGGCGATCAATTAGATAGTTACCAATGGTTTATTGGATACAATTAAATGCACTCCACCGACACAAAAAACTAACTATAGTATGCGACTAAATGGCAATAGGGACAGCACGAAGGGGTTGAGCCTTCATTATGGTGATGCCAAATTTCTCTTCCATATCCATGTTCTCATCTTCAAGCTTCCAATCAAAAGAATTTATAAGTGAGCCTAACATTAGATATAACATTCTGATTGCTAACGGTAAACCAGGACAAATTCGTCGCCCAGCTCCGAAGGGGATTAGCTCAAAATTCTGGCCTTTGAAATCAACATTTGACCTTAAGAACCTTTCGGGAATAAAAGTGTGAGGGTTGTCCCATGTGCTTTCATCTCTACCAATAGCCCATACATTGACAAAAACTTGTGCACCTTTTGGCACTGTGAATCCTGCAATTTCAATATCTTCTAAGGCTTTACGGGGGATTAATAAGGGAACTGGCGGGTGCAACCTGAAAGTTTCTTTAACAACTGCTTGTAGATAAGGTAACCGAATGATGTCAGATTCCTCAATTGAGTTTCCTTTGCCAACGGTTTGTTCTAGCTCCAATTTTGCTTTCGTTAAAGCCTCAGGATTGTGGAGTAGTTCTGTCATTGCCCATTCCATTGTAATTGAAGTTGTGTCATTCCCGGCAATAAACAAATCCTGGTATATGAAGTCTGTTAATTAACTTGTGATTTGTACGGGAAATTAAGAAAAAATAAAAAAGATATATTACCGCAAACAAGTGCTTGATATGCTTTATGTCAATCTCTACGCTCTTGTCTTGGATAATATTGAGAAGAGTATGTAACATATCTTTAGGTTCGATGCTAATACTGCAACCATGTTCTTGTCTTTGCTTCAATCGTTGATCAATCAAGCGATCCAACACCTCGAACATCTTGCCCGCATAAAGTGTGTTGCGCCGCCTTATCCCTTGCAGGTCAAGCATTTTCAGTAGGGGAAAGTGGTCGGACAAGTTAGGCTTTCCTGCTTCTTCCATGATACCCCAAACTGTATCCTTAAACTCTCGCTCATTGGGATCAACCAAATCAATTGAAAAAATTGTGTTGGATAACAAATTAAGTGAAGTATTAAAAGCAGCTTGGCCAAAATCTATTGCTTTACCCGCACTGCAATTTTCTTCAACATAAGCAAGAAGGCCTTTGATTTTCTTGCGTCGGAGGTCTTGATTGGCATCGAGTTTCTGATTAGTGAAAATATGCATGTTGCATATTTTTCGAAGACTTCTCCACAGTGGTGAGACTGGCAGCCAGACCAAACTGAATTCATGGTGCTGGTATGGCTGGGACAAGATTGATTCAGGGACCTTTCGATCACAGAATAATGAATCATGTTCTTTAAGGATTGTTTTCGCCATGCTTGGAGAAGAAACTACTACTGTGGTCACCTGGCCAAGTCTTAGACTCATTATGGGGCCATGAATCTTCGCCAGCTTGGCCAGTGACTTGTGAGGTTTACCACCCAGTTCCAGGAGGTTTCCGATCACCGGATAAGGCCTCGGTCCTGGTGGAAGCCCTTTGCGTCTTCCACTGGAAATGAAACTTAAAGCCATCACCCAAACCAATGTGAACAAGAGCCACAGTATGCAGCTAATTAACAAATCCATCTTTGAATAGAAGTTTGTATTTTGATTTCTCTTTATTTGAAGCTCTCATTAACACCGTCCCCTTCACTTTCTTTTATAGTAGCTGGATTCTGCAAGTTGCCATTTCAAGGTCCAACGAAACATGAGATTTGAATTGGAGTTGTTCCCAGTTCCCACCCAATTGATTACCGACAGTAATTACACGACCTACGAGACTAGCGATGGATGCAGAAAAGTCAAATAAGGGCAATATTGAAATTTTACAAGTCAATTAACAGAAATGTAGTGAAACATTACTTTTTCTAAGTTAATGTTAATAAAGCACAAATTTTTCATAGTTAAGGGTATAAAAATGTTAGACGTCGACAATTGTTGTAGTGGTTTATTATTTTGACACAGTTGGATCAATAAATAGACAATAACTATTCATTTTAATTAAAAGATAAAAAAATTTATTTTACATTTACATAGATTTAAATTTAGGGCGGGGCTTTTTTTATTTTCTCAAATTTTAAATAAATTAACTAATTTTGACATTTTAATCTTCGTAATTTCATTGGTGCAATGGAAGTAACATAGTTTTATGCTATAATAAGGTTAAAAAATTTTGTTTTATGGAAATAAATTTTTAATGGATTGAAATGGCTGTACATTTGCTTTTTGACTTATATAATACTTTAAATTTATTTTAATTGCAGTAATTTATTTTTTTTATTTGATTTGATTTTTAGCCCTAACATTAAAAACTTATCAAATATTTATGTTCTGATAAAATTAAGTAAAAAATTTAATTCAACACTTAATGCTAAATGCTCAATAAATTGTTTAACTGTAACACATTGAAAACTACTCTTACCGACATATTTTTTCTACCATATAAAAGATTAATTATTTTTTGTTTTACAGAATTAAATATTTATGATAAATATTTATCATCAAAATTTAAAAATAAATCACACTTACTACTATTAGAGAACCTTATGTTCATTTACGTAAAACAAACTACACTTTCAATATGATTTTTTCAAATAATTTTTCTTTCTTTTAGTTCAGCCTTTATTTTAATAAAATGAGGACTTCCTCATTAGGAGACACTCTATATATAAATTTGTATTTATATATTGATAACAATATATTTTTTAAATTTGTATTTAAATAATTTGTAATATAAAATATACAAAAATAAATTTCTGGCAGAGACATTCTCATTTTCTCAAAGTGAGAACATCACTTAGTTATTAAAAAAAAATTGTGTATTAAAACCTATACTTTTTTTTCTCGCTTTCTCCGTGTGCTTAAAGTTCTGAAATACAGCTTCCATGACTTGCAATACTTGCTTCGTACTTCAAGGATCAACAACGAAGTAAACCTTCAAGTTTCATAATATTTAGAACATTAGAATGAAATAAAGATTAAAACATTTCAGATTTTTCCACTAGGAATAATACTATTAAGATCCTCTAATTTCCTATTTTATGCCTTAATAGACTCCCATAGATGCTCTTTCGTATAATCTAGAGCCCAAGACTTATTCATTTTTGGCTTAACAATTAATTTTCCTGATATATAAATAAAACAAACAAAGAACACAATAGACTCAAAATGTTTGTCTAATGTCACAACACTCATGTGAAATAAACAAAGTTGAATCTTTGTGAGGCTTTGTGAGGCCATTCAAGTTTAAACATAGTTTGGCTCACATGGTTTTCTTTTTTATATTAAAGAAACAACATAATAGAAAAGTATGGTCATGGTCCACAACAAATTTAATTACAATTACAACAACCAAGAAAGCTAATAAACCGTAATTTATACTTTTCAAAAATTCACTCTCCTAATATAATATAAATATAATAAATATGTCATGGCCCACAACAAACACATTATATAGAATCGTATTTATAAATTTAAAAATATGTAATTTTAAGCAAGTGTATAACAACTTCAAAAAAAATCAAATAATAGAGGATATAAAACAAAACTTACCAGATTAAACACAACAATTTGCTGCTGTATCCAATTAGAAGTGCAAATCCAGCGACAATATATATCACTAAAATATATATTTCAATGATTAGTTAATAGAATGCCAAAACTTAGATTCAAGAAGGCTAAAAGGTACCAACAAATTACAGTTATCATAACAGTAAGCTTAGGAAGAAAATGATAAAGTAAAACTTGAAATACTATACATTAGTAGAACAAAAATGAAAGCAAATACAAAGAAAAGCTTCAAGTATCTTAATACAATACCCTCAACAATTCAAGAACACTAAATCGTCAAATTTATGCAGCAATCACACCTATTTATACTTGACAAGCTATTATTACGATCGAAGATAGCAACTGTTACAACAACAGCAATAGCAAATGCAATCATAACTGCAACACCAACAATTTTCACAATTCCAACAACAACAACAGTAAATTCTCCCAGCTGCAACAACGACATCAACTTCCCCAGTTGTAATAGCAGTAATAATAGCTACCACGACTGCAACAACATATACATAGCTACAACAAAATAGCAAATTCCCCAGTTGCACCAACAATCAATGCCTCAACTGTAACAACAACAACTCTCACAGCTTCGAATCGACACCTAATCAAATAGAAAGATTCCCCAAATTTTCATGTTAATATGAGCTTTCCATCAACAACTTTTTATTTTCTAAAAAACACCACATACATTGGTAGACGACTATGAGAGGTAAGAATCCCTCAATTTTACATAACAAAATCGTTTGCTAAGAATCCCTCCTTAGCCTTTTTTATAGTTCATTCAAGCCAAAATTTAAAGAATTAGTTACATAACATAAAGATATATAACTTCATGCACTAACACTCACTCAACTTAACGAAACTTCAACATCAGAATTAGTTAGAATAAAAAATATATATATTCACACACACACATGAACACATTTTTGTATCGGTCACAATTACAAGGCTACAATATGCTACATGCTTCATTCATAATTGTCTATGTGAATTCTTATCACATAATTTTAGTGCCACGTATATAACAACACTATGCAATGCATGATTACAAATTAAAATAGAACTCAAACTATTTTTATACAATACCTTTCTTGGAAATTATTTAGTAAATTAATTATCGAAATATATCTAATAGGATTCTTTTTCAATTTTCTAGAAATTATTTACTACTTTACATAAAAGTAGAATGAATAGTAAAAATTATAACTACCATTGAGGATTAGTGGTAGCAAACACTATCCATCCAAGCCTCGAGCCTCGCCAATTTAGAATTTTACCATTAAATCAGTTAACTTTAAGTAATATAATTCATGAAAACAAAATTAAGTACATGCAAATACAACAATGACTCAACAGAGGGCGTGAAGCTTCAATTCACAGTGAAGGCTATGGTTTTAATTTCGGCAACCACAATTTGGATCTTCTTTCACCACAAGAGATTGGGTTGCTTTCAATCAAAAAACGTGTCATGGCCATTATTCTCATTCCAATTTGGGTTTCAATTAAAACTGATTTTGCTATTGCAAAGAGTGACAATGGCAGACATGACTGACGTAAAATATAGCAGTGATAATGGCAATCAATAAGAACGACATTGAACAATGAGTGTTTGGATCTCGTTAGTCTGCTGGGACTGGGTTTCGAGGGTTTGCTGCTAGTGTGCTATGTTTTGAGATTTCAGAGTGAAGGTTGAAAATTTTCTCAACACTTAGAAAATAATTTTGTTCCCTCTTCATTAAACGTTTTCCCCAACAAAATTTTTGTTCCCTCTTAATTAAACGTTTTCCCCAACAAAACGCTTTTTTTTTTACAAAAATTTTACTTATAATTTAAATTTATTATTGTAAAAGAAACGACGCCATTTCACTTATTTTTTTAGTAATAAAATATTTTAAAAAATAAAGTAAAACCCACACAATTAAAGTCAAAATAAAAAATCTATCATGCATTCTTAATAGCCAAATAATCTATCACTAGTATATTATAGTTTCTTGATAGATGATATTTCTATCACAAGTATTGGTGTCGTCAGTTTGCTATGACTGGGTATTAAGGGTTTGCTGCTAGTGTGTTGTGCTTTGAGATTTTAGTGTGAGGCTTGAACATTTTCTCACTTAGAAAATTTTTTGGTTCCCTCCTCACAAAACGTTTCTCCCCTTACAAAACGCTTTTGTCCTTTTTTAATTTACAAAATTTTTAATTATAATTTAAATTTATTACTGTAAAAGAAACAAAACCGTTTCACTTCTTTTTTTGGTAATAAAATATTTTAAAAAATAAAGTCAAACCAGTGTAATTAAAGCCAAAATAAAAAATCTATCATGCATTCTTGATGATCAAATAATCTATCACTCGTCTATCATAGTTTCTTGATAGACGATATTTCTATCACCAATATATCATAGTTTCTTAATAGACGATATTTGTATCACAAGTATGTCATAAATGAATGACAGAAAAAAAAAATCTATCGTGAGTCTATCATTGTAGGCCTCTAGATAAAAAACTTTCATACAGAGGATTGTCATAATAGGTACTTTTTCCTGTAGTATCCATTGTTTTCTCTCTCAATTTTTACCAAGAATTTGAACTCCCTTTCTCAATGATCTATTTTTTTTCCTCTTTATCCTTTTCCTTGAACTTTTTCAATTTTAATTACCATCAAATATTGAAAAGATTTTCACTTGCGCTAATGCACAAAGCAAATTAAGATACAGTGACAAGAGGGGAAATATATATATATATATATAACAAAGCATCCAATTGATTGTTGAAGTATGTAATTTTCACCTTTGAATTAACCACTAATTATAAATCAGTAATATTCGTCTCCATATAGTGATACAATCATTTTTCTTTGGAATTATTTTTCTAACACACACATGCAAATTTTCCCAAAAAGACAAACTCTTCTCTAATTTTTTTTAATTGACTATTATAATCAAACTATAATTTATATTTACACGAGGTTATTATTGATATTTACAATCAGATTATTACTGAGATTAGTTTATATAAGTTGTTATGAAGTATTGCTCATATTTTTTACCCTCACTAATAATTGAGTCACGTCAACTCTACCCACATTGGTAAGGGAGTATACTGCCTCTACTCAATTAAGGAAGGACTTTTAGCCACCACAATGCTTTTCCTGAGGCTTGAAGCAGCCGTGGCCAAGTGGTTAACTCTTCTCTAAAATTATTTCATCTAAATGGTTTTCTTCTACAACCTCAGTAATTAAGTCTAGTTCATACTTTTGAGTTCCATGTTCAAAACAAGTAAGTTTGAAATTAAATGATTTGGTTAATTTTCCTCATGTACGTGAGCCAATCAAAACCAAAAGAAATTTCTTTTCAATCGAAATCAGATGATTGGTTTTCTTTGCCAGCATCTGCATGGAAGAGGGAAAAATGCTAATGGATACATGACGAGAAAAAGAGGAGACAAAGGATGAGATGGGAACTCATGCATATCCTGAAGGAAAGATAGAGGATGTACTGGTGAAGGTTGACAAATTCATTTTTCCTGTGGATTTCATTGTGCTGGACTTTGAAACTGACAAAGAAGTACCCATTATACTTGGCAGACCTTTTCTAGCAACTGGCAAAACTCTGATAGATGTACAGAAATGAGAGCTGACCATGAGAGTGAATGATCAGCAAGTCACATTAAATGTACTAGAGGCTATGAGAAACCCCGATGAAATAGAAGATTGCAATTTCCTAAGTGTAGTGGATCTTGTTGTAGCAGACAGACTGGACAGATGCTGCAGTAATGTACTTAACAAAGTCACCACCTTTGAGGAGGTTGAAGAGGGAGATGTTGTAGCAATTCAAGCAGATTGGATGGACAAACAACAATCTAATAGGCACAACAGAGTTATTGAACACCTGAATCTTTCAGACAGGGAAGTAAAAATAACTTTACCATCTATTGAATCAACCCCTAGTATTGAATTAAAATTGTTACCTTCACATTTAAAGTATGCTTATCTTGGTCAAAACAATACACTCCCTGTAATCATCTCTTCTACTTTGAATGCAGGTCAAGAACAAAGCCTAGTGGATTTGCTGGGAAAATACAGAAGAGCAATTGGATGAATCATGGCAGATATAAAGGGTATCAGCCCATCAATATATATGCATAAGATCCTTTTAGAAGACTGTTCCAGTAATTCGGTGGAGCACCAGAGAAGGCTGAATCCTATTATGAAAGAAGTGGTAAAGAAGGAAATCATCAAATGGTTAGATACTGTAATCATATACCCAATATCAGACAGTTCATGGGTAAGCCCAGTTCAGTGTATTCCAAAGAAAGGAGGGATAACAGTAATGGCTAATGAGAAGAATGAACTTATTCCTATAAGGACAGTGACTGGATGGAGAGTGTGTATGGATTACAGAAAGCTCAACAAAGCCACGAGGAAAGATCATTTCCCACTCCCATTCATAGATCAAATGCTGGACAGACTTGCTGGAAAATAATACTACTGTTTCTTAGATGGGTATTCCGGCTACAAACAGATTGCTATAGCACCAGAATATCAAGAGAAAACTACATTTACCTGTCTTTATGGAACATTTGCCTTCAGAAGAATGCCATTTAAGCTATGCAATGCTCCAGCAACATTTCAGAGATGCATGATGTCTAAATTTTCTGATATGATAGAGCAAACTTTGGAAGTTTTCATGGATGATTTCTCAGTTTTTGGAGAAACATACAGTAATTGTCTACACAACTTGGAAGAGATTCTTAAAAGATGTAAAATGACCAACGTAGTACTTAATTAGGAGAAGTGTCATTTCATGGTGCAAAAATGAATAATGCTGGGTCACAAGATATCCAAGGATGGTATTGAGGTAGACAAAGCCAAGATGGAAGTGATAGATAAACTGCCACCCCCAACTTCAGTAAAGGGGATTAGGAGTTTTTTGAGTCATGCTGGATTCTACAGAAGATTCATTAAGGATTTTTCCAAAGTAGCCAAGCCTCCGTGTTCGTGGCTGGAGCATGACAAACCATTTCACTTTGACAAAGAATGCCTTCAAGCATTTGAAGAATTAAAGAAAGCCCTCATTACTGTTCCAGTAGTTATATCTCCAGATTGGAATTTACCATTTGAATTGATGTGTGATACTAGTGATCATTCTGTGGGAGCAGTATTAGGACAAAGAAAGGATAAGGTTTTTCATTCCATATACTATGCAAGCAAAACTTTCACTCCAACTCAGATCAACTACACCACTACAGGGAAGGATTTGCTGGCAGTAGTTTTTGCTTTTGATAAATTCAGAGCTTACCTGGTAGGTACTAAAGTAACTGTTTATACAGATCATGCAGCCATCAACCATTTAATTTCAAAGAAGGATGTCAAACCAAGATTAATCAGATGGATCTTATTGTTTCAAGAATTTGATTTGGAAATTAAAGATAGAAAGGGGACTGAAAATCAAGTAGCAGACCACCTGTCACGGTTGGAAGCAGACACTAGCACAACAACAAGGAAGGGCATCACTAAAACCTTTCTTGATGAATAGTTATTGGTAGTACAGTTAGCACAGATGCTGCAGCAGTCAGAATCTCCTTGGTATACGGACTTTACTAATTATCTAGCAAGTGGGTTGCTACAACCTAAGCTGAATTTTCAAGAGAAAAAGAAATTTCTTCATGATGTCAGAAGCTACCAATGGGATGACCCACATCTATATAAGTTATGCTCAGATCAAGTAATAAGAAGATGTGTTGCAGTTGATGAAATACCTCATATACTGGAATCATGTCATGCTGCAGCATACAGAAGACATTTTGAGGGACACAGAACAGCTGCCAAAATTATGTAGTCAGGATATTTTTGGCTCACTATTTTTAAAGATACTTATGAATTTGTTAAACGTTGTGACAGATGTCAAAGAATAGGGAACATAACTAGCAGACATGAGATGCCATTGAGCAACATACTAGAAGTGGAAGTTTTTTATGTTTGGGGAATAGATTTCATGGGACCCTTTCCCCCATCCTTTAGGAACTTATATATCCTAGTTGCTGTAGATTATGTCTCCAAGTGGGTGGAAGCTACAGCATTACCAATCAATGATGCTAAAACCGTGGTAACTTTTCTTCAAAAAAATGTTTTCTCCAGGTTTGGCACTCCTAGAGCAATTATTAGTGATGAAGGTGCACATTTTAGTGCAACAAAATCTTTGCTGCCGCAATGATGAAATATGGAGTCAGGCACAAAATAGCAACAACATATCACCCACAATCCAATGGTCAGGCTGAAGTGTCTAACAGAGAAATTAAGAAGATCTTGGAAAAAGTGGTGAACCCAACAAGAAAGGATTGGTCTTTACATTTGCATGGCTCTTTATGGGCCTACAGAACAGCATACAAAACCCCACTCGGCATGTCTCCTTACCGAATTATTTATGGCAAGGCTTGTCATTTGCCCCTAGAGCTAGAGCATAAAGCACACTGGGCACTGAAGAAACTAAATTGGGACATGCATGCTGCAGCAGAACAAAAGAAGTTTCAACTTTATGAGCTTGATGAATTAAGGTTATTTTCGTATGAAAATGCAAGAATTTATAAAGAGAGAACAAAACACTGGCATGACAAGCATATTCAACACATGAAGTTCACCCCTGGTCAATTAGTGTTACTCCACAATACAAGACTAAGATTGTTTCCCAGAAAACTCAAGTCACGATGGTCTGGCCTGTTTAAGCTGTTAAAATCTTACCCTCATGGAGCTATTGATCTTTTAGATGAACAAACAGGCCACCAATTCAAGGTTAATGGACACAGGGTTAAGCATTACATACATCCAGCAGCAGAAGGTTTAAAGGAGGTGTTACTCCTCCAGGAACCCAGCTATTAAGCAAAGACAGAAGGTCAGACTGAAGGACCTTAAATCAAGCGCTTCATGAGAGGCAGCCCATTGAGGAACCAGCCACTACAAACCATTTTTTATATCCTTTGGTTTTATGGACAATTATTCCTCTTTATTATTTTAGTTAATCTTGCTTTGCAATTTTAACCATTGATTTTTATCCTTTTACATTATTGCATTCCTCCTTTTCGATTTCATTTAATCTATTTTATTTTCCTAATTTTAGACTTAATGTTAATTGAAGTAAGTTTGACAAATGAATTCCATTTTGACAAGTGCAATTGTCTGGTGGCAGGATTCCAAGGCCAAGAAACCACGTGTCAGACGCTTTGATATGGATTATGTACCAGTTGTTGGTAGAAGCAAATGGGGGCTGCAGCAACAAATTTTCCCGTTACAGTAAATTAAAGGCTGGAGCCTTCACTTACCGTTGGAGATGAAATCGTGACAGATGGACGCTCGGCTATGGATAGAAATTGCGGAAACAAATCTCTGAAATCACAGCTTTAATTTCAATAATCGATAATTTTGGGATATGCACATTTAATTTAAATATTTTATTCCCTCAATTATCTCTAATTACCGTAGTTATCTTCACATTACAATCCACTATAAAAAGGAGTCACTGTGCTTAGTGTCCACGCCATTATTCCCCATCTCTTTTGCAAATCCAACTCTTCTAATTCTTAATCACTTCTTCTCTTTTGACTCTTAAGAACAGTTGCCTAACTTTGTTACTACTACAGCAATGCCAAGATACAAGAAAACAGCTAGCCGCCTCAATGATCCATCACGATTCCAGAGTTACCACGCGAAGGAAAAATACGAAGAATTCATAAAGCCGCGTAGGATTCTGGAAGAAAAAAGATTTCAATTCCTAGACCAACTCACAGGCATTGTGCAAACCATTCATAATGTTGTAGCAAAGCGAGGATGGTTAGAGTTTTGCAACTACCCTCGAGACCCTGTGCTGCATGTAGTCAAAGAATTTTACGCCAATTTAGTAAGCCCATATCAGCACAACATTTAGGTAAGAAATACACTTGTCCCATTAGACTCTCGTGTCATTAATGCTTTATATAACTTACCTGCTGAAATTACACGTGAGTATGCTAAGTTGCGTGATAAGTTGACACCAAAAAAATGGAACACCATTTTCAAAACTCTTACAATCGAAGGGGCATCATGGGTTAACGAGGAAGGGCATGTAGTTAATAGGATAGATTTGACACCTATTACTAAGGTGTGGGTGAAATTTCTGAAATCTAGACTTATGCCCACCACTCACACTACTACAGTTTCACAAGACAGGTTGGTCTTGTTATATGTTATAGTTCGAGGACATCCTATAGATGTCAGTAGCATCATTGCACAAGAGATCCGAGATTGTGCGTTCAAAACTCACCGAATTGCTGCCTTGTTATTTCCCTCTCTTGTCATTAGCATTTATGTAGTTTCAGGTGTTCGTCTGGATGCCAAAGATGAACATGTAAAAAATAATGGTGCCTTTACGGCACGTACCATTGAAAGAGTTGCTAGTGAGAGTGCTGAAGCAACCACTGAACCAGTTGTTGTCACTGGAGCAAGGCGAGCTATTGGTTTAGAACAGACTATCCAGGCACTCAGCAATAGTATAACCTAATGTGTAGAAGCTCAACAGATGGAAAATGGCCGATTTTGGAGCTATCTGAAGCACCTGGATAACTAGCTCCACCAATTTGCTCTATACATGAAACGCACCCATCGGAGCTTCCCTGATGCACTGCTCCAGCAATTCAATTTTGACAACAACACCACAGGTGCTCCAGCAGAAACTATGAAGCAGCGACTGCTTCAGATGAACCGGCAAAGCAAGCTGCCACTGAGCCACAAGTAGCAGTTGACTTAGAAGAGGTTGAACTATCTGACCAACCTGAAGACGAAGGTGGCAAGTCTGAGATTGATAGCTCACCCTCAGAGGCGGAAGATAACTCAGAAAAAAAAAGTGATGAACTAACCATCCCAGCTCCACCCAAAACTAGAAAAAAAAAACACATTATTCAAGAAGAAGAGGAAGAGGATTCTGAAGAGGAACCCTCTATTCCAGTCTATGCGAGCAAGAGGAATGATAAGGGCAAAGCAAAATTGGCAACTCCTCCAGCATCTGAAGATGAGATGGAGCAAGTCGATGCTGAGCTAGCTGCTGCAGCAACTAGAGCCATTCCAACATCTGAGCAAGCCAAGCAACTACTTGAGGTAATTGCTGCCATCACAGCCGAGGGCCAGGCAGTTGACGCTATGACTCAAAAGACTCCACAACCAAGTCCTAGCCAGCCTATCCGCACCAGTCTAAGACAACCCAGCAAACAAAAAGGCAGTACGTTTATAGGTACTGCTATAGCAACCCCAGCCACCACGCCTCTCGCTAGCCCCGCAACGAAAAAGACAAAGACATTGCCCGTTGTTTCCCCAAAGGCTTCACCCAAGGATAAGCTGCGCAGTGCATCCAAGAAGCGCGGATAGTATCTCGTCATGGACTGCAGTCCCCACCACAGGGGAGACTTTTATCTCACTAATTTCCTTTTTGTTTAAAAAAAAAAACCCCTTTTGTTGTCCATTTGTGTGTTTTTATTTTGTTTGGTTGTGAGGACACAGCATCTCTCAAGTTTGGCGGGGGGTTGTTTCCGAATGCATGTATTTTATGTTTGTGTTGTGTGAAGCTATTTTATCTGTTACTTGTGCATGGATTTGAAAACCTAATGAAGATCAATTGAGTGTTATTTAGTATTTATGAGAATGCCAAGTAAAGATAGTTATAGATAAAAGTGAAATTATGTCCCAACACTTAGTCTTTGATTGAGTTGTATGAGACTGCTAGAGCAAAACCAAAGGAATAGAAAATATCTTAAGTTTGAAGGGAAAAACATGTTGATTGACTGTGATATTTATAAAATAAAACTCTGCTCCAATAGTTTAAGTTGCTGAGTAACCAGATCTGAGTATGCACCCCATATATAGAAATGTGTTAAAAGCAGCGAGAGTTATGAGCAGTGCTGTAGCATATGTTCTAAAAATATATATATATATATATATATATATACGTCCTCTGTCTAAGGCATTGAGTAGTTAGGTCTGTTCATGAGCCCCATGTTCAGCCTTGAGTCAAAGATATCTTGAGATAAGACTATACCACATATATTGCTGCAGCAACTCTGATCTGGGCATGGTTTGAGTAATTGGGTGTCATCATTACAAGTGATCGACATTCACATGAAAAATAAATGTTACAGTGAGGAGGTTGATTATCCCCCAGGTTATCAATGTTAAAGCTATCACAGTTTGAATATGTGGAATTTATGCTACCCCTTGTAAGAATGAAGTATATCACTGCTGAAATTTCTGCAATCCTTGGTAATGTTATAGCATATCCGGAATTCAATCACAAAGGCAAAACACACACACAATATGGACAAAAAGAAGCTTAAGTCTAGAACTGGTAAAATAAGAGAACCAATTAAATCATCAATAGGTAAAATATTTAAATTTTTGGCTTCCTCAATGACAGCCCTTTTTTGTCTCCATTCCTTAGGTAGTGGCCTAATGATTTTCTTAACTTTCTCGCTATTTGAAAATGTCTTTCCTAGGACTCCTAAAGTGGTCACTATGTCCGTAAATCTATTATACATAGAATACACACTCTCATTTTGTTCCATTTAGAACAATTCATATTTTCAAGTGTACCTACTAATTTTAGACTTTTTCACTTGATTCGTGCCTTCATAAACAACTTCAAGTTTGTGGCAAATTTCATTAGCACTTTCACAACTAGATACTCAATGAAACTCTTTCTTATCTAGTGCATAAAACAAGGCATTCATAGTTTTGGAGTTTAGAGTAGCTTTTCTCTTTTCCAATTCATTCTATTCCCGTGAAGATTTTGGAATATCTTCCCCGACTTCATTTTTAGTCAAAGGCATAAATGGACCATCACAAACAATTTTCTAAATTTCATAATCTAAAGCTTGTAAATAAATTCTCATCCTAATTTTTCAATATGGGTAGTTATTACCGTCAAAGAATGGTGGTCTAATTGTGGATTGTCCTTCCCTAAAAGTTGAGTCATTATGGGTTGCCATGAACCATTAACTCTAGACGGTTAAGTCTACACAAGAGCACCTTACTCTGATACAAAATGAAATGCAAGTTATGCAACCCAAGAGGGGGGTGAATTGAGATTTTAAAATTTATGCAATATAATTTGCACAACAATTTAATCTATTGCCTTAATTAAATCAAAAACAATAAATTCAATTTAGCACAATATTACAAGAGTAAAGGAAGAGAAAACAAACACAAAAATGTTTACATGGTTCGGCTATCTCCGCCTACATCCATGCCTCCAAGCTCACCCCGCTTGAGGATTTCACTATTCAAGCCTCCCAATGCTTCAAATGTTTACAATTGACTTCTAAGGTGTGAATGGACCTTTACAACAAGAGATTATATTCCTAATCTCTTCACCCCAAGTGTTTCTCACACTTGTACACTCATAATTTGATGAGAAATGAAAATCACAACAATGAAACTCTCTTTAAGAGTGGATAACAAATTATAGGTCAATAATGATTCAATAAATGATGATTTCCGAAATAGAAGCTCAATATATGTTATATGATCTTAGTTATACTTGCATTGATTCTTAAAATGAAGTTAAAAGTTGAGTTTTTATAGTTAAAGCCCGGAAACTAGTCGTTATAGCCAAATTCCAGTGCCCAATCGGTTAGCCACTTGATTTATCCGGCCAGCTGCTTGTAACAATGATATTACCATTATTTTTGAATTTTGCTACAGTAATACTGTTAACTAAAATTACACTTTAGCGTAAAACTTTCTATAATTCTACTATGACCCAAAATGTCATAAACTTTTTTAAATAGGTCCAATTTCAGAATTTCTTAATAATAGTTGTCTTTCCCAACTTTCTGAATTTATGCTATGGCCACAAAGATATTATTATTTCTCAAAGAGGTCTTTTTTCAAAATTTAACATAATACCCATATTTTTCAAAGTTCTCATAACTTTTCACTTTAGTCCAAAATGTCACAAATTATATTATGCCCTAAAACATTTCACATATTTGCAAAAAGGTCCAACTCCAGAATTCAAGATAATACTTATTAAAAACAAAGATTGCAAAACTTTCCATTTAAGTTCAAAATACTCAAAACCACAAAATACTTTATCTTATAAAAATAAAACCTTTTAGTTCAGTTTATGAAAAGTAATTAATTAAATTAATCTCTTGAGCTTCTCAAATGCTAAATCATGCATCAATTAAATCATACTGGCTTTACAAGAATTTATCGCAATAATTTGTCCATTGAGCTTTAAACTTTATTATTGATTTCGTCGTTGTTCGTTGAGTGTCTTGAGCTTGATTTCACTTGATTCACTTGCATAAATATTATCCTTAAAAAATTAGAGAAAATGTGAAATACAATATTTATTAAATTTACTTAAGACACATATTTGTTATCATCAAAATTACAATATGTGTAGCACTTTAGGCTAACACTTTCTGGCCTGGATTGAGAGAACCTAGGTTAATATTTCAAATTCGATTTATATTTTTTGTTTTATTTCAATTATTAGCTTCTTTCTTTCTTTCTTTTTTTCCCTACTGTCTAGCTTTTTACCCAAAAATAAAATTTAGTTTAAATCACAAATAGAAAGAAAACGATTTTCTTTTTTCAAATAACTGGATTACTATGGGCTTGTTCGATATTGTTTTTTAATTGATATTTTCTAAAAATAAAAATGAGAATGAAAAATATGTTTTGCAATTGCTGTATTTTGAATTTAAGTATAAGTTTGGTATTATTTTCTATAACCTGATTTTTAAAACTGAAAACAGTAATATGTATTCGGTAGATATGATTGAAAATAATTAAAACAGTGAATATGTGGTTAGTAGAACAATCCTATAAAAGCAAAATTTTAGTAAATATATTATCTTAACATTTAAAAAAATAATAATTTGTTGTTTCATTATATGATAAAATATTGTAAAATTTTGATCGTTCAAAATTCTTTTTAACCAGTCAAATGAAAAAGCATAATGAACACAAGCAAAATTTTATACAAGATAAAGTTAGATTACAAGATTCACTATATATTTTATAGAAGTAAGGGCAAAACAAAATTAAGAAGAGCATTGTTAGTTATCACCGAGTTACTGAATCCAAGAAAAATTGAGAGCAACCAAAAGAAAATCCGAGTTACTCAATGGGTCACACTATATAAATGTTCAGATTAATCTTTCATTAGCAGTCATCCATTTTTTGCTTCTTGATATATCACATGGTCTAACTTGGATACTTTTTGTTACTTTCATCTCTATATGAATGCCCAAACATCTGTTTAATTACATTGATCTGAACTATTCAAACGCAACGTGATTTAAAAAGAAGAAGGGAAAAAAAAGGAGTTTACGGAAGAATAATGAAAGAAGAGGAAGAAGAAATGGTCAAAGAAGATGATGAAAAGAAGAAAGGACGAAGAAGATGCAGTATAAAAGAAATGAAAGAAAGATTTGAATAATGTTTATTTTTTATATCTTGAAGTTTGTTCAGGGAATTGTTTTGCAGGATGAAGAAAATGAGTATAAGAAAACGTGCAAATCCTTTTTTATTTTTAATTTATACCCGCAAAAATTTTATTTTTTAAAACAGTATTTAATTGGTTTGTAACCGGTTAAATATAATTTAATTAATTTTTTTTATTATACATTGAAACTATGACATTTATTTTTTTTATCCTCTCTCCTCCTCGTCAATATTCTTATAAAATTTTGAGTTCAATTTTGTAAGCTAACTGAGCCTAACTCGAATAAGAGAAAACAATCCTTACTCAATAAAAAAAATAATGAACTAAATAATAATCTAAATACAACGCTAACAAACAACGAACACAAATGCTTTCTAAGATAATTAAATTCTAATTACGTCTTACATGAAAGCTAAAGGATATCTCACATGATTGAACTTTTACAGTGGAAGTAATTAAACAGTCAAGGGTTTAAAAGTCCAAGGGAATACACTGAAAAATTTGTGAGTGGGATAAGATGAGGCAAATGATTAGAATATTGATAAATGAGAACTCTTGCTTATTAATATATATGCTCCGAGGAGGCTAAGTAATTTTCAAGTAATTTTATTTGACTGTGCATCATATATAAATTATTCAAATCTATAGAGATATGAGTTAAAAAATTAATTTACAATTTTACCCACCAGCCTTTTTTTTTAATATAACAAACAGAAACTTAAATTTAGATTTAAAATAATAAATTATTGAGATCTAATAGATTAGATGATCTCACAAATAAAAAACATTTGTTTTTCTTTATCCTCTATCCTCTCATCAACATTCTTAAAAATTTTGAGTGAAATTTTGTTAATTAACCCAAATAGGTGAACGCATTCATACTCAACAAGAAAATAACAAATTAAATAATAATCTAAATATGACTCTAACAGAATAAAGAGTGCTTTCTATGAAAATTAAATTCTAATTTGTTTTGCATCAGGACAATGTGATAGCGCATATGGTTGGACTATTAAAAAAATTAAAAAAAAATGATAAACACTTTCATTTACATTAAAGTAAAATTAACAACTAAGTTCTAATGGATTAGATGATATGACACATCAATTTCAAAATATTGATATTAGTACATTTACCTTTTTACCCTCTCTCCTCCTTGTCAACTCCTCACCAACGTTCTTATGAGATTTTGAGTTAAATTCTGTAAACTAATTCCAATAAGAGAAAACAATCTGACTTGATAAAAAAAATAATGAATTAAATAATAATTTGAATATGACTCTAACAAAATAACCAATGTGAACACTTTCTAAGATAATTAAATTTTTATTATGTCTTACATGAAAGCGAAAGAATATCTCACATGGTTGGTCTTTTACAGTGGAAGTAAATTAAACAAGGGTTTAAAAATCCAAGAAAATATATTGAAAATTTTGAAGGTGAGATAATTTGAGGCAAACGAGAAGAATATTTATAAATGAAAACTCTTACATGTTCTAATATCTATGCCCCTAAGAGCCTGAGTAATTTTCAAGCAATTTTATTTAGCTGGTTATCATATATAATTGAATCTGGAGAAATAAGAGTTAAAAACTTAATTTATGCTTCTACCCACCCTCTACTTTATTTTTTTAAATAAAAAACGCAAACTTAAATTCAGATTAAAACAATAAATGGCTATTATCGCATTAATTTTAGCAGATGACGCTAGAACATTTATTTTTGTTTATGCTCTCTCCTCCTCATCAATGTTCTTGTAAGATTTTTTAGTTAAATTTTGTAAGTTCACTCAAATAGGTGAACACAATCATACTCAACAAAACAATGACGAATTGAATAATAATCGAGTATGACTCTAATAAAATAAAAGTACTTTCTAAGATCGTTAAATTACAATTTTGTCTTACATCAAGATAATAGGATAGCTCATGTGGATGTGGTGGAACTTTTACAGTGGAAGTAATTAATGAAAAAGAAAATGGTTTTAAAATATGAGGAAATACATTAAAAATTTTGAGGGTGGGATAAGATAAGGTAAATGATAAAATATATATGAATACTCTTTGCATAGTTTAACACATATGTCCCCAATAGCTTATTTGAATGATTTTTAAATAGTTTTATTTGACTAGCATGTCCACCATTTATAGTTCAAATCTTGGGGAGATAGGGGTTAAAATTTTGATATGTGCTTTTGCCCACCCATTTATTTTTTTTAAGTAAATAACACTGAAATGATATTCAGATTAAAAAGTAAATAAAACTCAAATAAATTTAGATTGAAACAAAATTAATGGTTGAGATCTAACGGATTAGATGATATGATACATTAATTTCAGCACATTGATGAATATAACATTTTTTTCTTTATTCTTTCTCCTCCTTATCTGTTGGGACGTGTACTCTTTAAAGTATATTGATTTATTTACAAATACATTTTTTTATTAATAAAATATTTGAGATATTTTTCTAGATATCTTAATTGTATAAATATTTTAAATAAGGTCCATTTAATCATATTATATGTATTTATATAATCTTCGTATGGATTTACAGAAAACATAGATACAAGTTATCTTACGATTAAATAAATTGAATTCGCAGTTGATAAATAGAGTTGGGCACTCTATTTATTTTTAGATTATAGTAAATTAACTAAATAATTTGTCTTAATAATGTGTGAATTTACTGATATAGTTTGACTATATTGAGCTGGATCACATATGAGTTAAATTAACCTTAAAACGACTATCAAACTTATTAAATTTCAGATCCGTTCATTTATATTGCAATCTTAATCTAGATTAATTATAATTTCATAATTATGATTGTTAATCCATTTGAGTTATCAATGGCTGCAACATATATATGTAATCAACATTATCCGATATCTTGGTGGGAATAATTATGAATAGTGAAATTATAGATTAATAATATAGAATTTATAAAATACATCTCTTGACAGGTTTTTGGAACTTGATCATACAATTCTCTCGCTAGAGTACGTCAACATAATTAATATTATGAAAATGATCGCTAGAGAAAACCACTAAATGTCAAGGAAAAAGATTAAATAAAATTGATTTGGACAGTTGAAATATCAATTTAACAAATGATGTGGTACAAACGATTTTTTAGTAAAAAAATCAATATGGCATGGGTTAAATTATATTTAAGAACAAAATCCTAGATAGTATGTATTTATGGGAGTCAGTTTCAATCTTTTAGTGAAATAGATTTGGAATTAAATAATTAGATTAATTTAATTACAGGCCTAATTATTGTAGCCACTATTTTATATACCCAAATGATCTTTAGGTTAGTTCACTTAAATGATTGTACCACTATTGAATTGAGAAGCAAAATAACTAGGTATTTGGATTAAAAACCTAAATAAATTACTTGGTGGGAGGCTCAATTTAATATACTTATGCATAAGGAACCTTGTATTATTTTATGAGGTGGGCCCTTATAACAAGAACAAGTAATGCGTCCCTTTTGGCTTTATTATCTTTTAATTTAAATCAAATATTTTTTATTTAATAGAATTAAAAAAGGAGATAAAATAGTGGCTTCATCTTATTGTTTAATTTAAATCAAATCGTTTTGATTTAATATAATAAAAAAAGAGATAAAAAAAGGAGTCTAGCCACCAAAAATGTTTAAAAGGCTTGTTTTGTCATAAAAGAATGTAGAAGCCACAATATACAGAACAAAGAAAAAGAAAAATTTTCTCTCTAATTTTGAGAGAAATTTTTTTTCTATTACTAGTTACTTTGAACAATGATAAAGGCATACACAAGCCAAGTGCAAATTGAATTTGAATCATAATTTGGAAGATTATTAGTGATAGATTATGATCTAATAAGATTAATGGTGACAAATCATGACTTGGGGGTCTAAATTAATACAACAAAAAAGCAATGGTAAGATTTCCAGATTATGGTAATTCCATATGTTGTATGAGAAACGCAATCCAAATATCCGCTTCAAATGATTTTAACTAACATCATCAATCTTTCTTCTTCTCTCTCATTTCATCCCACTATAAGAGAAAGTACCCACGATGATAGAACAATACCCATCAAGAATTAATGACAAACAATACTAGTCATAGCTTGTGATAGATATAATTAGTCACACAATCGTCATAACTTTATTTAAAGGGAAATATAATAATTTTGAATTTTGGCTCTTTTTTTTAATTTTGCACGCTATATTTTGAATTTTTTGCAGGAAATCTTAATTTGGCATGAAACAAAAAATTATAATTAATTGATTTTTTTCAATCAATCGGAACATTGAAATTATAATTAATAAAAATGATTATTTTGTTGTTGTACCATGAAAATCATTATCATTTAATAAAAATCCTGTAATTAATTTAGAAATTAAAATTTCATATTTAGCTAATTAATTAGATTATTAAAATAAATATTGCAAATTAAAAGTTCATTGACAAAGAAAACGAAATGAATAATTATTGATAATTGTCAACAAATATAATTTATCCAAATACAAATAACAAGTCTAACATAAATAGAAGAGTATCATAATAACATAAAAACCAAATTCCAGCAACATGTAAAGACTAATGATCCATGATCAGTTCATTTCTAGCAACATAAGGAAGCCAACAACACCGTCATTTCCAGCAACACAAGAAAGCCAACAACATAGTTCATTTCCAGCAGCACAAGAGGAAGCCAACAATACTAATTAGACTAAGAAAATCTATTCTATCAATTTTGGTGAAGCATACAACAAATACCAATCTAAAATGAAGCTAAATGTGCAAAGTTGTATCAATATCCAGGTCCTATTTTGCATTAAAGAAAAAGGGTTGCCAACTCTAGCAGTACCCACCATCTTCATCAAATTCCAACATAGCAAGTGTAAAAAGGTAGGTAACTGTACAAGTAAAATATAACTTCATCAAATTTAAAATCCATGACAACTCATATACATTAGAATATTATGCATAGAATAATAATTAGCAAACTTTGTATTCAACGACTAAAGTTTGGTAAATTAATTTATTTTATCAATGAACTCACAATGACGACATAGTAGGTTAGGCTTGTCTACATAGTAGCAAGTAATCCAGAAACATAGTTTGCCCGCTCAATATGGACTTCATCTAATTCATATCAAAATGTATTGTCTTTCCATTGAACTGTTTATGAAAAATTAAAATTATGTAGTGAAACTTTGACACAAGACATATTATTTTTTAAATTAAATTATGATCGAGGAACTTGCATTGTTCATTAGTAATGAGAATTCATTAACCAAGTCTTTCATGAATCTCATCCTATAAAACCCACACACGACTAAACTTACCAGTTGTTGTATGATCTAATCACAATTAGCAATTACATAGTTCATTATAATAACAATTAAGCATACATACTAATATAAATTAT